>CM056201.1:110867555-111420055 GCA_029692085.1 Gymnothorax javanicus | reverse complement strand
CCCACGCAGGCACTTTGGGGGACGGCTCGGTC
The DNA here is from genome assembly GCA_029692085.1 of Gymnothorax javanicus. Taxonomy (NCBI): domain Eukaryota; kingdom Metazoa; phylum Chordata; class Actinopteri; order Anguilliformes; family Muraenidae; genus Gymnothorax; species Gymnothorax javanicus. The sequence continues at coordinate 111,420,023 of CM056201.1, read as the reverse complement.
CAGCTGCCCTGTGGGCCCTTATTGAAGTGATGGATCTCAGGCTGATGTGGGCGTGTGACAGGGATCAGTGGTGAGCAGAGTTAATGGTGAAAAGAGTTAATGGTGAAGGGAAGTTGAGAGACGCATTCAGAGCTCTTTTCCTCTGTGCTAAAGCTCTCTCTCCTCTCTGCAGGCGGTGAAGAAGATTAAAGACATCGCTGTGACTGTGAAGACCGAGGATAAGCAGTGAGTTCCTTTGCTTCACCGGCGCTGCCTCACTGTGGGGTTTATCACACTGGCCCTCATTTATCAAACGTGCGTACACCAAAAAAATGGGTGTACGCCAAATCTCCCGCAAGGATTGGCATTTATCAATCTGAACGTGAGCGAACGGTCCGCAAAAATCTCACGCCAAATCTGACCAGGTGTACGCAGATTTGAAACCAGCGAACAACGTGCAGCTGTCAAAATGATTAATAAACCATATGCAGTGATGCAGACGTCATGCTGTTGTTACTCTTATTAGTAAAATGAATAAATAGGCTAAATAGATAAATAGGCTAAATTAATAAATGAATAAATAATTAGACACCTGTGTTGAGAAATTAATTAAACTTATATTTTGAGACAATCTGCTTGTCAGGCCAGACGGCTGACAATTACAATCAATTTGATTAAGCGCAATGCGTGGCTTGGCAGATATGCGGTGTGGTTTGTCAGATGCTCATCCAGTCAGATATATACTGAACAACAAAAGAAACGCAAGTTAACTAAAGGCAGACTGGAAAATACGTTTGCGCGTAATTATTTTAGAAAATCAAATGTATTACTAGCGCGTGCACATTTACACTCGTTTCATCAAACCTTTCTTTATTTTGCTGTCACTTCGACTGAGTAACCATAAGAGTACATTAACTAACTAGCTAACCTGCGTTTCTTTTGTTGCTCAGTATATAGATGCCTACGGACACTTCGACCTTGATCACATTTTGACAATGGCAGATCTTCTACTGTTAGAGGAATAAGCTTCTGTCCGAAGTGAGAGGAACTTTCGGCACAGAGATCTCCTCCGGGAAAGTGACGAGTGGCTGCTCGTTTTGTGTGGCACCCAATAAAATGTCATGGAGTAGCTCAAATAAAAGTACAATGAAGAGTGATCTCTGCAGACTGTATTTTAACAATTACCCTCATGCAGCTCCGATCGAGGCCGTGGGGACTCATCCGCTCCTCGAACGGTGACAGCTGGAGGCTGGAGTCTGGTTGGCCTTCACCGGTCCGTGCGCTGCTGAGCCTGAGCACCGCCACTCGCTTTTTTGGTGGCGATCTTAAAATCGGACCACTTTTTTTTTTTACCTACATGTAAAGCATTTGGATTTTTAATTTGTAGGCTTTATAACATGAAATATCATGGATCTATAAATTGAATTTATTAAGGCCGATGTTATTCGCACTTACACGTGTGGCCAATGCTGAATGTTTTTCTTGGCCACACTTATAAGTGCGCAAGTTGATGACCTTTCCAGGGCCGCTTAGAAAGTAGCTACCGCTTAAAATAAGTTTGGCCAAGAAAATTTTTTTAGCTTTGGACACACTTAAAATAAGTGTGGGCAATGGAGAAATGTGCATCTGGGCCACACTTATAAGTGCGTCTAACGCGAATTTCGATCAATTTTTTGTACTTGGACGCACTTAAATAAGTGCGAATAGTCGCTTCGATTTATTGATGAATTAAATCAAACCTCTGCTGCGCTCCGGTTTTCCACCTCGACGGTGTTTACTGCAGCATCAATAGTTTTCCAAACTGCAGCCTTCTGGGCTCCCTTTATGCCACTCTTAAGGCTTCCAAATAAAATTATTTTGTTTTTCTCCACCTCGGACGTGATAATTTATATTTCCTCCTCAGTGAAGTTCTTTCTTTTTTGCCGTCTTTCGAGAGTCAATGTCGTAAAGTGGGCAGGACTATGCCTCCCGGAGCATGAATTTATAGGGGCGTGTCATGTAAATTACGATGGTTTCAGCCGCCAGATTTATCAACGCCATGCCAGTTCCACACCGAAATCAGCGACGTACACACTTTTAGTAAATCAGACGTGACACCTGGCGAACGCTGATATTTACACCAGAATCTACACCAGATCCTACGCAAGTTTGATAAATGAGGGCCACTGTGATTTGGTTCCTGTGGCCCGAGTCTTTACTCCACTGTGTGTGTCGGCCGATGTTTCATAATGTCTGAAGTCCCAAAGGGGAATTTTATTCACTGTATAGTGGGGAGGTACTGATCCAGTACTTGGTGTCAGTCTGATTCTGGCCATAATATACTGGATGGCATATTGGGGAAAAATGACTGTCGTGATCTGATATGAAGTTTTGTATCGTTGATGTGATGATTTCTGGGATGGAGTCAGAACTCGCTCACTTGCTCCCCGTGTTGCTGACTGTATGATATTCTGTGGTGAAGTGAATGAGAGGCGAATCCAGCACAGCCCAGGGGTCTCATTTATCAGCCTGTGCGTGGAAAGTGTTCTAAATTCTTTCGTAGGAATGAAACTTAGAATGTGTGTAAGTACAAAAAAATCCGTATTTATCAAACGTGCGGACACTGGTCGTACGCACACCAGTAAGAAATATGTGATGATAAATCCCACCTGTTCTAAACTACCATGCTCGTGCATGGTTAGGCTCATTTGCATTCAGAAACGCCTCCAATTGACCATATATGGTAGCAGCAATCCCTTTAAGAATGCGTGAATGGTTTTTTTCCCCCTCATCGAAATCATGGCAAAGAGGGCGAAGAAGAGGAATTTCTCCGACACTGAGATTGAGGTGCTTGTAGGCGAAGTTTAAACAAACCAAAAAATACTGTTTGGAACACTCAATGCAGGTGTGACCAACAAAAGAAAAAATGCTGCGTGGGAGAAGGTAACGACTGCTGTTAATTCTGTTGGGTCAGCGGAAAGAGCAGTCTCAGACATTAGCCACGGCTTCAGTGGATATCCCCGATCACCTATAGAGATGTTATAATAAACCATACGAAGCCCAGAAAATAAGTTTGAAATGTTGTAATACTCACCAATAAGCCAGCCTTCCTCAACAGCCCCTGCTCGGAGGCGCACACCCACAGAGTGAATGAGTCCTGCGTTCCTCCAGGCCACCGGGCAACAACGTTTATCAGAGACATATTTGTATTGCAGATTATTTGTGCATTGACTGAAAAATCCTTTCCTGTTCACGTAACTGAATTCATTGTGAGATGGTGCTTTTATTGTGATGTGGGTGTAATCAGGGCCGTCGCGGGGGGGTGTGAGGCCCTGTGCCGACGTGATGCGCGAGGCCCTGCTCACGTGCACACGCATTAATCATGTCAGGCTGCAAGCACATAGCTGTTCTAGTTATACGCGGTGAAATGACATGCATTTTTAGACTAAAACAACATTAATGTGGCAATAATTTCAACTATGATTTTTCAGATATCAAACTTTCAAAGGTAAAAAAATCAACTACACAACAATTGGCTTTTATCATCAAATCAGCTCAGCTGTCACTTTATATTGGCATGTTGAAGTATGACAGTGCGTCACGAATTACTATTCAACAAACACTAATACCTAATGGCTCAGGCTCACTGGTGACAGTCGCTTACTTTGACTCATTTCTATGGGAAAATCTCAGATTAACAAAGGCGTAGTATCCGCTGACACCCGCGACAGTTTAACATTTGATTACGATGCAGTATATTTTCTCATAGCTACTAGTCGGTCACAAACGCTCTGCTGCAGTATAACTTTAAAACATCAGATTCCCGCTCACCATTCATTGATTAGGTGATGGTCACTTTCCTTGCCTTTTGGGCTGTAAACTCAGCAATTAAATCTTTATAATCCAGCCTGGATGCAACGTTTTTTCGATAGACAGAAGGGCGAGCCCGCACAGTCTCTCCTGCGACATGGAGGTCCGAAAATGGTTTTAAATAACTTTGAAAAGCTTCGCTACCCTGATGCCAGTTATTGATATCGTCAGTAAGACCCTGAGAGCAATCTCACAGTTAGGAAAGGCGAGTGAGCAGCGAGACAGAGCATGTTACGTATGACGACATAAAAAAAAAAAAATCTGGGTAAGCTTTTATCGAGATGAAATGGTAAATAATGAAACGGACGCAGAGAATTGTCATTTAAGGAGCATGATGAGTCAAGTGCAGTGATGTAAAATATGTAGGCTATTAATTTATTTAAAATAAAAATAAAAAATCACACACCAGCTGCGAGGCCCCCTAAAGGCGCGAGGCCCTGTGCGGTCGCACACTTCGCACAGCCCTTGCGACGGCTCTAGGGTGCAATCTATGGCTCCAATTATGTTTGGGAATCCGGCGATGGCGTGAAATCCTCGTTTAATTTTGGCTTGTTGGTGATGTCTGTTTGGGAACTGGATGTAAGTTGGGGCCAGAGAAATTATTGCATCCAACACTGCCGGCATGATTCTGCTTAGTGTCGGCTATGAAATGTCGCATATGTCTCCAATCTCTCGCTGAAATGTTCCGGTGGCCAAAAATCCCAGGGTGGACAGGAGCTGGATGTGCACTGGGATGGCTTTGGTGCGTTTTGTCTCTCGCTCCAACATGAGTTGTAAATCACGGCATAAATCCATCAGTATGTTTTTGGGGAAGCGGTACCGGCTGAGAAGCCACTCTGTGCTCTCACTGAACAGATCAGCGTGCTCTTTAAAAACGCGCTCCCTGCGGAGCGCACGGTTCTCCAAATCCTCCAATAGTGCAAGATAAGCCGTGGCACTTGCATTTCAAGTTTTCTTTTCAGGTTGTCCTGTCACAGCTGTCTTTTATAACTTGTTACACAAATTATTCAAATTGTCTGCTAAATTACTAATTGAGAATTTTTATTAATAAGAGCAAACGGGGAACATGTGTGAAGTTTGAGATTGCTGAACACTGTGACTCTCAATGCGTTCTATTTGTAGTTTCACTGTTCTACCACTAGGTTTTGCGTGTATGCATGGTAAGAGTTGTGCTTAAATTTACACATGTTCCTACGCACAAGTACAAGGTGATAAATCCCATACTTTGCGTGGGAGTGTTCTTACGCACTCATTACGCACACATCTGTGCGTGCGCACGGTTGATAAATGAGGCCCCTGGAGCGGAGATTAGGGGGTACAGTAAGTGTTCTGTGCTGCTGCGTCCCGTGACCCCTGACCCCTCTGTTCCCCCCCACAGGGAGCAGAGGCAGCTGCTGGAGAAGTGCGCTGCCACGGCGCTGAACTCGAAGCTGATCGCCGGGCAGAAAGAGTTCTTCTCCAGGATGGTGGTGGATGCCGTGATGCTGCTGGACGAGCTCTTGCCGCTGAAGATGATCGGGGTGAAGAAGGTGCAGGGAGGGGGTCTGGAGGTGAGGGGTCGGGCCGGGGCGCCTCGGAGGGGGGGGGGGGGGGGGGGGGCCTGTGATGGACGAGATGATACATCCCTGTTCTCTACTATTAAATCAAGAATGTATTACTAAAGTTACAAATGAATCTGCGCACTTGTTCTGTCCGCTCTATTTTCGTGATGTATCCTTCCTGTTTTTACCATTGAAATATTGTGCCTGACGCCCCCATACAGACACTCTGGGGTTAGGGTGGACACAGTGTTTGGGGTGCAGGTTATATTGTGTCCAGTCCTCTGCTAAAGGGGCTCATATGGGTCTGGCTTTTTCTTTTTGCTTGGCGTTAAGACACCCTACTCTACTGACCGAGATCTCGACCGAAGGCTCTATCTGAGTTCCCGGACTCTACTGACCGAGATCTCGACCGAAGGCTCTATCTGAGTTCCCCGACTCTACTGACCGAGATCTCGACCGAAGGCTCTATCTGAGTTCCCCGACTCTACTGACCGAGATCTCGACCGAAGGCTCTATCTGAGTTCCCGACTCTACTGACCGAGATCTGAGGCTCTATCTGAGATCTCGACCGAGATCTAAGGCTCTATCTGAGTTCCCGACTCTACTGACCGAGATCTCGACCGAAGGCTCTATCTGAGTTCCCCGACTCTACTGACCGAGATCTCGCTCTACCGAAGAGATCTCGACCGAAGGCTCTATGAGTTGAGTTCCCGACTCTACCGACCGAGATCTCTATCTGAGTTCCCGACTGTCTGAGTTCCCGACTCTATCTGAGTTCCCCGACTCTACTGAGAGATTGACCGAAGGCTCTATCTGAGTTCCCCGACTCTACTGACCGAGATCTCGACCGAAGGCTCTATCTGAGTTCCCCGACTCTACTGACCGAGATCTCGACCGAAGGCTCTATCTGAGTTCCCCGACTCTACTGACCGAGATCCGAGATCTCGAGTTCCCCGACTCTACTGAGAGATCTCTATCTGAGTTCCCGACTCTACTGACCGAGATCTCGACCGAAGGCTCTATCTGAGTTCCCCGACTCTACTGACCGAGATCTCGACCGAAGGCTCTATCTGAGCACTCTAACTCTGGTGATTGTTCTTCTGCTGCAGGACTCTCAGCTGGTGGCCGGAGTGGCCTTTAAGAAGACCTTCTCCTATGCTGGCTTTGAGATGCAGCCCAAGAAGTATGAGAACCCCAAGATCGCCCTCCTCAACATCGAGCTGGAGCTGAAGGCAGAGAAGGACAACGCTGAAGTCCGCGTCAAATCTGTGGAGGTCAGTCGCCCAGCTCTGCTCAGCTCAGCAGACGAGCCGCTGCAAATCTTCATCTATCGCGGCACAGTGTGCTGGCGGTGGGATTATTCCCGTTAGTGTGTTAAAACATTGGCAGCAGAGTTTAATATTCCTCCTGTTGCAAGTGTGGTCTACCATTCAGAGCAGCGCAGCGGAAGGACATTTTAAAATTTTGTACCTGTCCTGGGCTAAACTTTGTATTGTGAACATTATTGTATCTCCCCGATGACGAAGTCGGGGATACTATGGTTTAGTTCCGGGTCCGCCGCCGCCGCAGAGATTTTATGTTCCGGGCTCTGGAAGCCACAATTATTACAGGAATGTTTTCAAATTTTACACAGGCAAAGATATATATGAGACAATGCTCAAGCCCGATTTTCCTCAATTTTGGACGTCCAGTATGGCTGCCGCTGGCCATTTTGTCCAAAATTTGGGGATCGGGGATATACACGACTAGGTCCCTGTGGCGACCGAGTTATCTAGTTAATGAAATGGAAGCGATGTGCGGACGGTGCACATATTCTGTTCGTCCCATAAAAGGGGCGAACTGAAATGTAAAAGATCCTGTTAATTTTACTGCCGGTTGTGCAAGTTTGTTGTGATGCTGGTGACCATCTCCTCGCAGGACTACCAGGCCATCGTGGACGCGGAGTGGAACATCCTCTACGACAAGCTGGAGAAGATCTACAAGTCGGGGGCCAAGGTGGTGCTGTCCAAGCTGCCCATCGGTGACGTGGCCACGCAGTACTTCGCCGACAGGGACCTGTTCTGTGCAGGGAGGGTGCAGGAGGAAGATCTGAAGAGGACGATGATGGTAGGGCGGTAGGGCAGTAGGGCGGTGGGGTGGGTCCTCGGGCTGTGTAAGAGTGGAGTAACTCTGTACTGAGGTGGGGTGCGAGTGTATGTTAGGTGTGAGTGATGGGATTTAAGTGCTGTGCTGGTGCAGGAATTATTGTATCCTGGACGATGAGTCGGGGGTACTGTGGATCAGTGATTGTCACGTTGCGTCCTTGGATGAATGAGTGAAATGTTCTGACCCAAATGGTTCAGTGTCAGTCTGCTGTGCTTGAATTTTATTTGTCCTAAATTGCTTGTGCACCCCCAGGCCTGCGGGGGCTCCATCCAGACCAGCGTCGGTTCTCTGACGGACGATGTCCTGGGGCAGTGCGCTCTCTTTGAGGAGGTCCAGGTTGGAGGGGAGAGGTAAGACCTGCTCGCACCTAAAGGGTTAAAGGTCTTGCTGTTGTCCTGTTTGTCTGAGTCAGGAAGCTGAGTTTGTTTTATCTCGCGAGTTTGGGATCCGCTTCACTCATTCGCTGGACCTGAAATTAGCTACTCGATAAATTTAAGGTCAGTTTGTGTTTGAGAACCAGCTGCCGTTACGACTTCCAGTTCCTCGCTCACTCCTGGTCTGCGGCGATTGGCTCTTGGGTCAGTGCATATAATTCAACCAAATCTAACTCTGCTGCCTTTTCGTGGGGCTGAGCGTGTGCATCTGTGATGTCGCCCCCTGCAGGTATAACTTCTTTAAGGGCTGCCCGAAGGCTAAGACGTGCACCATCATCCTGAGGGGCGGGGCCGAGCAGTTTATGGAGGAGACGGAGCGATCGCTGCACGACGCCATCATGATCGTGCGCCGAGCCATCAAGGTCTGGATCCGCCGCGAGAAACGCCGTGTTATAGCGGCTCGTCCGCAGCCCTGTGCTCACGTCAGCGCTGCAGAAACAGGATGGGGTTATCGGCCGACCCTCACAGATATAGCACGATAGCTCAGGTTTCGTGACCTTTGCTTTGCGGGGTTTGAGGGTCGCAGCTCGGCTGGTAGTGAGGCCTGAGAGAACTGAGCAGCCGCTCTGAGCCCTGTTTCACGAAGCAGAATTATGGAGTTGGCTAGATCAGTGTTTCCCAGCCCTGTTCCTGCAGTACCCCTGTCATGCACATTCTATAGGTCTCCCTAATTTAACACACCTGATCCAGCTGATCAGCTCACTAGAGGAGTACGTAATGACCTGATGTGGGTGTGTTAAATCAAGGAGACATCTGAAATATGCAGGGCAAGGGTACTCCAGGAACAGGCCTGGGAAACACTGGGCTAGATAACTGTATTGAGTTTAACCTGAGCCCTCCTGTTCTAATCAGTGCATTTACTTGGTATGTTGGTAACTCTGCTCTGTGAAACTCCTGTGTAATCATTACTCTGAGACTTCGAGGTTGATCTGCTGGGAGTATGACCAGAGTAAGAGCCGGCTGTCTGATGTGCGGTACGTGCCCTCATGTGAAGGACAGTGTACTATATGTGGAGTCTCACCGTTTAGAGCAAGTACAGTCAGGATTGCCAGTTCTGTTTGGTACATGGCGGAGCTTCATAGCTTCTACATGCGGTGAAGAATGCATAATTATGAAGGGGCTGAATTGGCTGTCATCATGAAATGTAGCGTACTTCTGTGTTTAAGTGTTGCTGCACTTGGTGCTCTTGTCATTATTGTTAAAACATTGTTTTGGCAGCTATTTGGTTTGGTTAACATTGCCCTTATGTTCAGGTGTGATGTGATGGCAGTGGGCGGAGTCTGATGGCTGATTGGCTCTTTCAGAATGACTCGATCGTGGCGGGGGGCGGGGCCATTGAGATGGAGCTGTCAAAGTACCTACGGGATTACTCCCGGACCATCCCGGGCAAACAGCAGCTGCTGATTGGTGCTTACGCCAAAGCGCTGGAGATCATCCCCCGACAGCTGTGTGACAACGCCGGGTTCGACGCCACCAACATCCTCAACAAGCTCCGAGCCAAACATGCACAGGTGATTATATACACACACACTCTCAATAACTCATTCACATGCATACGCACACACACTTTCACTCACTCTATGAAACACTCAAACACTTGCTGTATGTGTATTAACCCTGCCGCTGTCTCGCAGGGCGGTATGTGGTACGGTGTGGACGTGAATAACGAGGACATCGCAGATAACTACTCGGCGTGTGTGTGGGAGCCGTCCGTCGTGCGCATCAACGCCCTGACCGCTGCGTCCGAGGCTGCCTGCCTCATCCTGTCTGTGGACGAGACCATCAAGAACCCGCGCTCCAGTGTGGATGCTCCGCCCATGGGGAGGGGCCGGGGCCGCGGCAGACCACACCCACATTAGACCCCTTAGACCCCTCCCCTTTGGGCAGCATCCAGCTCGGGGCTGTCTGTGTGAGACTGTATCTGTCCCAGTGTGTGTGTGAGACTGTATCTGTCCCAGTGTGTGAGTGAGACTGTATCTGTCGCAGTGTGTGTGTGAGACTGTATCTGTCCCAGTGTGTGTGAGAGACTGTATCTGTCCCAGTGTGCCCTCATAGCGCTTTTCAGTTAGTTTGACCTGTTATGTGTTCAGTTCCCTGTGATGAGGGAAGGGCTTTGAGCTGGAGAATCCAGGTCCACACAGGGAATAATCCGCTCCACTGTTTCACTCCAGCCCCCTGGATCTGATTCTACTCAAACCAATATCAGTCTAAAGGTGCAGCAAATTTGTCTATCAGCTTACTGAGTTCATAGCTGGATGAAAAGCAGGGCAGGAATTTAACCTCGTGCGCCCTGGACTGTGTCCCATATCCATGTCCCAAAACTGGTTCACTTGGAGTGTTTGTGAATATGTACCCAGGGCGCCCCCTGCTGGAGCTGCCTGAACACAGCACTGTTCTGTAATGGCTCTGTGTAACAGCCGCGAGCTCACTGCTCCATGTTACGTTTCTCACTAATGGAGCTATTTATTTGGACCATTAAACACACATTTCTTGAGTATGTGTACTGTCATCTTTGGTCGTGTGTGTGTGTGTGTGTGTGTGTGTGTGTGTGCGCGCCAAGCACATTTGGGTGTTGGGTTTGTGCTGATCACCTGTCAATTAAAATGGAGTCGTAGATGATACAGATGTGAATAAAGGTGTGTCGTAATTCAGTGAAATGTGCTCAGTCGCAACACGAATGACTGAAAGCACTTTGCAGACCCATTTCACATGTAAAGTCGAGATGTGGTGGGTAATTACATGTTTTATTTAGCCTTTAAGCAAGAAGTTACACATTGAATCAAAGGTAACATATTGGATGATAAATGACTTGAATTAAGTACAAAACCCAAAACCAGTGAAGTTGGCAAGTTATGTAAATCGTAGATAAAAACAGAATACAATGATTTGCAAATCCTTTTCAACTTATATTCAATTGAATACACTGCAAAGACAAGATGTTTGATGTTCAAACTGAGAAACTATTTTTTTTTTTTGCAAATAATCATTAACTTAGAATTTAAAGGCAGCAACACATTGCAAAAAAAGTTGGCACAGGGCCTTTTTTCCCACTGTGTTACATCACCTTTCCTTTTAACGACACTCAGTAAACGTTTGGGAACTGAGGAGACCAATTTTGAAGCTTTTCAGGTGGAACTCTTTCCCATTCTTGCTTGATGTACAGCTTAAGTTGTTCAACAGTCCGGGGTCTCCGTTGTCGAATTTTACGCTTCATAATCGCCACACATTTTCAATGGGAGACAGGTCTGGACTACAGGCAGGCCAGTCTAGTACCGCACTCTTTTACTACGGAGCCATGCTGTTGTAACACGTGCAGAATGTGGCTTGGCATTGTCTTGCTGAAATAAGCAGGGCGTCCATGAAAAAAGACGTTGCTTGGATGGCAACATATGTTGCTCCAAAACCTGTATGTACCTTTCAGCACTAATGGTGCCTTCACATATGTAAGTTGCCCATGCCTTGGGCACTAATACACCCCCATACCATCACAGATGCTGGCTTTTGAACTTTGCGCCTATAACAGTCCGGATGGTTCTTTTCCTCTTTGGTCCGGAGGGACACGGCGTCCACAGTTTCCAAAAACAATTTGAAATGTGGACTCGTCAGACCACAGAACACTTTTCCACTTTGCATCAGTCCATCTTAGATGAGCTTGGGCCCAGCGAAGCCGGGCGTTTCTGGGTGCTGTTGATAAATGGCTTTCGCTTTGCATTGTAGAGTTTTAACTTGCACTTGCAGATGTAGCGACGAACTGTAGTTACTGACAGTGGTTTTCTGAAGTGTTCCTGAGCCCATGTGGTGATGTCCTTTACACACTGATGTCGGTTTTTGATGCAGTACCGCCTGAGGGATCGAAGGTCACGGGCATTCAATGTTGGTTTTCGGACTTGTCGCTTACATGCAGTGATTTCTCCAGATTCTCTGAACCTTTTGACGATATTACGGACCGTAGATGATGAAATCCCTAAATTTCTTGCAATAGCTCCTTGAGGAATGTTGTTTTTAAACTGTTTGACAATCAGCTCACGCATTTGTTCACTAAGTGGTGACCCTCGCCCCATCCTTGTTTGTGAATGACTGAGCATTTCAGGAAGCTGCTTTTTATACCCAATCATGGCACCCACCTGTTCCCAATTAGCCCGTTCACCTGTGGGATGTTCCAAATAAGTGTTTGATGAGCATTCCTCAACTCTCTCAGTCTTTTTTGCCACTTGTGCCAGCTTTTTTGAAACATGTTGCAGGCATCAAATTCCAAATGAGCTAATATTTGCAAAAAATTACAAAGTTTACCTGTTCGAACATTAAGTAACTTGCCTTTGCAGTGTATTCAATTGAATATAGGTTGAAAAGGATTTGCAAATCATTGTATTCTGTTTTTATTTACGATTTACACAACGTGCCAACTTCACTGGTTTTGTACATGTTCGCCTGCAGCCATTACAGTATCTGAGCATCGGGACAGGAGGTGTGTTGGACCCTCTCTGTGCTGCCCTGGTGACCCCCTTTATGGGGTTACTCTGTTCCCAGGTGGAAATCCTCCTGTTACTGGCCTGAGTGTTTCCATTGGGTCAAACCCCAGGTCAGGGTTTAATGCAAATGTGCAGAATGTGGAACCAAAGCAATGGCCCAGTAGTGTCGAGGGAAACCAGCACGGGATACCATTTCAGTCCTGCACAGTCTTACCACTCGGAAATGGTTCATAATGCTCATTTTAAGATTATCCAGTCATTTATAAAATCGTGAGCAGACCAGTTACTAAAAGTCTGCTTGTAGAAGTTGGCCAGCACACTGGCTGTTCTGTCTTTCAGCCACTAGGTGGCATTATTTTTTCTGGCCCACAGTATTTAGCATGAGTGGGATAAGTGCTTGTCTTGGCCATAAGAGTAGAATGGGGTGAGATGGCCTTTTTGCTGCATAATGCACAGTGGTCTTCAGAGGATACTGATGAGTTTCGATGGTCCTGGTGGTACAGAATGGTATAGAGTCTGATGGTGTTTGGGGTAAAGAGCTATGGAGTGACCTGAGAAGTGATGTTTGGGTTCTATGGCCCATATAAGCAGGTTTAGCCTCCTGTATGCAAGAGCTTTCTTTGGCACGACAGACCAGTGAAGTGTTACTTCATACTTCCGCAGACTCACACTGAGCGAAGTCCTTCGCTGAATTTGGGTTTGTGTTGCCCATCTCCATTCAGAATCCCATTCAGTCAGTTACTTGGCTTAGTCTGCATCTGCAGAAATGTCCCAGAGTTTATAGCTTAATACTTGAGGCCTCAAACGCATCACAAGCCGTCTGTGCCGTCTGCTGTGAATTTTGAGGCCGAGGAGTCGCCTCCTTCTCCCTGGGGGCTCCGGCAGGAAGCCGGTCAGTTGGACAGGAAGTCGATGGCAGCTCGGACAGTGCGGTTGGTTGCCATGTCCACAGCGGTGACCTTGATCTCCGTGTCGCCGAACTGCATGGTGGTGCGGATCTCTCTGCGGCGGGCGGGGGTCTCTCCGGGGGCGGGGTCCGGCAGGTCCAGGGTGATGGTTCCGCACTTCCTCACCCCGGGGTCGGTGATGTACACCACGTCATCCGTGGCGCAGCAGTAGATGTTGATGATGATCTTCCTCTGACCCGGGCGGGCGGGCGTGTAGCTCCGCCTCACCACCTCCCCGAGAGCCACCGATTGGTCGACGGACACAAAGCGGTCCAGGATGTCGGTGCACCACTCCCGGCCCTCCTTCACCAGCAGTTTGTCCCTCAGGTGACGCCCCTCCACGAATCGGTTGAGCACCCCAACCCCGTAGGTGAGCGGGCAGCGACGGACTCGCACCACGGTCGGGTCGAGACCGAACAGCACTGCCCCCTTTAGGATGGTCAGGCCCACGTCCTGCGGGATGATGATGCGACAGCTCCGGCCCAGCGCGGCGTGTACAGCCTGTTGCAGCATGGGCGACTCGGCAAACCCCCCCACCAGGAACAGGAAACGCACGCCCTGCACTTCCTGCTTCCTCATCAGCGCCTCTGGAGGGGACAGAGGAGGGAAATGAAGATGAGGGAAAGATTTCAGCAGAGGAACAAGAAAAGCTGACTGGTAAATAAGCCTGTATGGAGACTCATGCAGAACTTAAGAAGAGGTGCGCTTAGGAGAACACAGGCAGGGGATTTACTCTTAATGAGCAGACGAGTCATTCAGGGCCGCCAAATACACAGGGAAGAGGGCAGTGTCGGCCGTACCTCAGGATTGTGATTGAATGATCTCTGATCTAGAGGAAGCCTCACTAATGACATGCCCCAGTAAAGGCAGATTTATACTTCTGCGTAGTTTGCGTAAAATGACCTTGCCGAGGGGTTGTGTGGGATGTGCAGAGTATGCGAAGGTTGCAAACCCCGTCTATGTAGATGTTCTACACCTCCTGAAAAATTCTAAAGCTTGTAGTTCGCAACCTGAGGTCATATACTACGCACAGACTGATTGGTTATCTTGTGATTTAACGTGAGATAATGGTCACTGCTGTGATGAATTTTAAATGACAAATATTGAGTGACTTATTAAGAGGCTAAACAAAGGGGTTTCATTGTTCAGGAACACTATGGATTCAAAATAATTCTTAAAAAATTAAAAACGATACCAGTTATCTGATTATGACGCCTACCAACCCCGTGTACACATGCCTAAGTATAAATGCTCAGGGGTCTTATTTATAAAAATTTGCTTGGATTTCATACCTAAATAATACGCACGCACAAAAAAATAAAAATGACGTTGTGGAAAATTTATCCTCATTTATAAACCTATGGGTAAAATAAACTGCATGGAATTTTCATTTATTTAATCAGGATGGACTTGGAATTTATTGACATTGTGCATAATCTTAGTAATTTCCCTTTGTTTTATGTCAAGTTTGTTTTTATAAATCAGAAGTCTACAAAAAAAAAGTGACGTACGAATCTTTTTTTGTGCCTACGCACCGTTTATAAATGAGGCCCCAGGCCATTTGCAAATCCTGCCCAAAACACAAATCACGAGAACTGCGTGGACTGCGCAAAAATATAATGCAGCCTTTACAGTGGACCAAACTGCACTGTGGAAACCTGCTGTAATTCGCTGCTGGTGTTTCTCCAGGTAAAGTTATGGCTCCTCCCAGTGCTCACCGATGTGCTTCACGATGTTATCAATGGTGGGCTGGAAGAGCTCTTTCATGGCCTCTGGTGTGAGGCGAAGCATTCCCTGGGACGACCATTTCACTATGTTCATACTGAGAGAGACAGGATAAAGGTTTATCGAGTATACAAAATACTCTGAGCGAGAGATTATAGGCTGCAGACACGTGCACAACAACACACACAAACACTTCAAACTGAGCGAAAGGAGAGGTTATGCGCACACACACACACGCACACACACACACACGACTGCTTCACTCTTCACACTGAGAGAGGTCACACACAGGAACGTACTTGCTCTTCCGCAGTGCAGTCTCCACACTCTGACCGCAGTGTCTCTTGTAGAAGTCGATGAAGGAGAAGGGCAGCGAGATGTTGAGAGGGTTGGAGCTTCCTGGAGAAGCCGTGCGTTTGCGGGCCTCAAAGGCGATGGTCAGGTCCACCCAGGCGGCCGGACGCTTGGCCTTGAAGCTCTCGATGAAATCTGCCCCGAAGATCTGGCATAGCATGGCCTCGAAGGCCAGGTCCACCCCTACAGCTCCGTACGGCCCACCTGACGGGGAGATGGGCGTGACTGACTGCGGGGGACGGAAGCGGCCCACTTCAGCTGCTTTTTAAAACTACTGTTTAATCTGGTAAGTTCTGTCGAGAGCATGTTTTACTTTTTGCAGGATGTCCCAGGAAAAATGGCGTCACAAACCAGGCGCAAGGGAGAAGGACAGGAGTGAAGCTCAGGGAATGGCCTTGCAGCTAAAGACGATGCTCATGAGCCCAAACATTGAGTTCTTGCCAACTTCACCTCTCCAGATGCGGGTCAGAATCCCAGTCTACCTGCTGACTGCTTCATAAGACTTTTCTGTACCCTGTCCTGAGCCTGGGGTGGTGTTTGCATGATGCATTTACTCTACAGAGTGAGTCAAAAAAAAACTATACACTTTTTAACTTTTTGTGATGGTGAAGCAATATACATGTATACAACATATTTTGTACTTTTGCCGCAGATCTTTCCTCTGATATTGGTACCAGTTACGCCTCATTGGGTCTCAGGCATGACTGCACAAAGGACAATTAAGGGACTCAAGTGAAATCTGACTTGTGCCAACTGACCAGGGCTGGATATGAAATTGACCATGCATGTCATAATGGGTTGCATAGTCATTTGAACTTAAAAACAGGCATATGAATCTTGCCTGTGCATTGGTTGTAATGACCTGGCACTGCCAAGCATGGTGCGTCCAGTTTACTCCCAGGCAAAGGACCTTCTTGGTCACTGAATATCATAGGACACGGAACGTTACAAATGTGCTGCGGAGTTTTCAGCGTCAGTTTCCTAACGTGCCATAAATGTTTTATGTTGACTTGAAACTTCACAGAGGGAATTCTATTTAGTTTGCTTTGTATCAGAGCCTGATCAGTTGGCACAAGTGAAATTTCACTTAACTCCTGAAATTGTTCCACAGCAGTCATGGGTTTAATCTAACAAGGTGCAAACTGGGATCAAAAGAAGCAGAAAGAGCTGCTGAAAACGTACATGTAAAAAGATGTTGTATACATTGCTACAGAATATAATAATTGGACATTTAAAAAGTGTATAGTTTTTTTTTTACTCACTCTGTATGTAGGGTAGGTCTTTTTGGCATGTTTTCTAAAATCCCAACTCAATGTTCAAGAACTCAGTTACGTTCAGTTATCAATTCTGATTCTGCCATATCCAGTGTTTCACCGATGCTATAATTGCACAGCACTGTTTATAGTTCACTCTGCAGAAGCCCGTGTTCAACCCGAGCAAGAGGCTCACCTGAGGCCTTGTATAGCTCCTTCAGCGTCCCCTGCGGCTGCTCGATCTGATGCACGGTCAGGTCCACCGTCCCACCCCCGCAGTCGGCCACGATGTACCTGTCACCTGAGAGCCCCGCACAGGTCCTCACATTCAACACCATCTCATTCCTGGCATATCGACCACATTACTGAGATTCATGAATGTACAGCGAACTAGCTGATCATTCATTCACTAAAGCATGAATAGAGCACAAAATCTTTCTCTGACTGAAGCCCAGATGCGGGACCGTGGCCAAACTGCACTGGGTCCAAACTCAGCACCCCCGTCTCTGCAAACAGCCTCTCTGCAGGGGAGTCAGTGATGTAAGAGCTTAGTTTAAACAGTTTGTGTTAAACCATGACTGCCCCCTGAGTGTGTATGACTGCATGTATTTATTTGTGTGGAGCGTATATGTATGTGTGTGTGTGTGTGTGTGTGATCGACCCTTGTGTTAACTCTGACTGCCCCCTGAGTGTGTGTGACTGCATGTATATATTTGTGTGAAGCGTGTATGTATTGTGTGTGTGAGATGGAACCGGACTCGATCTCCCTGGAGCTGCTGTGTACTGCGGGCTGCAGAGCTCCAGCTGGTGGTTTGCTGAACTGGGCGCCACATTCAGATGAGGGCAGAGAGTGAAAGAGCCTGAGGTGATTTGGGGCCACAGCAGAGCCTGTTCTGGTGCTTACGCTACAGGGCCCGACAGAGGAGAGGCTGAGGGCCCGAGGAGGGGGGGGCTCCTCTCATTTGTTTACACTGAGGCCCCGACCTGGGGAGGAGGGGAGGCTCTCCGAGGGCTGTGTGTTTCTGAGAGCTGGTGTGTGTGTGTGTGTGTGTGTGTGTGTGTGTGTTCATGCATATTATGTGAGGTGCCTGTGTGTGCATGTATCAGCATGTGTGTGGGTGTGTTGTGCTGCACGGTTAATGGTCATTGTTGGTGGATGGTGCGTGCGTGTGTGTGTGTGTGTTAGCTTCTTTAGCTAGCAGATATGAAAGGTAATGGGGGGAGGGGACTGTGGGCGGGGGGGGGGAGATACACACTTGTGTCGGTGACAGCAGGAAACATCTGGTGCACAAAGACTGATTATGCTGATCCTAGACCCAGTGTCAAGACAGAAAAACAACACACACACACACACACACACACACACACACATATACACACACGCGCATGTGCATATACGCACACCATTGTAAGTTAAGGTGATTTCTATTGTTGAAGTCCAAGATTAAATACTGCAATTAAACTACAGACTGGCCTGATTACGGGTTAATATGTAGAAATGCAAGATTATTAAGATTGATAACTGAGGCTCTAGACTACAAGCGCAGCCAAAGTAACCTTTATATGGCAATTAAATAACAGCGGCTGGAATTTTTATGGTAGTTCAAATTCCTATTTCCTAATATAAAATGCAGCTCACCAAGTGTTGAGATAAATCTGAAACAGCCTGAAACCGAAGAGTGCGCTGATGG
The DNA here is from genome assembly GCA_029692085.1 of Gymnothorax javanicus. NCBI lineage: Eukaryota > Metazoa > Chordata > Actinopteri > Anguilliformes > Muraenidae > Gymnothorax > Gymnothorax javanicus. Next base: position 111,401,636 of record CM056201.1, on the reverse strand, counting down.
GGAAAAACAGTCTCATACCTGCGGCAGGACTGGCTCCTTTTACGATCATTTTACGATCTCTCTTCATTTTCCCTCTCACTATGTTAATACTTTTTTTATTGTTTCATGTTATAACACAGACATGTTTGGATTGAGGGCACTCCAACTGCAGAAATGATGGTACCAGAGTTAATCAAAGTGACACTATCGTTAACTCCTGAATAAGCTGTTCGTGAATTAGAGACCGGTCATCCATGCCAAGATCATATTTATCTTACCGCTGTGGTCGTGCGAACGGCAAATTGATTGATTGATTGATTGATTGATTGATTGTAGTCCTGCACGAAATCTCAGGAGCTGTTTTGAATTTCTATTAATTTTCAAAGTTTCATTTCAGCCTAATCTCGCGGTAGGACAGAAATGCGCGGACCAATATTTTCTGCGCGCATAATTTTCTCAGATCACGTTGTCTCCTGATGATCGCTCACCCGTCTGCATTTCGGACCACAGCTCCCCTGTCCCACTCTCCACAAGGAAAGTTCGGCTGTGCCTGGCTCGGCGAAGCTGCTCTCTCGCTGCAGAGACACAAGAGGGCGCTGTTATTGTAGCCCGCACCTGCACACAAAAAATTCCCTGTCTATGGTCCAGATTGCAAATGAACAAGCTGGTTTTGGTCATACATGGCTCTGGTCTTGGTTAATTACACAGACCTCAAGGCTGCACATCTTCACCGATTGTCGTGTAAACACGCAACAGCTTTGCTGCCTTGCTGTGTTGGCGCACGGATTTGGCATTGGGCTGCTTTGTTAAAACATGGATCATGCAAAGAAAAATAAATATGTCTGCAGCTGAACTTGGTCACAGCAGAGTAACTAGCCTGCGGGGGTTTCCAGAAGAGACAAGATCCATGAAAACAGATTTGTTTTACTTCCTAAGAAATATTTCCAGTCCCTTTGTTGTAATATACAGTATGTGGCTCCACCACTCTATACATATGGGGCACTTGCACAAAACCATTAATAGCTCTGTCTGTAAAAGTGTTTCAGAACTGTGTGTTTTTCTCGCAAGTAGAGAGTATTAGCTCGAGTCAAGGTAAATGCTTGACAAGTCAATTCTCTAACCCCACTGGCAAATTTCCAAATGAGCGGAAATGTCTTACCTTACCGGCAATATTTGTTCTCTTACTATTAAGTGTAAATATAAGACTGAAGTATTTGCTCTGATGTCCTTATTATTTGGTCCTTATTATTTGACAAAAGTGGCCAAGTTTGTTTGAAATGATTTGATTGACAGCACATCAGTGTGCAGCACTAACAGCCGCTGTATACAGAGAAGGTAAGATCTTAGGTCAACACATTTTACTACCCCCCAAGCCAGAGAGATTTATGTTCTGGCTTGAAGAAACAATAATGTATGTATATTCCTTTAACAATGGCCAATTTCTTTCAGGATGAAAGATGTCTAAACATGTCTGGGACTAAACAGACCGATTCATGTTGAAGTAGTAACTTGAGTCCAGTTGAATGTAATGAAGTAATAACAAAATCGCAGGGACTGTTCTGTTTCCTTAGCACAGCATTCAGTCAAAAGAAATATACATGCATTGTGGGATCTGGAACTAATTTATGTTATGGAATGAGGTTTTCAAACCATAATGACTCCCAGTACCCCCTCAGCGACTCAGCCCCACCCCCACTGGAGGAGGAGGGGAGCGAGTGCTAATTTTAGCCGAAACTCTTCTCCGCGTGAAACCGTTTGGACAGAGGGCAAGGATGGCAATGAAGGAGGTAGGGAGAGATGGAGGGATGTGTGAAAGAGGTCAGAGTATTGCTGTCTGGCGCGGTCCGGTGGATTGGTTTCTCCGTACGTGGGTGGAAGTGCCGGTGCTCGAAACAGCACCGCGGGGAGCAAACATCGCTCAAACGATTGCAGATGAGGGAATGGCACGAGAACACTCTCCGTCAACCCAATACAGAAATTAGACACGCCATCGCTCAGTGAGAGAGAGTATAACAGGCCGACAGGGTGAGATTACACGCACTCTACACCTTGTTTTAATTACTGGTTCCTATGTGTGTATGTGCGAACAACCATATGGCAAACTGTGCATTTCGTCATGTACCGACACGCACACACACGGAAAGGACTAGAAAGAAACTGTGCTGCGGTGTAACTTGAAACACACTGGAGTTTAGTAAAGGGGGTGAATGTGTGTAGGGTCAGCCCACCCCTATTGTTTTTAATCCCTTAAACTCTTAACTTATCACTTAAATTTTCCCTTAATAGGTTCAAAATCAGAAAAAAAAACATTTTTCTCATATTGTAGGACAATTTCACAAATATTCTGCGAGTTGCAGCGCTTCACTGAAACTACATCACAGTTGTACAGAGAGAAATATTCAAACCCAGGACATCATGTTTTAATGGCTGCAGCATTACATCAAATGGAAAATATCTCAATCTTGTGCTTCATTTTATACACATTTCCCTGTAATGCAGTTGGACATATTTGGGATCTTTGGAAACCTTGGGATCTGCACTAGAATTTAAATTAGGTCTGAAGCTCCACTGGTTTGAATACAGCAGCTGCATTTGATGGACCCATATATGATGCCATAGGCTCCATGGGGTTGAAAATGAGCCAATCATGTGACTGCCCCAGAGCCACACAGATGAGGGAGGGGGTGGGGTTTGAAGAAAGAGGCGGAGCACTTACCCTGTCTGAAACTGGAGAGGCGGGGTCCGTCCGACTCAATTCCATTGGCCATCGGTCGCGTGCTCAGGTCGATCACCTGGTGTAGCCTCAGCTTCCTGCAGTAGATTGAGGCGGCCTCGGGTTCGAGGGCTATCAGCAGCTGCTCCGGGGCGTCAGGTGAGACCAGCTCTGCCTGGACGGGAACAGCATGATCATGTCACACTGGGAAACTCAAACAGTGGTTTTGGGCGATGGGAACAATTCAAATTTAGTCAAACCCCAGAACACAATATACTGCAAAATATACTATATTTTTTAAGCCAATTCAGAGATTTAATATCAAACCCAATGGCACTTAGCCACTTTATGAGTACAGAATGGTTGATTTGGTCAAATGCCTTTGATAAGTCGATAAAAATGGCAGCGCAATCCTGCTTATTGTCCAAGGCAGAAACAATATCATTTAACCCTCTGTTAACCAAGTACCTTTCCAACTGTGTAAAAATCATTTCCCTAGGCAAATATGTTGACTATGGGCCAATATTTGGAAAAATGGAAAAAAAAAAAAAAAAAATCGACCCTTTGGCACCACCTTTCCAAAATGTAGCAGATCTGCTACATTGGGTAATAATGCGAATGGAAAAATTAAAGTGACGGACCATTCAAGTTATTCTCAAATGTTTATTTGGCAATAAGAAACAAAACCAGCAGGGTGTCCAGGCTGTTAACCCTTTCACTTTATGTAGCAGATATGCTACGGTGGTTAATAGAGGGTTAATACCCTGACTGCAGCTGACACAGTGCTGTGGGCCGGTCTGAGGCCTGACTGAAACACATTCAGCATGGTCAGATACAAATGATCTAATTTGATTATTGACTAGCTTCTCTAAGACCTTAGCTAAGCACGGCAGTTTTGAAATTTACGATTGTTAGTTTGTCCAAAATACTTTTGATCCCCTAAAATTTTGGGGATGGTGCATAAAAATGGTTGTTTTTTTCCTCCACAGAACACTCAATATTTTTGGAAAAACCTTAAATTAAACCTGGCAGTCTATCCTTGAAGCATATCTTCATTGATTCATTTCAGATCCATTGTGGTGGCGAACACAGCAAAAAATAATGTTCCTGAAAATCGTGTTATTGTCCAAATGCTTATGGGCCTGATTTTTATACTTTTAAATTGGTTCAGTGATCAGGATAGGATATCGGATGGCTCATATTGGCAAGGAAATGTGCTAGAGCATGGAGTGTTGGGAAATGTAGTAAAAAGGCATTCTTCATGGTAAGAGTTTACATCAAACTCGTGTTTTGAGGATGACAAAACTTCTCTCCCATTTTTTTCACAAGAGAATGACTTTAACTGGCCTCAGATGAGAGAATTAAAGAATTATTTACTTTCAGAATTGACATGTGCAGCTATACATGTGCGATATTACAACACAGTTCCAAATCTATCTACTTTTGTCCAAATTTAGTAATAAATAACAAATTATCGTTATTTTGGCCAGTTCAAATCTACAGAGGATGACAATTGCATTGCATAAATGTCATATACTACAGCAGTCAGACAGACTTGACCATTCAAACATTCTGAAAGCATGTAACACAGGGTTATTAAAAGTTGTTGTTTTTTTTTCTTCTCACCAACTGTTTGAGGATTTTTCTCCCTACTGGGAGTTTTTTGCTACATTTGCTGTAGTGGGGAATAGGCTGGGCGCTGCCCTTTCATTTATTTAATCTCTCAGTGTAAAGCGTCTTTGTGACAGTCTCTGCGAAAAGCGCTGTACAAACAAATAAATTGAATTGAATTGAATTGAATTAAAAGTCCTGGCCATGATGAAAAAAATGTCTTTTGCCACTTGGTATGTATGTGTGTGTATGCGCGTTCATGCTTGTGTGTATGTGAATGGTGAGTGTGTAACAGGAGGAAATGTGTGTGTTAGTGGCTGGTAACCCTGTTTGCCCGGTGAAAGCACTGGGAAAGAGAGAGTGGCGAGCTGGACGGGGCGTAAACAGGAGGAGAGGGTGGGTAAAGGAAACTCAGGGGATGCATTAGGAGTGAGACGCTGAGGGGTTATGGTATCGGACTCAGCAGGTGGAGTGGGTGGAGGGGGTGGGGGAGGGGGGGGCTTGTCTTCCTACCCCTCCCTCAGTCGGGCAGGAGTGGCTTCCTGTGTTTGTAAGTCTGCCTCTTACATTGTTCCCCTCGATGACACGAGCGAGAGGAAATCCCACCCTGCGCTTCAGCTAACGAGCCCGACCCAGATCCTGTGGGGTCTACGGCCTGCAGGAGACCAGGGAAGGGGCCCAGCTCACTGATCTGGGATCTGCACTGGAGGAAAAGTGAGGGCCAAACAGTCAGGCTGTGTACAGCTGGACTGATCTGGTGTCAGTGTTGGAGGAAGAGTGTTGGTAGAGAGAAGGAAGAGAGGAGACCCACAGAAGGCCCAGGTCCTGAGGATCAGAGGCCAGGCTTCAGTCGTCGTGAGCTGGGGACGGAGTGAGGATTCCGATCTCCAGAGAGACAGCGAATACGAGGGACAGAGATGCGGGAGAATAGAGTGAATCACTAAGGGCTGGTGCCTCTGTGCGGGAGAGAAATCTCTTGTCATAATCTCAAGAACCACACAACTAATTCTGAAATCTGCCATTTCAGGGACATTAGCAAAATAACATTTTTAAAAATATTTTTGTGCAACTCAGTCCCATTGATGTTGATTTTGAACCCCGCAGGTCAGTTTAGCACCCGCATAGAGAACGTGCGATATCCCGAAATGCCGGAAAACTGGCCTCTAAACAAGTAACTTTGATCACATGACTTTTGGTTCTCGGGTGACCTTGTTTAGTAAAAAAAGCATGATTTATGAAAATGATTCAGGGCGAGGGTCACGACCCCTTCCATCTGTATGATGTAGAAATCATAATACTTGAACTATTTCTCAGGATGATAGATCACGGCAGCTAATGTCATGGGCCAAAAATGGAAGACAAGGCTCAATCCTGTGTTCTGCATCAGTAGGTTATCTGGTCATACCCATTACTGCCATGGCAAGGGGCTCGCCGCACTCATGCAAATACATGACACGGCACAACTGCGATCATCAAAATCGTCTTTCTTAGTGCGAAAGCGATACGGGGTGAGTTGTGACCGAGCATCGTTGCCATTCACCGCAGGACTCACTTTAAATTCCTTATTGATGTTAGAATGCGATAAGGCAAACCATTCTTTTACCAGGAACAGTCACTTCCTGTCGCCTCATTGTGTTCAGAAGATAAGCACTCCATGGCCGGGAGGGTGTATGAAAGAGGCCGTGTTTGTAAGTTAGTAATGGGTCTGGAAGGGGCTGACTAAATGTTCTCCACCTGTAACCCCCACTCCGGGAGTCCCATTCACATTATGCGAAAGGTCTTTAGAGCAACGCATTATCATTAGAATGTCAGCCCAAAACTTACACACTCATGTCCAGCAGTTCATTTTCAATGATGAAAAACAATATCAAATTCAATGATCTAAGAAAACCAATCAAATGTCTAAAAACCAATCATGTGGCGACTTCTTAAAAACAGCGGGAGGTCTTTAAAAAAAAAAGTTGCAACATGATAGGTTTTCAACAGCATGAGATAATTACATTTATATATTTTTTTAAATTCAGCGCACTAAGGGTTAATTTCCACTGAGAGTATTCTCATAGAGCTCTTCTTAAAAATTGGCATAAAAGTTGGTCATAACTGAGTGGCAGCTGATGGACCAACTTGCTGGGCAGATCCTCCTAATTTGCAGTGATACAATCGATCAAAATCTGATCTGCATTTCAGTGCAGTCATACAGTAAATTGCAGTCTGAAGCATGTTGCCTTGGTGACCTCAAACCAGTTAACGAAACTAGTATAAGCATGAAAAAATTGTTGACGAGTTTCTGTGAAAACTCTGTCTTTGTGATTATTTGACCCAGCTATATGAAGTATGATTAAAAGTCCTCAGTCTTTTCACGTATCTCTTATCCTTTATAACAGGAATTAATTGTGTGGCTCTTCTTTGAACCTTTTCTGAAGCTCTATATTTTTCTTACAGCAGAGTCCCTAGAACTGCACGCAATACTCCAAGTGTGGTCTGACAAAGACAATCTGGAAAAGTACCTGGAGTGAAATGCCCTACTACTGCGGTTAGGTGGGGGTACAACTGTTGATGTTTCATACCCCTCAACAACTGGGTAGTATGGGGCTCTGTAACAAACTGTATTGCAGGATACTTACATCAGACACCAAAGTGCTGTGAACCCCCAGATCTACAGAACGGCAAGGACATTTAGCCCTTTGCAGTGTGAGATCACAAACGTGTGACTAGAATTTTCAGAGCTGAAGATTCTAAAGGTGATGTAAAAATCATTGCTTGTATTTGAAAGTAGCACAGAGTTCAGCAATGTTGACTTGGAAGTTGGGAAAAAACACTCATCAAATTGATAACGAGAGATACAAGAAAATTCAGCTGGTGTAAGGTGTGGAGTGTGGATGTGTGTGTGTGTGTGTGTGTGTGTGTGTGGATGCAGTGTGTGTGTGTGTGTGTGTGTGTTGTGGTCTGGATGCAGTGTTTGTGGTGTGTGGTGGATTCAGTGTGTGTGTGTGTGTGTGTGTGTGTGTGTGGGCAGTGTGTGTGTGTGTGTAGTGAGCAGTGTGTTTGCAGTGTGTGTGTGTGTGTGTGTGTGGGCAGTGTTTGTGGTGTGTGTGTGGATTCACAGTGTGTGTGTGGTGTGTAGTGTGTATGCAGTGTGTGTGTGTGTGTGTGTAGTGAGCAGTGTGGATGCAGTGTGTGTGTGTGTGTGTGTGTGTGTGTGTGTGCGCGCGGTGTGGATGAACGTGTGCGTGAGCGTGTGTGTGTGTGTGTGTGCGGTATGGATGCAGTGTGTGTGTGTGTGTGAGGTGTAGATGCAGTGTGTGTGTGTGTGTGTATGGGTGTGGATGCAGTGTGTGTGTGTGTGTGTGTGTGTGTGTGTGTGGATGTGCGTGTGTGTGTGTGTGTGTGTGTGTGTGTGTGTGTGTGTGTGTGGATGCGGTGTGTGTGTGTGTGTGTGTGTGTGTGCGGTGTGGATGCAGTGTGTGTGTGTGCGTGTGTGCGGTATGGATGCAGTGTGTGTGTGGTCTCACCAGGTAAGCTGCCTCCCTCATGAACTGCTTGGCCGGCTGTCTCCACACCGCAGGAACAGTGATCACCCACCGCACCGAATCCCCCTCCAGCACTGAGGATGACTGGTCTTTCACCTCCTGCACAGGACACATGCACATGTATGTGTGTAACTACACACACAGCAGAGAACGCAAACACAAATAACATACACACAGCCTGTAGACTCACGAGGCACTGCTGTATAAAACACACAGGTGCACACACCTACACTGAACTGCAATGTAGAGTGAAGCCACTAATATCCCCTCCTCAATGAGCTGATTGGGTCTCTGGCCTTCAGATTGACAGATGTGTGGATGGACAAAGGGATAAATGTATGTATGTATGTATGTATGTATCCATCCATTCTCTATACTGCTTCTTCCTCACTGGGGTCGCGGGGGAGCTGGAGCCTATCCCAGCTGCCTCTGGGCGAAAGGCAGGGACCCACCCTGTACAGCTCACCAATCCATCGCAGGGCGCACACACCATTCACACACACTCATACCTATGGGCAATTTAGCATCTCCAATTAGCCTGAAGTGCATGTCTTTGGACTGTGGGAGGAAACCGGAGCACCTGGTGGGAACCCACACGAACACGGGGAGAACCCGGGACCTTCTTGCTGTGAAGCAGTAGTGCTGCCCACTGCGCCACCATGCATTACGTCCCCCAGAGTTCCTTTGCTTTATAAATATTAAATATGAGCAAAGGAATGGCAACAAGGGCGGCTTCTTTCCCACCTGTGCTAACTGCTGCACAGGCCTCTGAAGGATCCGCTCATTTTCAATCAGGTCAGTATATTCCAGCCCTACATCATAATGCGGAACTGATGAACAGGCAATGTTTTACTCGTACATATATCATAAAACATATACAATCAAATATACAGTCACATGTTCAATTTTCAAACAATGTTCACAAACATGCTTGAGAACTTTCCAGATCTCAAAGGCACTAAATTTAATGCACAATAAATGCTTAAATATCACCAAAAACAATGAGATAGTAGCAGTAATGATAATGATTTAACAGATTTACTATCTTTCAAGAACATTGAGGAACCTTAATTATGCAAATTTTGAGGCATTTTGTCTTTTTATTTGGCATCCATTGCTTGTTTTCTCAGCTATTGGAAACCTTAGATCACTGACCGTTTGTCTTTCCCTTTGGCAGAATCTGCCGGCTTCTTCACTTATTCTAATAAATGACAAACGGTGATTAACTGAGTGAAATTTTATTGTCTGCCAAGTTATAAATCTGTTTGAAATCTTGGAGGCAGAGTTATGACACCCGCAGTTGATCTGTCTAAAGTCAAGGTCTGTGATTGTATTTCCAATATATTCACAAATCGGAAGCTCTGAGGGAGACCAATTGAAATGAGTCATTGTTGGAACTTTTTTTCTGCAGAAAATGGAGTTTTAATTATTTGAGCAGTTGATCTTTTTTGAGCGGTCCACTCTATTCTTTTTATGCACACAAAAATATAATGACTCACACATTCGCAGACAAAGGCAAACACCCTCAGAAGGAAGGTTCTGGCACATCTGATCGACTCCTTTGCTCATTCAGAGCACGTGCACAAATACCAGACATTCTGCATGTCTGGATCCCATTAGCACAGCTGGGCTCTGAAGCTGCGACCCTCGGCCTGCGTGTCCGGACACCAGACCTCTCCGTGGCACAGATGTTTGCCCTCAGTGTCCTGGGGCTGCAGGATACCGGGTGTGTATACATGTCTGTCTGCGCTCCAGTCCTGTGTGGCGTACCTTAAACAGGGAGCACAGCTGTGCGATGCTATTGTTCTGCTCTGGTGCACCTTAAACGTGGAGTGCAGCAATGCAATGCTAAAGTCCTCCTCTATCATCTCATAAACCGGGATAATAGTAAAACTTTGCTTTTGTCCTTGTATGGCGTACCTTAAACAGGGAATGTAACAGTGCTACACTATTGTCCTGCTGAGATGTACCTTTAAAAAATAGAGCACAGCTCTGATACGCTTTTTTCCTGGTGTGTTCAGACCTTAAACAGGGAGCAGTGCATGCCCTTACTGACCTGTTTATTAGGTACACCCAAGAGTTCCAGGCAGGACCCTTTCATGCTAAGCTGGCTGAATTCTTCACAGCATGGATTCAGTAAGTTGCTGAAAGCTTTTTTTCTAGATTTTGGGCGTAGCTGACTCGATAGCAGCCCAAATCCTGCTGATTTTTGGACTCCAACGCAAACTTTCCATTCCACCTGATCCCAAAGGCACTGTTTTAGATTGAGATCTGTGGGTTGGGCTGCCTTCCTGGAGGTTGAGAAGACGATTTTATATTTATGGACCAGCTTGACATGACGTGTGCTTTGTGACATGACACTCTACTCTGTCTCAAATGACCATTAACACTGGATAATGGGATGCACTTGGTCAGCAACAATGCTAGTAGGCCATGGATTTAAGCTCAGTTGGAATAAAGTGACTTAATATGGTTTTAAAAATACGGCACACACCATTTCTCCAACAGCTGCAGCCTGTACCATGAAACAAGCTATGGATCCAAAGACTAATGCCATTTTCAAGTCATATTCTGACCCTTTACCCAACATGTCACAGCTGAATTCAAGATTCATCAGATAAGAGAATGTTTTTCTAGTCTTTGATCGCTCAGTTTTGGTGAACATATGGAAACTACAGCCCGATTTCCCTGTTCTTTACTGACTTAAATAAAACCTGAGACTGCTTTCTGCGGCTGTGGCCCATCCGGTTTGAAGTTGTATGTGTTGTACTTTCTGAGATTCCCCTCAGTGTGCCTCTGGTGTAAACAGCTGTTATATGCGAATCTGTGTTCTCTCTGTTTGTCAGAACAGTTTCACTCAGCCTCATGTTACTCTCTGAAAGGTGCTCTTGGACACAAATTGCTGCTCGCGAGGGATTTCTTTTTCTCGTTTTTCCAGTTCCATTCTGTTAACTATGCAGACTGCAGTTTACCTGAATATCCCAGGATGACATCAGTGTCTGAGATGTAGAGCCACACCATGGACAAAGTCACTTAGATCCTGCTCATCCTCATTATAAAATAAACTACTTTATTATGTCCACATGTTTAACCCTTTGAGCGCCATAGGCAACTATAGTTGCCCAATGGTGTAAGATATCAAAATCAGATGCTGTTGAAAACCTATCATGTGGCAACTTGTTGGGAGCTCTTTTAACCAAGTTGCCACATGATAGGTTTTCAACAGCTCAGGATAATTATATTTTTAATTCCTTGAAAATGTATTAAGCGATCAAAGGGTTAATATATTGAGTTTCAGCCGCATGATTCAATATTGTTAGGACCATGGGAACTTGCACCTAAGAAAGTGGTTGCTGAGTATATAAACACGCTGTATGTATAAATGTATTTAACAAAGCAGGATTACTGGGTTAGCTGGACAACCGCACCACGTAAAACCCAGAGCAGCTGTTTTCATTTATGTCAATTTTTGTAACGCCTCAGTTACACCTGTGATCGCAAGATACGGCTCCGTGCATGAAAATGCATGAAACCTGAGAGAAGGTTGTACAGGCAGTCGTTGCACTGCGATGTAATTGTCCAGCTGTGTCATACGTTAGGCAAACAGCCGGTGCACCGCTATGCTATCGTCCTGCTACACTGAACCGTGAGCAGTCACAGCTCCCCGATACTATTGTTCTATTGTGTTGATCCCTGAGCAGACAGTGACTGCAATGTTTTGCTGTATGCCTGCTACAATTGGCGAGGTTGTGTATCTGCATGAGTACAGAGTGTTAGAGTTATCTTGGTGTAAAGTGTAACACCTGCATCTTAACACTGTGCCGTTTGCCAAAACCAGATTTTTGACACAAACACAAACGGTAACGCTGACATCTGACTTCACCTCCTTAACCTCTAGAGGTTAGTGCAAACACCAAACTATAAATGTCGATATGTTTCATAATGCATCATATCTGTAAACATAAAGACTCAATTTTTCAACAAAATTCAGGAAGGAATCACTTGTAAAACAATATTCTATCATTTTGTTGATTCTAGAAATTTAATCGACTGCTCTGGTTCCAAGCATAACAGCAAGTGTGATGTTAACTCTGACACTAACACAAATTCTAACACTAACACTCATTTTGACTCCATGTTAACACCAAACACTAATGGTAACACCCATAACACCAATGATGAGGTCAAATAAGGCTGTAAGACAGGTGTCGGTGTAATACTAACACTTACACTCTACACTAACACTGTACTTGACCTCATCCATTATATATGAAATGGGGAGTGACTTCACCCCTGCGCTGTTGTGCTCATGTGTCGTATGTTAAACAGGAAACTATGGACAAGTGCTCTGCCTGTACCCCGTCATGCCCCCATAAACAGGATATGAGATCATTAATTAGCACTGCCTGTCTCCATGGCAACAGAAGAATGGGTGATGGTGGGGTAGGTGAGGGAGGGAGAGACCGGCGGAGGTGTGTGTGTTCGGGGGGCATACCTTGAGGGCGTGTTCGCGGAAAAACCTCAGCGCGTGGACGAACACCTCAATCGCTCTGACCCTGCGGCCACTGACCGCCTCCAGCTCTGTTTCCATGGTGAGGTCCTATCAGAGAGGGGCACACATTGTGAATTCTGAGCGCAACTAAATGCAGAAATTAATGCAAATTATGCAGAATGAGCTTAAAATCAGGTGCAACGCACATTCACCAGGAAACTGGACTGTGGTGTTGCAGACGTCTGGTGCTCATTCACTCGTTCAATTTCATGGACAGGCCCACCATTAAATTCTACCTGTTTAAATGACCACACACCCCTCCTCCCCAATAGTTAGCTGTTTATGGGGAGGTCATCTACAGGCCACTGGCTACTACTGACCTCTGTGGTAAAAAAAAAAAAAATGGTTCACTGACCTAATAAGCAATGAATTAAACATCCATTAGGCGTGTGTTCCATCCAAACAGAAGCTCTAGTTATTCACCTCAGGTGAAACGTATAAGTTCCTCAATCAATGAAGGAAGCGCGTTGCTAAGACAGGATACATCTGGAGGAGTGATTGGAAGGACAGCCGAAGTGCATTTACGCAGCTGTGCCTATAGTCGCCACGGTTATTCAACCTAAACCCTGCAGTCACTACATTCATAATTACACCTTTCGGTATCCTCTACACAAATAGCAAATTACCTGTGGAACAAAGAGGTAGGCCCCCCGTAAATTTTGACTCCTAAACTTTTAACGGAAATTTGACGGCAATTTAAAAGTGAGATATTTGTGTTTAATCTTATAAAGTCTCTGACCATTACAAAGTATCCTGCTAAAGGGTAAATTCGAATGGAATTTTCTTGGGTGATGATAGAATCTTTGCAGGCGACAGGTTTCTGTGAGCAAGAAACTCATTTTAAAATGTCTTTATCTAAGCGGCAAACCTTTTTCAGTGATCTTCTGTATAAACTGGGGACTATAGGCTCACGCGACAGTGAGAACTGGTTTGCAGGCTGACAGCAAAAAGTCTGCTATCATACACAAAAAAATGGCAAATTTCTATGGAAGGAAAATTCATTCAAGTGATGTTTAAAATGCAACACTTTCCTGATAGAAATGAAACAGCTGATAGGATTATTCAGCTTCTGGGCCAGGTCACGCAGTAACAGAGTTACAAAATTGGTGTATTTTGTATCATAGCTCCAAAACTAAGTAAGATAGAGTTACAATTTAAATGGCTTTGTGTAGGTCTTCCCTAGAACTTAAAAAAACAAAATAGCCAATTTTGTTCATTTCATTCATTTCGGGTGAAAACGACAAAAAACTGGTCGGTAAAGGAGTTACAAATTTGTAGAACTCCGTTACCGCGTGACCTGGCCCTTTTCTAATAATCAACATTCCATGAAAAACACATGTAGAATTTGAAATATACCATAGGCACAGCTATGCTACCATGGTGTTGGTTAGATGGAGTAATCTGTTTTCATGGAGCGGTGTTGAAGCTTTTAATGATTCTCTAAGCTCCAATAACTCTGCCTGAGATTAGGATCCACTAATAGTCCACATATCCCAGAAAAAATTATGGGGAGGAATCTTGTGCCGGAAGAATGAGGCCATAACCCAACCCCCAGTCCCCAACATCATGTCCCATCTCTCACGCTGGTGCTGTGGATCTTCATCTTGAATTTGTCGAAGTACAGCCAGTGCTGGGCCTCGTCTGGGTCCAGGTCGTGGTAGCTGTCCCGCGCTGCAAATCCAAAGCTGTGGAATTTCAACTCTGGCGTCAGCAGCAAGCAGGTGGGGCTCTTCTGATTAGCCACGCCAGGGTCACCACCCTCCCAGCGCCTATAGGGATCGGCAGAGGTAGCAGTCAGTTGAAGTGATCCACGGCAGAGATCTGGGGTATGTTTCCCAAAAGATTAGTGTTAACTGTGTGAGCAACTTACAGAGTTTGAATCAGACTCATGTGAAGAGAGGTATGTAAAGAGGGGACTCACTGAGGTCATTAAAGATCCTATGACACTCTGTGATAAGAGTAGGGGGTTCCCCGGTGTCATGGCTAAATTACCAACCTGGCTCTTTCGACCTGCCACCTAATCATCCCCTGATCTAATTGGCTGTGCAAATTGCCCTCTCCCTCCCCACCTCAACCCCCAGGGCTCCCTTGAAAAAGAGATTTCAATCTCAACGGGACTTATTTAAATAAAATAAAATAAAAAATGAAAGTTGCCAGCTAACATAGTTAGCAACAAAGCTTTTGGGGAAATGTACCCCTGGTTGGGAGGGGTGGGTGGGTTGCTAGGTGGATGTTAATGATAGTATCACCTCATCATGTGGATGGCCTCAGGGTCCTGGGTGAAGCTGAATGCGTAACCGCTGGAAGTGGTGCCGAAGTCGATGGCCACCACCACAGAGAAAGAGTGAGATGCCCGCGGTCTGACCACTGTCCTCTGGAAGAAGCAACACAAGAAGAATGGAGTCAAACCTGTCAGGTAAAACCCAAAAGACACCCCAAACCCCTAAAATTCCCTGCCTGTGTCATTATATCCATAGCAGAAGCTCTGCAGGATGTTCACACCATCTATTAATCCCTGTTTCTTTGCCTGGGAAGCTTGGTTTGAAATATGCTGCACTTCTGCGTGCGTACTGCCCAGAAAACATCCTCCTGACTGAGGCAGCACTCAAACGCATGACAGCGTTATAGCAAGTCCCTTTGTACCCAGAATGGGAGGAGCTATGATATACTCAATGATGTGAGCAAATCATCAGGATTTTTCTTATTAAAAACATCCAAAAATGATAGGATCACCTGAGTCAATAACGCACAGGTACATTTTTGTTAAGCCCACTGATCACTCTTCATGAGGAATTTGAACTTCGACTGTCTGGTTTGAGAGCTTTTTGAATGATTCTCAGCAGTAGTGAGTCACTGCGTGGAATTTTTCTTCAGGAATTCAATGTTTTGGGGTTTTAGGAGGAATGGATGTGGACTGGAGGAGTATCCCTGTTCCGCCCTGGTACAGACATCTCCCGTTCCGCACTCCGGCCTGAGCACTGCTGTCATTCCACATTCAGAACAGAAAAGCACTGGTACTGCTAAATTAGTTCCTAAAATCAGTAGAACAGAAATGCAGGTAAGAAGTCTGACTCTGCAATTCGGAGGTTTTATACCGACCATCCTTCTTCACAATTTTGTGATTTCATCATTTAATATTTTTACTCAATGATTTTGTCAACTTCATTGAGGCTAGTCTATTGGGGGAGACAAATGTCATCAATCTCACATACAGTATAAGTTACATTTTTCTGCAGGATTGAGGTGGATGATTATTATGTCTCTGAAATACTTTTCAGAGACATAAAATACTAGTTTGGATTCTCCATGACCACTGCCACAGAACCTCCAAGTTATCTCAAAAACATTAACAATTCAATATGGAGTCTTTTAATATTTCGTATCGACATTTATAACCACTTGCCAAAGAACCCTATCAACTTTGATCAATTTATCATTACTTTCAATGCAATAAATTAATTCATTCATGTTAATTCGCTGCTGACTAAAATCATGGTAATTGTGCATTGTATTGTCACATTTGACTTAATGGGGCATGAAAGATTGGGGAATTCGGGATTATACCCTGCTCACGGGGTCGACGGTGTTCTCATACATGTAATGTAAAGGTCACCTGATGTAAGATGACCTCAGCTAGCTTCTCCCAGCTTTTGTATGCATATTAAGCCTTCAAGTGCTAAATGCAGCTATTGTTGCTCAATGATGTAAGATATGAAAATCAAAGCTGTTGAAAACCTGTCATATGGCGACTTGTTTAAAAGAGCTCCCGCAGGGACTTCAGCGCTCTAAGGGTTAAGCCAAAGCACTGCCAACAGGAAGGACGTATATCACCACGGAAGAGTATCATTAATAAACTCACAGGCCATGATCTCAGACAGTCTTTTTTATAGGTTTGTGGTATGTCTGTGTGTGTGTGTGTGTGTGTGTGTGTGTGTGTGTGTGTTTTCCCTGCTTATGATCTGGCGGTAGCAATTATGAGGGCTGGTATCTGAGTTTTCCCAGTGTTTAGTGGCTGTGTGCTGGAGTTTAATACCACTGCATGTCTGCCAAAGATAACAGGGTGTGCGCACAGGATGAAATACAAGCGTACATCACAAGGCCAGCGCAGTGTTTAAAGCACTAAGTAAAGATGAGTAATTATATGTGTACTCCGCACTTTCAGCTGACGCTGGGCACCGTGTGAAACTCAAGTGAGCTCCCACAGACTGAATATCGGCAGAACTGACCGGAGACGGGGACGGGGTCAGGGGTGCGATGCCGCAGTCATTCCGAGCGGGCGAGCAGGAGGGCGATGGGGGCGTCGATCGACTCTCCCCTGTCAGAAGGGAGAGATTGAGAGAGAGAAAGGTGATGTCGGCAGCATTCTCTCTTCCCGCAGACATACATGATAAATCACAGCAAAAATATAAACACACTATGGGCCGATGTCACACTCAAACACATCCTGCAGATTCTAAACTGTAAATGCAATCTAATTATTGCGGGCTGTGATAGAATGATTGACACCCTTGACAAAAATGAAGAATAAGGTCAGCATATAAAATACAGCGATGCTAATAATTAATATCTTCATGTCAAACGTGAGCAAACTATGTGCCTGTTTCAGTATTTTTTTTTTAAGAAAACTGTAGAATTTTTATATGCTGCCTTTAATAGTTCTTGTCCAGACGGTTTACTTTTCAATGGACCTTCGCAAAACAGGTTTCGTATTATCAGATGATTGAACAAGTTTTTGGATTAAAAGAAATTCTTAAAGCAAATTTGTTATCCAGTAAAACTCATTACTTCAAAAAACAAGTGATGCTTTTTCATCCCTCTGGAACTAACCTGCGTTTATCCTCTCCTTTTAGGAAGAAATATTTTGCCAGAGACAAAGCAAATGAGGTGTTAGTTTGCTGTGACCATAGAACCTAACTTCCTCCGCTGGTCCGGTCACCAAATGTACAGGCCTTACATCGAGCACTTATCTGTGGAACTGAATTCTCAGAGTTCCGTGCCACACTTTGCGGATCATGTTTACTGAAAATATTATGTGAGCGTCCAGTGGGAATGATCGGAATGTTATCTCCGCGCTCAGATATTCCCACAGGGAGGGAGAGTAGGGATCATTTCTGAGCTCACGCCCAGTTTGAGGATGTTGAAAAATTGTTGCTCTGATACAGTATGCCATTCCCAGCACATTAGGCTGAACAGTACGGTGAAGGGACTGGTAACTTTACTCAAACTTGGTCGATCTGATTTGAGATGGCCCTGAGTGATTTCTGCACGCGATAATAGTACTTAAGCCTCGTAGAGCACTGGAGCCTGTATGTGTGTGTGTGTGTGTGTGTGTGTGTGTGTGGTTAACAGTCTACATCCCTCAATTGTGGCCACCTCGTGACAAGTGCGTGCTCTTGGGTTGGAAGCAGTGTTGCATTATGGGTAAGGACTTGACTTTGCGACCTGAGGGTGACAGTTATAATTGCTCAGTCACATCCTTGAGCAGGGATCTGAATCACTTTTTCTTACCTGGAGTCTGGAGGCTGTTTGCATTGGGCTGCAGGAGGGTTGCCATGGTGATTGTGCCAGGGCCTTTGCAGCCTGGAACAGAAGTCAACACAATGAAGCATTAAAGTAGACTGTCACACTCTGAGTGGATTAGGACCAGTATATTGAGGTGTTTCAGCTTTTGACAAGTAGGCTCCTCAGAATGCTTTTATATTAGTAGGCACTATTCTATAACTCCTTTGCTGGAAATTACCATTACTGATTATTACATCAGCTAAACTAGAAGGCACTCAGGGAGCGCCTCACCTCCGCCGTCGCATTGCTACTGAATCTGAGTGTTAAACCAGTCTCGACAGTGCCCTCTTTACACACATAGAAATTCTGACAGATCCTGGATCAAGAATGTGAGTCGTATCTTCACACAAAAATTTTATCTCTTCCTCCTTAGCATCATATCTATCAACACAAAAAAATTTCATTGACATCCATTCATAACTTTGTGAGATATCCTTTTAACTGGTGAACAGACAAATAAACAAACCAACCAACCAACAAACGAACAAACAAACACTGGTTAAAACATATCACCTCCTGGCGGAGATACAGTAAGGTTCAGTTACGAACATTCAGAATATATACCACTGTACTTGTGATTTTACACCCAAAAAGGGTTAACAGAGAACAGCAGTGTTGTTCATAAGAGAGTTCCTGTGAGCTTTTTCAAAGGAAACAAGACCAACATCATCTACAGCTCATCCACCCTCCCCTTGAGGCGTGGACTCATGTTACATCACCATGAGCTGTAACCAGTGAGCCGTCATAACCAGCAGGAACGCTCCCATTTCTCCTTCATCTTAAAACATGTCACATTTTTGGCACTGAGTCAAAGAAAAGATGCAATATGTGTCGTCAAATCCTCTCGAACCGTATGGACTGCAGCTTCGCTTCAGAAGAGCAGCACCAGAGTTCAGGACACTGGGCCGGAGGGTCAGCTGTACATGTTTCTGATTATTCACCAGCGGATATCGTCGTGTCGTCGTATCCATCCGCTTCTGACAGGAATTAGTCAGGATATCTAATTTAATCTGTCAGACAAATATACTCTCTGTTGTCAGTGCTTCCCAGAAAACATTTTCCAAACCACTTTTCAACTGTGTTTCAGCTGTTGAGTTCTCACGGAGTGTTATAGACAGAACATGCCGGCTGTCTGAATGGTAACACAAACAGGACGCGAGATAACAAATGGAGCAGGGTTTTTTTTTTTTCTTCCCTGGAGATTGAAAAACGGAAAGTAAAAAGATGGAAAAACAAGCATGTTTTTGTACCATCCAGACTAAATTTTGCTTTTCATTCCAAATCCCAGCATGCATCTGGTCTGACCTCCAGACCACAAGCCAGCTGACTGAGAGGAAGCCATGACTCGAAAGCAAAAATAACAACATCGCTGTTCCGCAGCTGAAATATAAGCTTTGAGTTTTTTTTTTTTGCTTGCTTGTTTTCTTTGTCATAATTCTGATTATTTCTTTGGAAATCATTATTTAAAATGTAATTAAAATGAATTTAAGGAGAACCATACAAGGCCTATGTGTGTTAGTGTCTGTACGTAGCCTATATGTGTTAGTGTGTGTACAAAGCCTACATATGTTGGCGTGTGCATGAAGCCCACATGTGCTAGCATGTGTTTGAATCCTACATGTGTTAGCGTGTGTATGAAGCCTACATGTGTTAGCGTGTGTATGAAACCTTCATGTGTTTGAGTGTGTACAAAGCCTACATGTGTTAACATGTGTATGAAGCTACTTGTGTTAGCGTGTGCATGAAGCCTACATGTGTTAGCATGTGTACAAAGCCCACATAGGTTGGTGTGTGCTTAAAGCCTACATGTGTTAGCGTGTGTTTGAATCCTACGTGTGTTAGCGTGTGCATGAAGCCTATATGTGTTAGCGTATATATGAAACCTTCATTTGTTAGTGTGTGTACAAAGCCTGCATGTGTTAGCATGTGTATGAATCCTACATGTGTTAGCATGTGTATGAAACCTTCATTTGTTAGTGTGTGTACAAAGCCTGCATGTGTTAGCGTGTGTGTGAAACCTTCATGTGTTAGTGTGTGTACAAAGCCTACATGTGTTAGCGTGTGTATGAACCTTCACATGTTAGCATGTGTGTGCTTGTGTGGGGCTGTATGGCATTCGGCCCCTGCTGTGACTGTATCTCTTATTCCAGTACCACTCGCCATCAGAATTCCAGGAAAGACTTTCTGTTTCTCATTTAATGGAAAAAAAAATAACAAACAATGAAGAACATGCAGAATATGTTCAACGTTGCTTTTTTCTGTGGTCCCTCAGTCTCTCTCACACTATCTATACATCTATATCTCCCTGTCTTTCTCTTCTCATAATCACTCTCTCCCTCCCTCCCTCTCTCATGTTAGAGATACTAATCCAAACCAGCTCCAAAGCCACACATTGTGATGGATGTGGTGGATTTGCAGAAAGAGGACCCACCTCCTCCCACAGTCAGACAGGGGAGAAGTGAAGCTTTCAGGGGGCTTGGGGACTCCAGACCCCCGTCCTGAATGCTGAGCAGTAGACAAGCCTGATTTCTGCGCCGTTTAAGCTGACTTCTATTCAAATCCACCTCTGCTCTCAGGTCTCCTGTCTGCCCCAGCTCTTTGTGGCCATAGCTGAAGTGCTTCACGGTTTTGAAAGCAGGTCAGTGTAGTACTGCACTCATAGTCTGGTATCGAATTTAGCCAATTTTAATGGTGAACACCCCCTTCCCTGTAAACTGGTTAAATTTGTTTTGGTTCAAATCCAGGATGGGGTGGGGTCCTAGTGCATTTGTAGACCACCTCTGATGTCAGAACAATGAGTTTACAGTGTAAAAAAAAAGTTGAAATAGGGAACAAAATTTGGTGAAATAAGTTGAAGACAACTTTTCCCCCAGTTTCATATCCTTGGGAAACGACTTCACAGTCAATCAGATTGTACCGAAGTTTGGATTTAGTGATTAATTGGGATGAACTCCCATTGCAGTCTGGGTTCGACCTTTAACTCCTGTTTGTCTTTAGCAGACATACGGCACACTCCAAGTGCCACCATCGCCTTCCCCTCCCCTCCCCTCCCCTCCCACTTCCTGTCAGACACGCTCCAGGATCCACTGCCACAGTCATCCGACTAATTTAAAGGCTCAGGATGACAGGAAGATGGTGGGTCTGGATTGAGTCGTAAAAAGTCTCACAGTCTCCATATAACTCCACAGCCCACGAGAGACTCAAAACAGGAATGACACCACTGTCATCGTGGAGCTCTACTCCACCAGGTTGACCCAACTTCCTGTCAATCTTGCACACAGTCCAGAACCTTCCTCCCAAAAAGAGCTGATTATCCTTAATAATTCTCCATGCCACAAAAAGTAATTTTCAAGAAAGGGAAATTTATTTATTTTAAGATTAAAACACTTATTCCTATCACCATTTTTCTTAATAAGACAAGAAATTTGTTCTTGATTTGAGGTCATTTTGACTATCTTGCCAATGGGGTAAGTAAATTTCCTTTTCTTGAAAATCTCTTTTTGCAGTGTGGGGTCACAGAAGGAGCTGGAGGCCACAGTGGTACCAGTGACCATTCATGGATTGAGTGGAAATGACAGCTGGGCTTGCCCTTATAAAAATTTACTATGGTTAACTATTCTTTATCACAGTAAAAGTGATGTAAACTATAGAAAACTACACTTTACTACAGTAAACTATAGTTTGTTGCAAATATACTATAGTAATTGAATATCATTGCTATAGTTTACTATAGTAGAGTTTGACTTTTGTGATTCACTTTAGCATCACTATAGTAAACTACAGAATACTATAGTATTAAAGTATACTAATACCATAGTTACTATAGAAAACTATAGTATTTTTACTGTAGTATTTTGCGGTCATTTTTCATAAGGGTGCTACTATTGGGTTTATTTGTGCATTACAGTCTCAACAAGCTGGCATCACTGAAGCTGGGTCAGACTAAAGGTCATTTTATACGTGTAAGACGCGCCTGATGACCTAAATTATGCCAGAGAGACTGAAGAATGTGTTGCCTGATGGAGTCTTGTGCCCTCTGCATATCTGAAGCGTCATAGACACTGTCGTTTGTTGTCTTGTAATTTCATTGGCAGGATGGACCGAGAGTTTGATAGTTGTCACGGAGAACAAAGGTTGATACAGTAGCTTTCAACAAAATATCAATTGGTTAGGGTTATAAAGAAATAACTATAATTACTGTGGAGATGACAGTTTGTGCTGTAGACGTAGCCAAAAACTTTCTTTAAGCATAAAAGAATGTGTATCGTCTGACACTTTTCTTGAGCTGTTTGTCGATATATGCCTTCAAAGTACAAAACAGCCTGAAGGCGACTGCGACACCTGTTATCATCGAACCAGCGGCTACAGGTGCTGCTGCCACTCACGAACAGTGACCCTCACTCGATGTTTCTCCAGAGACTGATTAAACGTGAGGAGAGGAAGATGTCAAAAGCCTGACAACACCCTTCCTGCCTCCCTCTCTCGACACCGTCCTGATCTTCATCAGGAAGAGGACAGATCCGCCCCGAGGCTACATCTTCCACAATCTCCTTCCCTTAGGGGTCACCCCTGTTTAACTCAGAGCCGCACCTTCGCTTCCACTCAAACTCACGAGACCGAGACCTCATGACTAATACTATTTTGGGGAAAAAATTGTTTTGATTACTTGTTGAAATCAAAGATTTACCAACTGTGTTTGTTCCGCTTGTGTGTTTTCTTTTTTGTTTGTATGTCATTCTGTCCGCACAATACCAACTGCAATTTCGGTCCAATCATGACAAAGAAAAACCACATGAGCGGACAACCCCGAACCACGGGCCACATCTGATTTTGGGCGAAATCAGACATTGGGATTACGCTGAAAAAAAAATTCTGAAATCTCAAAAATCCCTATCTTTTAACAAAAAATGTCAGATTTCTCCAAGTTCTTGGTCCCCAAGCAATTTATTTATTTAATTTTGCCAGATTCTCATTGGACTATATTTTTGCCATCTCCAGGCAGAAGGGTGAGGTAAGTGTGAGCAGTGTGAAGTTGGACGGCAAAAGGTATCAACTGACCATCAACCTCCTGCAGTTCTGGGAAAACAAATTTGAGGACAAGTGCAGCGGCAGACATACCTCTCCAATCCTGTACACATCCCAGGAGTTCAAACTCAGGCCCCTGTGGTGCAGAGAGCCTGTAGGCTGCAGTATTTTTCTTTCAGTCCACTAACAATGTAAACTTTTGAAAGCTGGCGCATGGTTAATTAAGTATTTTAAGTTAAGAATTGAATATCTGATTAAAATCCAACAGGTAATGTAAAAATTTCCATAAAAATTCACAGGATTTCTATATGGCAATACACTAAAATGGTCTGAATACTGGAACCAACTCATTATTTATTAGCCGTCCAATAAAATAACAAGATTTATTGTTTTTTCAAGGGCAACATGCTTCCATTCTTTACAGCATGGCCTATCAGGACGTCCCAGGGATACTGTATATTCTCTGAGTGAAAGCCTTAAGTCCAAGACAATGCTTCATATGATCAACAAAAACAATAATCCAACTCCTGCGAGAGCAAGATATTGATTTTGTACAATGATAGAGTTTGTTTATACATGTGCACTATGCACGTCACTTGACTGGGTGGACTGAGAAAGGGGAAGCGGTTATTCTTCTGCCAACGCACAGTAGCATTCCAGTGTAAATCTTATCCAAAGACTGGAGTAAATTTTTACTTTCACAATGAAATTTCACCATAAAAGTATATGAGAATTGGCGCAGTGTAAAGACATACACACCCTGTCTTGGCTTGCTGAAATCTCCTCTGTTCTTACGTCCCTAATTTAATGCATCTTCAGCCAAAACTATTTCCTAGACAGACAAAGGCACAGAACCTGCCCCCCACTGTTCTCTCAGTGGAACATAAGAGTCCATGTGAAGACCACTCTAATCGGACTGCGACCAATATCTTGTCTTTTGTCATTCTTTGCCACTCCTCCCATCCTAGATATCTTTATCCCTCCATAATTCCTAACTGGTGATAGTGGGGGCTGATAAGCAAGGCTCACACACACACACACACACACACACACACAGAGGAGAGAGAGCACATGCTTTCACAGAAACATACTCAACCATTCCAGCACTCATGTCGAGATTCAAGACTAGGCATCAAATTTACTTTTCTTCTTTCTGACTTAAACAGGTAAAGCAGCTCATATCAGCAAACTTACCCTTTGCTTGTGAGACAGTGTTCTTCTCCTCACTTGGTCAAAGTAGTCCGAGAGGTTTGTGTCCCGAAATACACACAGAGGAACCGAGCGAATCAGAGGATGCTGCTGCTGCGATAAAAGATTCAGAAATGTGCAAACGACTGAGGAGGAATTTGGAGAGTGCAGAGAGAGGCACAGAATAGACTGGAAAGAACAGAGATGGAGCAGGAGAGAGAGAGAGAGAAAACTGTCTTAAGCTCTTTTTCACTTTCTTTCAAAGTCTCTTTCTCTGGGCTGGACACGGCTGCTCTGTCCTGTACCCGCTCAACACCGCTGCGGAATGTCAGGGAGGAAGAGCGAGAGTGAGCGAGAGGCGCGCACACACACACACACACACACACACACACCGCTGACCCAACCGTAAGAGTTGTAGCAGTGTGGAGAGGAAGGGAGGAGGGGTAGACTTCATTGAGTCTGAGTGTACGTGCATCTTTGTGTGCGTGTGTGTGTGTGTGTGTTACTGGAGAGGGTGGAGCGTATTTGGAGTGGCAGCGTACACTGATTAAGTCATCTCACCCCCCCCCCCCCAGTGTCTCCCTCCTTACTTTCTCTTCCTGTCCCCCTCTTGCTCAGTCTTTCATCTCACCCTCTCCTCTCCTCTCCTCTCCCCAGTCCAGATTCACTCTTTTCAAACAATGCACTTTAAACTGCACCCTGCAGTTCATTTACAGTTGGTTATAGTTGCTGGTTTTCTGCACAAATTTTAAAAGAGGGAACCGTTTCACTCTGAGTGCTTCACTGCACACTGGGTCTCATGCGCAGCACCACAGTCATACAGTAATGCAAACCTTTAACAAACCTTTAACGGTAATACAAACCTTTATCAGTAATGCAAACCTTTAACAAACCTTTAACGGTAATACAAACCTTTATCAGTAATGCAAACCTTTAACAGACCTTTAACAGTAATGCAAACCTTTAACAAACCTTTAACGGTAATACAAACCTTTATCAGTAATGCAAACCTTTAACAAACCTTTAACAGTAATGCAAACCTCTAACAAACCTTTAACAGGAATGCAAACCATTCATTTTACAGCATCCGAGAGCTCATGTCTCCAGGGTTTCAGTCCAGTTTTCCTGCACTAAATGTTTCTGCTCAGAATAAAGGAACCAGAGGAAAAAACAAGCTTCTTGGACTCTGAACAGAGAAGCCTGGATGTAATAACTACAGTGCAATGAAGTGAACAAAAATATATGCAGGATTTTAATTAATTTTTTTATTCTCTCTGTATGCTTTCTGATCCTTTAGAGGGTGGTTTTTATCCGCGGTGCTGTGAAAAAAGTAAATGCCCCCTTCTCTATTTCTTTTATTTTGCTTATTTATTACATTTACATATTAATTTTACTGTGAGGCTAAGACAATGCAAATGAACATAAAATGCAGCTTTTAATGATCATTTCAATTATCGAAGGCAAACAGTAATCCAAAATCTAGATCACACCCGTGAAAATATGATTGCCTCTCTAATCCTAATAACTAGTTGCGTCCCCTTGGCTGCAACGACTGCACTCGCATGTTTGTGATGACTGGCAACTAGTTTTACACAAACTTCGGCCCACTTTTCTTTGCGGAATTATTGTAATTCAGCCACATCGAATAGGTTTTTTAAAATTTTTTATTTTTTAGCATGAACTGCCTGTTTTAGGTCATGTCACAGCATCTCAACAGGACTCAAGTCAGGACTTTGACTAGGCCACTCCAAAACCTCCATTTTTTTTTAAGCCAATCAGAGGAGCAGCTGCTTATGTGCTTTAGATCATTGTCCTTCTGCATGATCCTGCTGCAGGTCACAAACTGATGGCTGGATATTATCCTGTCACAGTCCTCATGTGAATCTCTAGTGTGTCTCTTCGCTCTTCAGCAGCCTGCGTGTCTATTGGCCAGTGTCTTTGAATCTAATGAAAAGACGGGCAGTTGCACACTTGTAGCCAAGATGCATTAATAATTAATTTATCGATTTATTCAAGAAATTGATAATTTATCAAATTATTATTAGAGTACATAACTGTCCTTCTTCGCATCTGTATTCTCACTGTGGTCAGCGCTGCTGCGACGCTGGAGTGTGTTCCTTCTCTCGCCTGTCTTCTACTGAACGTGAATCCAACAAAAAGAGTGGTAAATTCTTATCAGTTTCCACAAAACAATTTCTCAGTAAAATATCTTAGGAGCTCTTAAGATGGGCTTAATTGTGTGTTTCAGATTTGTACAGGAATATATTTTTTTTTTTTTTTTTTTTTTTTACAGACAAGTAACCACCGCATGTGATGCTCCACCACTGCAATGTGCTTCAGCAATCAGGACAGGTAAGCACCACCTCAAGTGTCAGTTGTCCATTTCTTTACGATTTAGCAGTGCACCGGTAAAGCTGCAGTTACTCATACAGGAACATTTCAGGCTCTGGACTGATCCTGGTTAGAGCTGGAGGACCTCTGAAGCGTATGCTACGGTACAGCCAAACATTAGTCTCTCCACGAGACCTCCACGGATTCAGCATTGGCGAGTAATGGAGCCAGACTGCATCAGGGGGAAATACATGACTTCCCTAAAGAGGTGAGCCGTTCCAAACCGTGACATATTTCTGAGTCTATGGCTTTTCATTTATAGTCAGCATTTACTTTGATCCCATGCTATCTCAGGTAAATGGTGCAAACAAGCTTTACCTGGTTTAGTGAGTTAATTTGTGTGTTTGTGCCGTCTAAGAAATGACACAATTCCACAGTACTATTTGAAGTAGCTTCTAAATAAATTTTTAGATTTTTGACCAGTTTTATTGATCAAGTTGTTTGAAGTTACTGAACTCAATTGTGTGGAGCTGTTTCGGCCTGGTACTCATGTATGTGGCAGTGAACATGAGCCTAAACGAGTGTGGTTGTGCGTGCTGGGCACACACACTTCCATAAATGCAAACGCTCCGGGGGGGGGCATGTTTAGAAAGGTTTTGATTTCACCCACGGGTACTTTCTGAGACTGAATGTGCACACACATGAACAAACTCATACTCATACTCAGACACACACACACATGCAAACACAGAGACACACAGAGAGACACACACACCCACACACACATCTGCCTCCCCAGAAGGGCACAGGAAGTGAGCTTTCGAAGAGTGCAGTAGGTTATTGTTACCTTTGGGCAGAAACCCTTCTGGATCACGTTTCCCGGTTCTGTCATATTTCCAAATCAAATTAGCTGTGTGGAGTCTGGAACCCATTACAGACAGCATGGCGAACACTGGCCCAATCACCGGGGGCCTCGTACAGGGTCTTTTCTTTGTCTGTCCTTCTACATTTGTTATGTATGGTACTCTTATAATCACCCATCCACGTGCATTCAGTCAGTCACAGACGCATGGTTGCACAGCGATGCACACGCACATACACACATACATACACAAATGAATGCCTACACAAAGACAATTGGTCTTTCTTGCACTCTTTCTCTCTCTCTCTCTCACACAGACACACACACGCACATACATACATGCATGCAAATTGAGTCCGCGATACCCTTTTAAAATGGCAAACACTGTAGATGGACATGGATGTCGATCCACCGCAGATCCATTTCAACTGCAGTTCTGTCAGCAATCCTCAGGAACTGCACCCAAATTATAACTCTTATCATACAGGGGCCGGGTTTCCATTTGCCTTCTGTGGAGATTTCCTCCAGGACATCGGTCTTTTGTGGACAGGCTAATGTCCTGATTTGAGTACTCATCTTATCACTAGGGGCAGAACCAGATGCTCATTGGTTCTGGCCTTATCCAGAGGGGCAGATTCTGTGAGGATGAAATTAAAATGGTAACTTTGGAACAGCTGCAGCAGAGACTGAAAGATTATCCAGCTAACACAGTTACAGTGTATGATAGCACCAGACAGAGTTGCTGAATGTGGATTGTCTCAGTACATCAGTACAGGGTCTGGTTGCACAATTGCCCTGAGCAATGCCAGGGGAGAGAGCAATTCTGTGGTATCGCACATAGACCGAGAGAAATCGGCACAGGGAACCGTGCTTCCAACTTCAGTACTGCAGTGTGATTCCCAGGTGTTGGAGCAAGATATTTTCCCTCAATCACGCACTTCACTAAATATCCAGCTATTATGAACCAAAACTAAAACATAAACTGTTTAATATGCTCTGAGCAAAATCTACTAAATTCTTAAGTTGTAAAGTCACACTTTCATTGTTTTCAGTGACCAACAATGGAAAGGAGGCAAAGAACGGAAGCTAATCTTGTGGAGGATTGTTTTAACCCAGCATGCATTGCACCGTTCATTATCTGTAAGTTCTGCAGCACAGTTCCATTAGCATTTTGCTGAATTCAAGCATCAGCCGAACAACAGAAACAATGTCAACCCAAACAAAAAATTATGATAGCTACTGCGAAATTATACTGTAATTTAATGCCTTGCACTGTGGTGAAAATCACAAACTAGTTTATGTCATTTAATATCATATGCAGATAACTTCACTAATTACAATCACACTAACTAGTCGAACTCCAATTGTGTTATAAAAGCATTTTGTGCAGAAGTGAACAGGCGGATCAGATGCTTGCAGTACTGCTACACCAGCTGCTCATGTGCACTCTTTCTGCAGACTGACTGCTCAGCCAAGCTAAACTCAGACTGACAACAAACAAACAGCTGTCTGAGACGGGAGTGTGTCCGCAGAGGTACAGTGTGGTGTTTACACTCACGAGCTCCTGTGCTGCGGGCGTCTTATCTGATAAACACTCCCGCGAGCTCTTTTTAACGCACTCATACTTCCAAACATCTGCACGTGCTCAGACCTCTTATATTTTACTTCCTCTGGAGTTTTCAATGATTGCATGTACCCTCATATTCTCTATATGTAATGAAAGGCACATTTCTTTGCATGTACAGTTTGTGCATTTTTGTTTTATTAAGGGAGAACGTATTTTAGTGCATAATAGCAGAATGGACTTCCAGGACAGTAGGACATGTATGTAGTTTCACGTATGCATATACACGGGTATACCTGCATGTGGAAGCTCGTATTTATGCGTGCCATGTATGTACAGTATATTTGTGTGTAAAGATGTTTGCATGTACAGTCATGTGTACACAGTTTGTGGACTGTATGCATCTTCATAGACCAATGAGCCAAAACATTATAACCACTCAGAGATGAAGAGAATCATATTGTCTCGCAACAACGGTACATCTCAAGATCTCTGAACAGGTCTTCGATGCTCAGTATAAAGCCTGTTCCCATCATTGGTGTGTAGGAGGCAGGAGAATTGAGGCCCCAGCGAATGTGCCGAGGGCCGAAATGCTCTGGCTGTACGACTGAATCGGTGCATCCCCGAGGTAGCAAGGCTTGTGGGTGCTCCTGGGCAGCAGTGGTCAGCACCGACAGTGGCCCCAGGAAGGACAAACCATGACGGGGTGCTGGGTGCCCGAGACTCACTGACTTACGAGGGCAATGCAGGCTATCCGGGCTGCACTGACAGAAGGGCAACTGTGGCATACGTTCAGTGCCTACAAAAGACATGTGACTGTTAGAACTGGACCTTCGAGCTGTGGAAGAAGGCTGTCTGGACCAACAGCTACCATTTTCTTTCACATCGCAGACACACTGCAAAAAGCATCTGTCTTAACAAGACTGTTTACCCTCTAAATGCAGCTATTGTTGCACAATGATGTAAGACATCCAAATCAAAGCTGTTGAAAACCTATCATGTGACGACTTTTTTAAAAGAGCTCCTGCAGGGAGCACTACGCATGCATACGCATGTATGATGTGGGTAAGCATGTGTATATGCGTTTCTATGCGCAGTATATGAGGGTGCACACGTGTGTACGGTTGGCTGCACATACAGTATACAGTACGTGTGTGTGAACGCATGCGTATGGGGGAATGCCTGTGTTTATGTGTGTTTTCATCTGCTTTCCGGCCCCTCCTTTCCTGTCCTCTACTGTGGGGCAGGACTGGCCAGGGTGCCATTACGGCTCACGATGAGCCCCGCCCCCACCCCCCTTCGCTGAACTGAGCGCGCTCCCAGCAGCGTGTGGAGCTGTGTACTGAGGTCACCTTCCTCTCCGCTCACGAGCACAGGGCCGGGCATTCCTTCTTCATGAGGCGGCGAGATGAAGATTAATTCAGGGAATGACTCATGGTCCGTCACAGAGAGGGAGGGAGTCGGGCAACCCCCCCAGTTACTTTCGGACAGAGTTTAGCCGGGCCTGAGAGAAGTACAGCCCTTGGCACTACTCGAGCAGACGTGCATCACAGAAAGAACACAGAGTATCACCAGTAATTCACCGTTTTACAGCAATATCTGCTACAGATAAATCAGCAAACTCCTTTAGCAGAGGTGTTCGCAATATTGAGAGGAAAAGTTTGAACTCATGTAATCGTCAGCTTGAACATTTTCAGCACACTCTTAAAAATGCTGGGAACTTCCATGTTCTGTCACAGATTTTAGCTGTACAAGAATGTAGACCAGTCATGCACAGCGCACGTAAACCTATTAAACCTCATGTCATCCTCTCGCACCATCCGTGATCGCGGCATGAATAATGGCCTCCCAGGGATGGTTAAACCAGAAGAAATGAACCACGTCCTCACGATGGCGGATGTGCAGTACGCAGCTAGGAGAACGTGTGTAGAGCTGTGTTTGCGTGAATATAATTGAGCATGTGCGTGAACTGCATCAGTGGCCATTCCAAATTTACCTTTTGCCGCTTGCGTTTTTCCCAAGATTTTTTGTGAAGTGATCAGCCAAACAAATTCAAACTCTACACCGCACTTCCTTTGGTCCTCAGCAATAAACCTGCCAAGCATGGTGCTGATCGGATGAACGATCTGTGGAACGGTTGTCAAGAAAATCGAGGGACAGACAGAAACTTCTTAATTTGTGCAGCCACTGGCAAGAATTATGGAATCACAATACACAGAGGATGTTCATCCAGCTTTTGTACTTCAGAGCACATAAACAAATTGCAGAGATGACACAAAACAATTTTTGTCTATTAGCATAATGTTCAAGCTTCGTAAAACACACTTAAAACAAATTAGATTCAATTATTTTAATTAATGGCTTTTTTAAATAATCAAGTGGAGGAAAAAATTTGGAATCACTCAATGTTGTGGAAAAAATATATAATCATGAACAAAAAAAAAATCTGAATAAGAGCCTTGTAGCTCCTCCTCAGGCTTGATCCTGCAAATCAGCTGTGCAGGATGGGGCCTTGTCAGGGACCCTTTTTTAAAAAAATAAATTTTCAAGTGGATTGAGATCCAGACTGTTTACTGGCCATGTCATTGAGTTGATTTGCCGTTCCTGAAGAAAATCTTTTACACTCTTTGCTCTGAGGCAAGATGCATAGTCATCCTGAAAAATGACTTCATCGTCAGAGAAAGATTCAAAATTTCAAATGTACACCAGTGCACTGACTGCTGAGGTAATGATTGCCATCTCCCCTGGTCCTTTACCCGGCAAGCTCCCTCATATCATAAATGGAGAAATTTGCTTGTTTTATTGCGAGCAGTCATCTTTATATGTGTCATTGGAACGACACCAGACAAAAGTTCCAGCATCATCGCCTTGGCCAGTGCCGATTTATGATTCATCACTGAAGATCACTTTCATCCAATTATCCACACTCCATGATTGCCTAATTAAGCTAATAAACAAAAATAGTTTTGTGTTATAGCTGCGATTTGTTTATTTGCTATGAAGTAAAAACCTGGATAAACATCTTCTGAGGGTAGTGATTCCATTATTTTGGCCAGGGGTAGTAGGTAGTGTGTGAGTGCACGGCAGAGCATTTGTGTTTGAATCTGGGTGTGTGCGTGTGTGCTTGTGGGGGCATGCATGTGTGTGTGTGTGTGTGCTCGTGGGGGCATGAGTGTGTGTGTGTGTGTGTGTGTGTGCTCGTGGGGGCAAGCGTGTTTCTGTGTGTGTGTTTCTGTGCGTGCGTATGTGTTTGTGTGCGTGCATGTGTACGTGTGCGTGCATGTGTGTGTATGCTCGTGGAGGCGTGTGTGTTTGTGTGCGTGTGTGTGTGTGTGTGTGTGTGTGTGTGTGTGTCTGTGCGTGTGTATGTGTGTGCGTGTGTGTGCTCGTAGATCCGTTGCCTTTTCCTCTGAATAGGCTCGGACCCCCTGTGAGGGTTGCCAGCGAGGTCCTGTCATCAGCGGTGATTTAAAGGCCTTGCTTAATTTGCCCGGTTCAGGATTTGGGCGTGTGCTTGAGTGGGGAGGCCCTGAGCAACGGGGAAAGGCAGTGCACTGAATATAAACAAATCCCACTGTACAGAGGGCTGGAGAATTCGACAGTTCGCGGAGAATGCACATTTGGCCTAAAGAGGGAGACAAGAGCACCTCCTGCAGGGCTGAAATAGTGATGCAGTTCAGAAGCACAATCATGAAAACACTACCAGAGCTGTGGTTCTCTGACTCGACCCTGGGGAAACCCTGTCTCTGACGGATACTGTTCCAGCTCAACTGCATCCCAGAATGTTAACATGCTGCCAATTTTCTAAACCAGGAACTAGTGAAGTGGGATTACTTTAAACTATGAAATCATATTCTCTAAGAAAAAATCTAAATATTCAATGAAAAAAATGTTCTGAGGGCATCTAGGGCCAATGGTCCATATTTCAAACAAATAATACATTTTAATATGCTTAAAATGCATGAGAAGATGTAAATTATTGATAAGCTCCTGATTGGTGAAAGTGAGGACCTTTGGCCACCAGCACTATCTGTCTTGAACATAATGAAGAATTCAGCAACAGAGCAAATTAAAATCAAGCAAACCTGCACTAGGTAAAATTTTATGGGAAAAAATACAAATGAAATGACCAAATATTCAGCAACCTAGTTATCCTATATTTTCTTTAACCTCATTCTTCTGATTGTTACCTTTTGTTAGCCATATAACCGCAAAACAAACTTGGTAATCTTTACCGCATTACAAACCTATGTCTGCAGGGCATAGTGTGGATTGAACTGAGAAATTACTCCTCTGAACATCAAAAGCACCTGTTTAAGAAAAGAACAGCAACTTGTTTAAATTCTAGAATTGCAATTGTGGTTGGAATGAAAGCCAGCCGACACAGGGTTCTGCTAGGACCAAGTTTGAAAACCACAGCACAAGGGCATTTATACAGCCAGTTGTAATTCAACCAATAGTTCTTATTGAGCAATATATTCATTTCATTTGGGTTTACAGGCGTAAATGCAGCCTCACACAGGAGTCTGAAACACAATTGCACACAGCCAAAGAAAAAAATATTTCCTGAGTGTGTGTGTGTGTGTGTGTGTGTGTGTGTGTGTGTGTGTGTGTGTGTGTGTGTGTGTATGCTTGTGCAATGAAAAGTTTCAGGTGATATATTCATTCTACGAACAAGACATTGGTTCATCATCAAGTATCCTGTAAGAGTGGGAAAAAAATTGAGCTTTAAAATGTCAAAATAAAAAATAACCTTCATTGATAAAGTGTTTCCATACTTCTATTCTTCTGTACAGCTTTTGCAATTTGCCTCATCTAAATATACAGTCAATCCCATAAATATTTTGGCATTTGAGTGCTTATAAAGGCAAAGGCAGGTGAATGACATAAGAAAAGCAGCACTTTTATAGGTCCCCCCCCTCCTTTTTTAAAGAACCAAAAAAAAAAAAAAATACAACCCCATTTTCAAAAAGAGTAGGGAATTCATGGAAAATGCACATAAAAAAATTGTTGAAAAAATGAAACAAAACAAAGACAAGATATTTGGTTTTTTTTTTTTTTTTTGGACATAGACATCTATTCTGAACTTAACGCTTGCAACATGCTCCAGAAAAGTTGGGACGGGGGTGTGTTTATTGCTGTTACATCACCTTTCTTTTTACCTGACCTCCAAGTAATTGTTTAGGGAACTGAACAAATCCACTCCTCTGGGTTTTAATGATTTATTCCCATTCTTTCTTAATATACATCTTCAGCAGCACGGACATCCGGGGTCTACACTGTCATACTTTGTGCTTCTTAAAGCACCATATATTTTCAATGACAGACAGATCTGGATTGCGCTCCCATTGTCTAACAGCAGTCTAGCAGCAGTACTCTCCAATTAGGAAGCCACTATTGTAATACATGCCAAATCTGGCCTTCCATTGTGTTGTCGAAGTAAGCAGAAAGGTGATCCCAAAAAGATGTCATCTCGACGACAACGTACATTGCTCCAGAATACATATATACTAAAGAATCAATGGTACCTACGCAGATGTTCAAGTCACTCATGCCATGGGCACAAACACACCACCCTATCATGACAGATGTTGGCTACTGAGCCCTATATTGGTACCAATCAGGATGGTCCTTTTCCTTTTTGTCTGGAGAACACAACATCCATTATTACCATCAAAAAGGTTAGCTGGTCCAACAACAGCACGTTTCCATTGAGCATCAGTCAATTTCGGACAAGCTCAAGCCCAGAAAAGATGACAACGTTACTGAACATCTCAGATACATATGGCTTCCTCGGTACACAGTAGTCTTCACATGCATTTGTGGGGGCAATAATGAATGTAATACCTTAAACACCAAAGTTGTTCCAGCCAATGTGGTTATATCCATAACAAATGCGCACTGGATCTCCATGCAGTGCCATCTGAAACCATCAGATGTAGCAGCTACACATTCATCCTAGGAACCTCTTCACTTCGTCCTAAAAGATGTTCAATTGGATTCAGATCTAGGGACTGCACAGGGTCACTATCATGTTCTTGTAAGCAGCTTCAGATGATAAGCGCTTTGCCACTTTATCTTAAACCTCAATATGCTTAGCGTGCCAAGTGGTATCCACTTGATGATATATTTGGAAGAGCATCATAATTCTATCATCTATTTGGCAGAGCAACGTAATTCT
The DNA here is from genome assembly GCA_029692085.1 of Gymnothorax javanicus. Classification (NCBI taxonomy): domain Eukaryota; kingdom Metazoa; phylum Chordata; class Actinopteri; order Anguilliformes; family Muraenidae; genus Gymnothorax; species Gymnothorax javanicus. The sequence continues at coordinate 111,366,538 of CM056201.1, read as the reverse complement.
GAATTTGGCTAAGAAATTGAATGGTTAACTGCGTGGTTTTCAAATAAAATAAAAATTTTTTAAAGCATTTCAGCAAAAGTGGAAGCCTTTTTATCCCCAGCCAGGCGAAAACCCAAAAGGGGATTATGTTGTGGGACAGTCTGTCTGTCAATATCAGAACGTACTTGGCTGCTGAAATCAACTCCTCCGACAGTTTTAATAGCACATCCCTGAAACTCTTAAGCTGCAGATAGACCGATGGTATGCATATTGCAATCGCTACTTCAGCGGGGGATGTTGTGTTCTCAGAGCGCTCTTGGTCATTATGCGTTTGGAAGAGCAGCCATTTCTGTTAAAAGGTTGGTAGATAGACAATGATGTGGCCAGAGAGTGTCGGTGACAGTAATCTTGCATCATTACAATATACTCTCTGCACATGAACCCATTACAACTCAACAGTAGTCATGATGATTTATGTAAGCAAACGATGATCACTTGATATTTTGCCACTAATCAGTGGCACGTCCTTCACTTCAGCAAAAATAAAGACTCCTTTGCTGTTTGGAAAATACAGAGACTTGAACATCATGTCGATCAAGCAGAGAAAAAATTAGGCGGATCATTCAGCTCTTTGGGGGGGTCAAAAGCTTATATTACGGTCAGGTCAATGAGCTCAAAGAAACCCAGCGTGACTCCTGTCGGGTAATGGGTTTTCCTTGTTGGAACGGCTATCCGGAATGTAAACAGTTCAGGAATTTTCATAGTACGAAGAAGTGTCATTACACTGTGACCACTTGTAACCAAACTTACCATGCTAAAGACATGGGAAAAGAAGGCTGCGACCCCTGAAACATATGAAAAAAGCCCCAACGAAAGTGACGCAAACGACAGACAAAAATAGCTCCAAGCACGGCGCGGGGCATTCGATACAAAACAGACATCCATCAAACTAACTGGCAAACACATGGCAAGCATAGCCGGGAATTTCCTCCGCGCACACTCTAAAAAATTACCTCTGCATCCAACTCCCCTTAACAACAACACAACTATTTTTACACAGAGAGACAACTCACGAGCATGAAAACGATCAGAATGATCACGCCACCTTCTGAAATTAAACTTAAAAATGAATGAAGTGGGTTTTTCGAGAAATGCTAATTTAAAAAAAAAAATCAGCCCATGCTTGTGCCAGCTGGAAATAAATGTGAATTCGAACATATGTCGCACTCAATTCTTCGGGATGTAAACTTGAGTGATAGGCGAGACGTCCAATAGTGATCGCGCAACTTATGCATCTGCAATCACGTGACAAATACAGTGAATACCATTGTACGCAACCTCCTGACGGACAGGGTACTCGACCAATAACTTGCGAAAAATGGACAAAGGCGTGTAGTTGGGAGGCCCAAGTTGTTGCAGTGCATGGATTCAATTTTTATTTATTATTTTTATGTATTATTTTTGTAATCATTGACGGCGAGGAACCGCTCTTTTACAGCAAGGGCTGCTGTTTGCACGTCAGTTTTGTTGTTTATTAGTGGTTGGGATTCTTCCGTCGTTTGAACTGGGTGAGGATTGATTGATGTCTACTGGTAACGTTAGTTACGCTTCGGCTCAGAGATGGTTAGCTGGAGGGCTAACGCTGAGTTATTTTGGCTGTCACCAATTAAACTTTTGTATTTCGCACTAGCAATAGCTTGGTAGTTTTACTCTTGGCTGTTATTAGTGGTCAACATTTAGTGGAGGGGGCTAAACAAGTTGGTTGCTGAAAGTACGCTGCTAGTTGCGTTTGTAAGATCCAGGTACCGTTTTATGATGATATTTTAGTTTTTTGTGTCATCCTGATTTGTAGTGTACCGGATCACAGTTTGGTGTTTTCTCGGTGAACTAATGATCATTTGCTGCCCTCACGTTGATTGCAATCTGGCAAGAGGTTCTCTGTTTTGTGCAGAGCGTTTGGCGAGGCAGCGTAAAACTTTACATTAGTTTGCAAAGCAGCTTTCGTATTCATAACGTTATACATTTTGTTTCTTTTCTAGTTTGAAACTGTTTTTGACATTAAATTGTGCCATGCTGGAGTAGGATGTGTATCCCTTGAGTAAACATGAGCCCTGCTGAATGCGCTGGGCTGGGAAGCACGCATGTGTGTGTGAGAGCGGATGGGAGGAGGGGGCTGTGGGTGTTTGTTTAAGCTGGGGCGCTGTGACCACATGATCGCCTGTTCGGGGTTTATGTGCTAGGCTAACGCAAGTAGAGGAGCTATAGCTACGCAGCGTGCGCATTACTGGCCTGGCCGAGTCCTTTTGGATTTAAAAGAGCAATTCGGGGTGAAGCACAATGCCAGGTAGGAGAAGTGAAAATCGCCATCGCGTTTGCTGCATTGCATGGTCGTGTAATAGTTTTCTCGCTCGTGTTTCGCACACATAATCCTGACCCGATTTCCCTACACGGTGTCCTGCACCACCTATTACCATCCCCGTCTCAGTCAATCTCATTCACCCTTTGTTGTATAACATTCATTTTGCAAAGCCAGTGTAGTGGCGTTAAGGCACCACGTTTTTCCCGTCACGGTTTGAGCTACATTGCCATATAAACAGTCAAAATGAACCGAGAAAGTAGCTTCAGAGAATAACCGGATCATTTGTATTTAGCTAGTTTGCTTGCTTCCAAATGGAAGCTAATGTTACCTTCTGAAGTTGGCTGCATCTTGAAGTCGGGCCGAGATGCTGGCTAACGATAGCTTGGAGATGGCTAGCTCAAGATATTGGCTCTTGAAGTACGAATTGCAAATACGTGATTATAGTTTGCTGGTTGGCTATATGAACACGGCGTGTTGTCCTCCTGCTTGAAGCATTTTAAATGTCTGCGCTTTTGTCGATGCGCGTTTGTCGATCAAATTCTGACCAGTCTTCTGAGGCGAATTCACAGTAAGCTAGTTAGCAAGTTTAAATATCCGAATCATTTTTTTTTTTCAGTTGCGCAATCTGAATTGAAGCAAGTTTATTTTTAGAACGGCAAACGGGTCGAACTATCAGGGAAAATATAAGGATGTTGCTCGCTAAGTGAACGTGTTGGTAAGCTGTCGTGGGTATTTACAGATTCTGCTGCTGGTCCTCTGGCAGTCTCTGTACTTACTGGCTTTGCAACGCTCTTCAGCAAAGATTAGTTTGAAGCGTCGCCAACATTCTGGATCTAACGTTAGTTTTACCTTTATATCGCTAAAAGATGCGTTAATGAACGATAACATCAGCTGCACACGGTGCTCAACTGAAATTGCTCTGCTTGTCAGCAGCTCCCTCGATCATGTTGGTAATGTTGTGGTAGTTTGCCTTGGCTTACGATTTGGGCTTGCGAATCATTTCCCATTGTATCCATCATAATTACTAGAAAACGGTATATTTTGTCCCTGGTGGTTTGACCTATTGCATGGATGGTTAATGCATGCAGTGCGTAGCAGTAGATGAGGGTGAACCACGTGTAGCGTGAAGATGACATTACTGAAAAATATTTCCACTTATGAGTCGTATGAAACGCAGAATGATTCCGCTTTACTGGCTCCCCCTCCTGAGTTGTGTCTAGTGGCTGTAGAAATGAATGGTATGTTGTCTCTGATGCACCGCTAATCGCCGTTACCTACCTTATGTTGTGTTGTTTACTGAGTTACATTATGTTGCGTGATGCTGCTCGCTTTGTCACGGATGCGGCAGCTGGGCTTTGGTTTCTACTGCTGGCCACATTATCCCACATTATTACGGACCCGGTCATAGATGGCATGAGTGGACGAATGCGCTCCTGTGCCCCTCATGGATCAGTAGGCTAGACTTCCGAATATAAAAGAGCGTCAGCTCGCTGAGTGTGATTTAAAACTCCGAGAGTGCGGACTTTGTGCAGCGCGATACATCCCCGCTCCCCTGAAAGAGCATCTAAAGTCGATTCTCAGACGGGACGTTGAACGTCCAATGTTTATTAACAAATCACTTGCTTTTGTTGACATCTTGCATTGTCACATGACCAATTTCATTCATATAAACCAATATTTTGTGTACACGCGTAGATAATCCTTCTATTTCGGTTCGTTTGCGGCAGGTGCGGCTCGCTGATTGGCCGATAAACAAAAACGATGGGAATCGACTTTAGATGCCCTTTAAGTTTGTCACCCTTTCTTGTCTTGAAAATGCGCCGCTTGGCGAAAAAGTCACACTCTAATATTTGGTTGGACCGCCTTGAACTTGGATCACGGCCCAGAGTCCTCAAGGTATTATTTCGACAGTCGTATGTAATGTTACAACATTTATTTCCGACCACAAGTCGCATTAATTCTTGGCCAATATCTTGTGTTATGGCGGGAGAGTCAAACCATTCTGTGAAGCATTATAACATAAAGATAGACTATTACTTGAATTGCGAATATTTTAAGCGTGATAAGAAACATAAAGTGCAAGTCACTCAAGACTGCTCTGCTTTATGAAATTTGAATCATCGGTCATGTTATAAAGGTCAAAGGTCAAATGTGGAATACAACCAGCTGATGCGCAAGTCCATCCAATATACTTTATATGTGGCCAGTTACACATTGCTGCTGTTATTAATTGTTGAGAAACAACCTGCAAAAAATTTCCAGGGTCACTGTGCCTAGGTCAAAGATAAAATCCCGATAAAAGAAGGTTGTTGCAAACTAAAGCCTTAGGTCTTTGCTTGTGATTAGGATGAGGTGTTAAATATTGATAGCTACTGAGTACTGGCCTTCACAAAATGTGGAACGGACAAACAAACATACAGACGCCATCGTGATGACAATGCAATACACGATGTGCTCTCAGAGCGCGCTTGTTTTTACATTTCACCAGTTTGTGCTAATGCAAAGAAAAAATTCAAATCTTACGTTCTCGTTCGACCCATTTAACAAAAGGTTTTCCATCAGGCGTATATGCTTCCCGGAAGCGTTTCACATGGTTTGATGTTTAATTATGGTTTGTTAAAGGTGCTTCAGGTATAAAGGTATGTTTAAAAAAAAAAAAAACAAAAAAAAACAAATGGCATGCAGTTACCTTCACACTCCATTGCAGCAGGTGGTATAAATACGCTTTCAAAAAATCAGGGTTCAACATCGGCACATCCCTAATCCAGCACATCCCAGAGACTTTCACTGAGTTAAGGGCAGGACTTGGTGGTGGCCAATTCATGTATGAAAATGATTCATCGCGCTTGCTGAACCACGGATTCACAATTTGAGCGCAATGAAGCTTGGCATTATTGTCCTTGAATATGCCTGTGCTGTCAGGGATTAAAAAAATCATTGACGGGATAACCTGGGCATTCAGTACGTTCGGCTAGTCTTTTTGACTTCATTTTATTGCCGCTGAATGTTGCTGAGCGTAGACCTGACCAATTGAAACGACCCCAGATCATAACACTGCCCCCCCAGGCTTGTACAGTGGGCACTATGCATGACGGGTGCATCACTTCATGGGCTTCCTTTCTTACCCTGATGCATCACTCTGGAACAGGGTAAATCTGGACACGTTAAACCACATGACCTTTTTCCATTGATCCACAGTCCAATCTTTATGCTCCTTAGCAATGATGTGAACGTGTTTTTTTCCCAGTTAACCTCGCTAACGAATGGCTCTCTTGTAGTGATGCAACTGTTCCGTCACAATCCTGCAAGTTCTTGTCACTTAGTGCGTATGAAAACGCTCCAATTTCATAATGGAACATAGCCATGAGTTCTGCTGTCGATTTTTGCGATTGGACTTTACGATGCATTTTAGTGATCTCCTGTCACAGTCATTCATTTCATCTGTGAAGTTCATGGTTCATCACTATCCTTTCAGGTTTTTATAATTAATTGGGCAGTTCTTAACCCAATTCCAGTGATTTCAGCAATGTTCTCAATTTTTTCTGTGCTTGATGCAGGCCATTAATTTGCCCCTCTAGAAACACTGTAACATCTTTTCCACAGCCATGGGATCCATCTTTCGACATGGTTGTTCAAGGGTGGTTACACTTCAGGTATGATCGTTTCGTACAATGCCAGGGATTAAGATTGTCCCCCCCGCTGGTCTGCTTTCACATTAGTCATGTCTTTCCGTACCCGAGTAATCTTGCGCGTACACATTCCAATACAGTAGGTGGCGGTATGCACCCAGTTGGTTTGCGTTTCTTCAAAATACACTAAGAAGAAGAAATTAAGACTTTCATCATGTAAACTCCAGTGCCAATATTGACAATGGAGTCTACCTTCGTACTATGCCTGCTTCTGTTATTTTGGGGACTGCCACTTGCATTCATCTGTGAGGTGAGAAATGGCATTTAATTCTCTGTCAGATCGGAGAGATCCTTTCACGGCCATGTTTGTTTGAATGGGACAGACAAATAGTTGAGAAAACCCTTCTGTGTTTTATTGCAGTTGTTTTCACAATTGGCACAAGCACACATGAAATACGCTCAAAACCTCCTTATCAAGCACACCCGGCCGCGTTTTGCAAACTGTGTTTGAGTTTGGTGAATTTGTGTTCACACTTATCAAACAAACAGGACTTTGGGGTCAGGTGTACTTGGATCCGGCCTGGGTCCCCCTGTTTTCCTCTTTTTATAGCAGACTTGTCGTGCATCTGGTACCTTTTTTCAAAGCCTATTTACTGATATTTACTATTACCTGTGCACTGTATGGGCTTATGCATTGCCAGTGCCACTGTGAGCGTGGATTATTATATGTTCTGTCCATGAGAAGTCATATTACCAATAAACATTTTTACCTGCAGATGCTGGGGTGAGAGCTTTCTTCCAAACTAATAATTAAACTTATGCACCAAATAAACAAACGGAGGGTGATTTTGCCTCCCTAAGTGTGAAAAGAGCCCCTGAAAATCTTGTGCCGGGGGTGATGAATTTCCAAAATAATGCCTTGTAACAAGTGAAGTAGCTACTGTTGTATGATTTCTGGTCCGTGGGGGTCCTCCGTCTCGAAACCGACGGGGTATCACCGAGTCACAATTAGCGCTTCTGAGAGCTAGTGCAGCTAGCACGACCAAGCACCAGGTGGTGCCACATGCACAGGCTGCAGCAAGCATACAGTTAGCTAGCTTGCTAGTTTGCTCGCGTCAACGCTGCGCTCGCTAAAGACAAACTTTCATTGAACGGATTGTCCGTGTGCCAGTAAAATTGGCCACTAGGAAAAGCCATCTGTGAAATAGCTGTGCGATTAATAATGAAGTCTGTGCATCCCTTGGGTTTGCTCAATTCATTGAAAGCAGCTGGGAGGTACAGTGAGGAGCCAGCTGGCTGAGATTGTTCTTTAACGTTGACCGATTAGCATTGAGTGCTTGAGCTGCGGTTCTTAGGACTCCAAATCGCTTGGCTTGCCAAGTTATAGTGTTCTCATGTGCCCTCAGATCGCTCATTGAAGAGTTGGATTTCATTTGGACCATTTATAATCTGCAGATCAGTACATCTGTTATTTTTTCGTTTGACCAAAATCCAAAACCTTGCCACGCATCATTTCTCAACCATTTAAGTGCTTAATTGTTTACATACCCTGTATCCCTCCAAAAGTTAAGAATTCAAATTTAGTTGACAAATGGCCTTCAGAAGGACTCTTAGGTACCTGTGAACCCCTCTGAAGGTCATTGCCAACTAATTTGCCCTCTAAAAATTGTTGACCTTTTATTGGCTGAAATCTGAAATTTTGCGCCTTGCGTGACTACAGTGATCAGCACGTTAAGGGTTAAGTGGTCTGGAGCGGTGATTTCAGGCTCTGCCCTTTCTGCCATTTAATAGTCACAATTGGATTAGGGAAACTTTTCATTATTCGTCAGGTGTAAGGAATTTCGTTTTCACCTGCAGGTAGGCTAAGGTGATGAGCGAGATTTGCCAATGTTGACAAACGAATTTATTAAAAAATGAAGCTACGGCTGCCGGATAGCTCACTCGGTAAAGCATCGCGTTCTTGAAGCAGAAGTGACTATCACGTCGGCGTTCGAGCCCGCTTCGTACCAGCCGGCAGTGGTCGGCAGCTTTTTTCAGAGTAGCGCACAATTGGCTATTGCGCTACAGGGTTGCAAATTGGGAAGGACTGCCGGGAAGGGATTACAATAGTTGCCTTATTCGATTTGCTCAAGCGCCTCCTGTTGGCCAGGCGGGCGCTCGTCAGGAAGATTCTAAGCCTGGTCATGTCCGGGTATCCTCCCCCCTCGTTCTGAACTTGCGAAGATTCAACCAATGAGTGTATAAGAAGCGGTGGCTGACAGGCGGCGTGCTTCCGGAGGAGAGCCGCGAACTGTCTACACTCTCCTGAATTGGCAGCAAGGGTCGCATACGAGCAAGCCTTGTACATAGTTCACCAATTGGGTATTCCAGATTCGGGTGGGATTGGAGATGCCAAATTATTTTTCAAAAAAATAAAAAAAATAATATGAAGCTACTCATTAAAGTGGTAGTTTCATCATTCAATTAGCTGAGAATTCTTTTTTTTTTTTTTTTTTACTGTTTGACCAATATTCCATTCCCAAAATTTGTTCCAGCTGCACTAGGTTGCAATATTGGAGAGAGAATTGAATGGAAAATTATTGTTTATCAAAATGCATATTAAATTTGGGTGATATTGCTGAAAAGCTGATCACCTACCAATGCCTGTCACGGTCCCCCTGCACATGTGCACACACATTCTATTGTGGAATAGGCAGTAGTTTGTCTGAAAAATGTATGCTGGATTTTCCCTAAAACTGTTGGCCTCAGTAAGACATTCTTTTTGATTGTTGATGGTCTGCTATTTTGTTAAAGAAAAAATAGTAAAACAGCTAAAGTTCACGAATTGATAAATCAATATGGTGATAAGCGAGATAGCCTTTTGGGGCACTTTGACTCCTTTGAGCTGCCAGGCTCAAGAAAGGGGAGCCGACACCGATATCGACGAGGCCCCAGTTTTCTGCATCTTCCCTCTCTGATCCATAATCCCCTACGCACACGGCGCGATCTGTATTGTTTTTCAGTGGTGTGTCACGCTCTTCCAAATGTACTGTAAAACAATCTGCTCAATCCCTCGCCCTCCTCAGAGGCCACTCCTCTCTCAGGATTGGCGAATATCCTGAATCCCACGGTAGTAATGGCAGGTGTTCACTTCGCTCAAAATCATTACCTGTTGGTATGTGAATCAAATAGCAGCGCGGTGAGAATGTGTGACTGGGTGTTTACATAAAAGGCATGCACGGACAGCTTTGGTGCCGTCTGTCAGAGTTTGGAGCTGAAGCATTTCTTCTGACTTACTATGGCTGCCTGCCTCGGGTCATCTGGCACTGGGAACACTGGTTAATTATTAGCTGTGGCTTGTATCAGCCAGGTAGAACGCCATCCTGGTGTTTTAGGGAATTTTAAAGGGTGAAATGATAAGGTGTGGAGATGCGTGCATTTTCCTGTCTTGCTGTGTGTGTTTCAGTCGTGCTCGGAAAGAAATGGCCTAGCTTAATGCGCTTCTCAATTCCTGTCCAAAGTGTTTTCTGGGACACTCGGACTGGTCTAATGGTAGGCTGCATAGGCTGGAGAATTGCCATAGCAATGTTCTGGTGTTATTGAAATTGCTATTATTGGGGCATAATTCATTGTGGTTGGTACATTTGCCCCGTTTAGGTGAACACAGTTTTCCGTAAGTCAGTGGTCATTGTGAGGAAGGCTGTGACTGACAGATTGTTGCTAATGTAAGTGGGATAATGGCCAGGGTTAATAGAGGACAAGGCCATCGTGAATTCTGCTTTGCTGGGAACATGGTGTAAACATACCTCTTGAGCTCACCAAAATCTATGTTCAGGCATGTTTACAATATTTTATTTATTTTTCTTTATCTTTTATTTAGCCAGGAAGGTCCCATTGAGATACAGGATCTCCTCCTCCAGGGAGTCCGGGAATATAATGTATTAACCATTGGTTACTTGCAGCGGGAGAATGGTTGTTAAGATGGAGCACTGAGCCCTCATTTGATGCGTAAGGTAATGTAAACGGTAAATTGTAAGTACTTGCTTCTGTTTGTTGGGGCCTGAAAAAGGCGTCTTCTTGCTGCCCTTAAAGAACCTGTGCTTATGGAGGTGGGAACTGGTGCTTTTTTTAAACCTGCTGACCACAAGATTTCACTGAGGCTTGTAATTCTCCCTCAGTAATTCTTGGGGATTATTTTGCTTCTCTGACCATCCTCCTCCTTACTTCAAGGGGCGTAATGTGATTACATCATTTTCTTGGCAGGTTTTCAACTTTTCTGTACTTTAGAAATTTTTTTTTGAATAATTGCCGTCAAGTTGCTCACTGGAATATTTATTAGCTCCCGCCGCTCGCGGTGCGTGAGCTATGGTATCGGGCTCCGTGCAAGTGTGCGTGCGTGCGTGCGTCCATCAACACATTTTGCTTTATCTCATCAACGATTTCAGTTACAGGCTCTTAAGTTTTACTGGACATGCATCTCATAAAGGCCTACAAATGACATGCCTAAAGGTGACCTTGGCCTATTTTTTCAAGGTCACTGGCCTAAAAATATCACCAAAAACTTCGACATTTTGCTTTATCTCATCAACTCCTTCAGTTACAGGCTCCTAATTTTTACTGGACATGCATCTCATAAAGGCCTACAAATGACGAGCTTAAAGGTGACCTTGGCCTATTTTTTCAAGTTCACTGGCCTCAAAATATCACCTAAAACGTCGACATTTTGCTCTCTCATCAACTATTTCAGTTACAGGCTCCTAATTTTTACTGGACATGCATCTCATAAAGTCCTACAAATGACGTGCCTAAAGGTGACCTTGGCCTATTTTTTCAAGGTCACTGGCCTAAAAATATCACCAGAAACTTCGACAATTTGCTTTCTTATCAACATTTTCAGTTACAGGCTCCTAATTAACTCCCGCCACCCGAGTGGCACGGGAGCTATGGTATCGGGCTCCATCCGTGCGTGCGTCCGTCAACAAAAACTTCGACATTATGTTTATCTTAACGGCGGGAGCTTCTGGGGCTGCCAGTGCCCTATATTTTTTGTAGGTCTGGCAGACAATGTCAGATTTTTAGCAGTCTATGACAGTCTCTTTTCAATTGGCGGTCATTTTGTTGTCTTCGTGGGACTGGATGACAGAGGGATTATGCATGCATGTTACCCAATTTTTATGTCCTAGTGAAACAGGAGGTGATCAGTTGGCTCAATTTAGTTCTTTTTAATACTTTGAATTGAAATTGGTTGAATTCCATTCCTGGTTTAAATTTTGCGGATTTTATTTACAGTAACCTTTGAGTGCCACTAATTGTGAAAAAATTATGTTGAGAAAGTAGAGTTTTAATTAAATGAATGAATATTGGTGCTTCCATTGACACATTAATGAAGTATTTTCTATTTTTTTCCAATGTTGGCATTTTGACTTCATTTTAATAATGGGTCATTCCATGAAATAGAGAGCCAGAGACCCTGCATTTTTTACAGGACTATATGATTCACAAAATTAGACGCCACCTATAGAAAATCCCATGCATGAAGGCCAGAGTATATAAAAAAGCTAACACAGGCAATATAATTGGTCTTCTGAAAAAGAGAAATAAAAAACTGCATGTCTTTGAAAAACTTGTGGATAAAAAGTGTCCAAATTTGTGACATTCATTGCCTTCAGACTTTGAATGTAAAATTATCAGAATTTTTAAATGAAAGTCTGGCTGAAATGGCTTTTGTTCTAAACATCAATTCCAAGTGATTAACCCACAACGGCAATTAACTGGGAAATCCAGATGTATAACACTGCAATTAATGCTTAAAATATTGTTGTGAATGTAACTCATGGTGTCCTGAAAAGTTACGTTCAAACGGTGCTGAGAAAACCCAGGAAACAGAATATATTATCTAGATTTTTGTGCCAATGTGTAGAGATTAATCCGTTTCATAACAGTTTAAAATATTATCTCTGAAAATAAATGGGTTTTTATAAAATTCTTATTTCTGTGGAGCAAAATTTTTTGCGTCATATTTTACCAAGTTATGTTCAACATGCACCGGGCTCGCTGTCCGATCTCCCGTATCCCCTTGGAGTCTCACAGTAGTCACAGATACGGATTTCCTTCCGAACCTCCTGCTTCACATCCGGAAACCAGTCTATCATCTTCACAGTGGAAGCTGGGCAGGTTAATATTTTTGCGTCCCAGAAAGTTACGTTCGAATGAAGTGACGTTCAATCGCTAAAATCTTTTAGTAAATCACCGATTTTCAACACAAGTATGTTTTCTATTGGGATTCTTAATTTGGCCTGCTGTTTCACGTGTTTTAAGGAGTGGTGCATCGTTTTTGATCGGCGGAATAATTGGTGGTTTCTAGGGATGGAACGGTTCAAGTAAAAAAAATCCGAACCGTTCGGTTCCCCAGTCACGGTTCGGGGCGTGTATGTATATTTTGTTTCAAGGCATCCGCAAAAATAAAAGTGAAACTGAACAGTTGGCGCGGATGAGTGTCAAGTGCAGCGTTTTGTAGGCAATAGCTTATTTGCAAGTAGGCAATATTCACAAGTTCAGTTCCATCTTTTTGTGCCGAACATACATAACATGTCTAATAGGTGGCAGTAACGCTGAATTTTTGTTCAAATGACACTTTAACCACTTCTTTCAATTTTTTTTTTGACAATGTGTGTCACGTGTCAAGTGTTTTGTTCTTAGCCAGAATTTTGTATGTTGTGAACTTTTTTGCCATATAAATGAAAAGCATGTTGAAATTGACAGTACCTCCCCTCCTGCTGTACAAAAAACATACCGAACCAAACCGAAAACTGTGACACCAAAACCGTGATACATACAGAACCGTGAATTTTGTGAACCGTTCCACCCCTAGTGGTTTCCAGTATCAAAAAGGGCGTAGGGTGAAAACAGGTGATACATTTGCTAAGTCGAGCATTTTTCGTGTCCATGTTACATTCGCAACATTTGTCATGTGGTACAATCCAGATGACAAATTTTGCATTGAGCAACTAGTCTACTCTAAAATATTTTCAGATGTGTACTTACTTGGGCTGCCTTCTCATTTATATTTCATCCAGAATATTGCATTTGTTCTGTCCTCAGATGAACATGACCAATGAGCAACTTATCAAAGCCCTGCCAAACATGTTCAGACCTTACTAGAGCACAACTGGGCATTAACTGCTGGTTTGTTTTAAGTTTGTTCTCTGTTATACTAATTGAACAAGTTGAGACTTTGTTATATTTTGAAAAGAAAATTTTATTGCATACTTCTGTGTTAGTTTCGTGTCCTTGTTACATCGGCAACGCTGAACGTTCAACATCTTGCCTCTTACATCCCACAGTAGATCTTGCCATTTAACTTGTGTCACATTTTGACTCATGGAAACGCCGACAAAAGTGAACCAGTACTTCTTGCAAATTTTTCGTTTCAAATTTGAACAGTCATGTCACACTTTGGCTCTCTTTTTCATGGAATGACCCTAATGTTATTTATTTTTCATTATTTTTCGGTCATTTTTAAACAAGGGTGCCTTCCATTTTCAGGTGATGGGGAAAAATCATATAGATACAGACTGAGAGCTGTAAATTTGGCAGTCTTTCAGGCCATCTTTGTAAGTCATGTAGTGGCACTCAACCAATATAGGATGTATGGTTTGTTACCCAGTTTGGCCTTATGGCTTAACACTGCAACAATATTATGGTCATTTACTATTTTCAACCTTTTCCAGGTTTATTGGTGTCAGCAACTTCATTTCTTATCTGTTCTTTAATTTCATTAGATCACACCATTATGTGCTGCTTTTTAAGTGATGTTTACTTTCATTAGGGTTGGCAGTAATCATGTCTGAGTGTGTCTAGTGACATTGAACCCAGTTATCAATAAAATTTGCTTAATTGCTTGATTTGGTAACTAAGAAGACATTACTTTTTTTCTACTAAGGACCAAGTCGAGTTGTTTGCTTTTTGGCTTTAAGAAATGAAATAATCTTCTAAAAACTGCATTTTGTGTTTACTCTGGTTTCCTTTGTGTAATATTACAATTGGTTTGATCTGAAACATTTAAGTGTGAGAAATGGGCATAATCATCAGAAATTGAGAAGGGGGTGGATACATACAGTGCTGTCAAAAAGTATGAACGTGTACGTGAGTGTGCGTGAAATGCCACAATTTTTTACTTTTACATGTAATCCCTGATTTTTTTAGGGCTGAGAAATATTTTGTTATCAGATGGATGTATGGATGGATAACATGATCAGACTAGAAGAGGTTTGGAACCCATCGCCTGATGCTGGGCCTCTGCTTCAGTGATGCTCTGCAAAGCAGCTGTCTCGGGTTTGTCCTTCTTATTGGGTCATTTAGCCCTCAGTTATGCCCTCAGCAAGTGAAATGTTCTCAGCTGGATTGACCTGGCCACTGAGAACATTCCACTGTTTTTCCTAAAGCTGTAGTTGCTCTCGAAGCACGTTTCGGGTCATTGTCTGACATGGCTGAAACGTTGTGAATGATCAGTAAAATGCAGTATGGTGAGCCTCCAGATACTTAAAACCTACTTTTAACAGGAGTAACGTAACACAAGTAACAGGACTTTTGGGTCATTCCATGCCAAGTGGAAACGCACCTGGGCCATCATGGTCTTGGATTTTACTTTAACTATTTGTTCATTTTGGCCCAAATAATGGATATCTCTGATTTTTTTTTTCGCAAACTGCCCTCTGGTATTGGTTTTATGGACCTTTGAAGAAATGCCCTGTAGGAGGCGCTTCTCAAAACATGATGTAGAAAAACCCTTACATCTGTGGCCCCATTACTGATACAGGTCTGGGGTTTGGATGGATTTGTAATGTGAGGCTTCCTCTAGCACCACCATCATTTACAATGGTTGTATCTATTCTTGTTTCCATGGAAACTGTGTTTGAAGTTGGGCAAATTTGAGAATTTTTCCACTTTTTTTGACCCTTATTACTCACCAATTTCTGGTGGTACTGAAGAAGCAACAAAAGAAACTTTTTAATTTCAGATAGATCGTTGACACTTTTATTAAAAATTATGTTCTGAATTTAATTTTTATCAGATTAACCCTTTCAAAGTTGCTTACAACAGAAAAAGTCACAAGTTCAAGGGGTCTGTCCATCCCCGGGGAAAAGTTGCATCATTATGAATTTGCACCTGTTGCATGTCAGGTGACCTGAATTATACTGGAAAGCGCTATCGGTCCAGTATATAGGCTTTTTTCACCACAAAAACAGACACAAAAAGTGAAAAATCTCAAATTTGCCCAATCACAGTTTGCATGGAAAAAAGAACAGATACAACCATTGTAAATGATGGTGGTGCTAGAGGAAGCCTCATATTACAAATCAATCCAAACCCCAGACCTGTATCAGTAATGGGGCCAGAGATATAAGGGTTTTTCTACATCATGTTTTGAAAAGTGCCCCCTACAGGCCATTTCTTCAGAGGTCCATAAAACCAATACCAAAGGGCAGTTTGCGAAAAAAAAAATCAGAGATATCCATTATTTGGGCCAAAATGAACAAACGGACAAAGTTAAAGTAAAATCCAAGACCATGATGGCCGAGGTGTGTTCACACTTGGCATGGAATGACCCCAATAAGGTCACTACAATTGCAAAGAATATCAATATCAGGTTTTCAGCTCAAATAAAGTAACCCACATGATGTTCAAGCAGGTTTCTTTATTTCCAGCACATAATAGTACATTGCCATGTACATTTCAATGCAAAGAAAAACAATGATTTTTACAACTATTTAGGCCAGCTTTTTGGTGGGAAACAGGCCTATATACTGGATTTCTGGGCCATAGCGGTGTAATTCAGGTCACTAGACACTGCTCAGGTGCAAAGTGGTGTCAGTGTAACTTTCCCCAGGGCGCAAGCCACACAACCCCTGGGAAAGTGTGCATAATTACAAAAAGTAGTGATTTGCAGCGCCACCTATGAGCTGCGCCCTAAGTCAGCCGCCAAAATTTTCACATTTTTGGAGAGTACATACCCAATAGACTTGCACAAATGGAAATCAATTTGTCTCTCTTCAGGCGCACATAAATACAAGCATTCAAAAACCTAATTTTAGTGATTTCGCCATTTTGGCTGATTTTGACCCCGATATTCCAGGACCCTTAAAAAAAAAAAAAAAAAAAAAAGCAGACCCTATTAAGGATAGAAAATGTGATTTTTGTTCATTTCTAACATATATCTATCAATATAAAAAATTTCGGACAAATCTGAAGGGGTCATGAATCACCCTCTAATAGAAATCTGCCTGACTCTTATAAAAACTGGCTCTTAAAAATGATAAATAAGAATAAAAAGGTTTGCCCTTTTTGCCTCTGACAATTTGCTTTGGTATTACTGTTGTTTTGTCTTTGTCAGACTTTGAATGGTTTTTAATGAATCCATAAATAATTTCTGTCTAGGGGTCAAAATTTATTTAAACATGTTAAATTCATAAGAATATCATTTGACTTTAAGAGGAAGCTCCAGGGGATTGGAATGGAGAAGTCTGGGGATTTCAGTCCTTCAGTGCGATCAGAATCCATCTGGCGATTATAAATTCTCAGGACACTAGGCTCCGAGGCCTTTAGCACATAGTTGGTACAGCTTAGATTTCTTTAAAGATTAATTAGCAGTGTCACTTGAAAGGGCTGTTTGTGGGAACATCGGGGCAGTGCTAGTAATGCCCTCACCCCTGACGATAACGGAGTTGAACATCCTGAGTGCTTGCCTGTCGGTGGCAGAAGGCTGTGATGTCACATGTGACACGCGCAGTCATTGCCGTTTGTGCGTGCTGGCTTTCCTTGCGAGCTGATGAACAAAAACAGAATCCAGACAGAGAGCAGATGCTGGACAAGAATTCGCATTTTCTGTAAACTCGACTTTGCCCGCGTGGCACATCATGGCCTTCGATGCCTTGTGTAAATGAGCTTGCATTCATTTGTAAAGAAAAAAAATATTTTCATCATTTTGTGAAGCTTGGAATGTGGTGTTCTGTGGTAATTGGTTTTACGACGTGCCTGGTGAAATGTGTAGTTATGAAATTTGTTGGGTTTTATGTGTTTTTTGGGCAGTGTTTTGTTATTTTTGTGCCCCTGTACTGAACGGAGGAGATCCTGTCATCCTGACTGAGGTTATTTACTCTGCGCTCCCTTTTCCTTCACAGAGCTTATTATTGGCATGTCTTCGACTACGAGTCTGTAGCAACCTGAGTTTTGCCCAATCAGATGCACCCTATCTGGCATATCCGGCCAATCACTGAATCTTCCTGCTGAAGTAGCACTTGTGGCGTGAAGCAGAGTGCGTTTGATGTGTGTAATCTGCTACAGCAGCTGCAGAGCTGTAGCACAGCAGTGGGTGAAAATGCAGGCGGATGTGTGGGGAAGCCTGACACTCACTGTGTTGTCTGTAATTGTGAGGGATGTGTCACACATCAGATATTTTCTGTTGGGCTGGAATGTTCTTGGATCGTCCCTTGTGATTTGTTAAAACCCTCTGTTTTAAACCGCTCCACGGGCTGAATGTTGAGGGTTTCTTGTTGTGTATCGAGAGGTGTGACGGAGCTTAAGGACGGGGCAGGAAGTGTCGCACAGTGTGTGTGTGTCTGTGTGCATGCATGCATGCATGCATGCATGCATGAATGCATGTGGGTGTTTTGGCGTCTGCTTGCGTGTGTGTGTGTGTGTGTGTGTGTGTGTGTGTGTGTGTGTGTGTGTTTGCCTGTGGGCAACTCCACGGAAACGGAATTACGATCAAGAGTAATTTTCATATCATTTTTACCTGCCATTACTCTAATGCAGTAGCTACTTGCCTGTGCTTTTATCAGTTCCACTGGCGTGCCTACTGAGCTGTATAACATGAAGTTTGGGGTAATCTATTTTGTAGATGGCTATACTAAGGTGAAAGTGTCGGTAACGGAATTACGGCAGAAAAAATGCCATTATTTTTGCCTTAACTTTGACAGGCATTTCTCTGAAATCTGGCAATGATGGGCAGTAGGTTTAAGCTTAAGTTGGTGGCCTGGGATGTTGACCAGGCCATGGGGTCATTCCATATGAAATCACCTAAAATGGGGGGTGCTCCCAGCTTGATGGTCTCAGAATTGCTTCATTTGGTGATATTTTGTTGCATGTGATGAGCAAATCAAATTGCAGGTGGTTTCAAGTTGATGTCTCGTTCCGTTCTCATTTTATGGGCCCCCGAAAAAGGGGGCGTGGCCCACGTTAACCCTCTGGTCACAGTTTGTGACCATTTTCAAGGGTTATAACCGATGAACTAATAAGAATACAAATTTCATTATTTCAGGATATGTTTATTCTAATAGTCTGCAACAAAGCTTTAACAATAATGTTTAACCCTTTGTGTGCTTTGTAATTAACCCCTAAACATTGAAATTTGGTGCCAAACATGTCGATTTCAAGTGAAATATTATGCAAGTATCCTTAGAATGTCCCCTTTGCCATTTACATTGTTGATAGTATACCTGATGGAGTTTCAAATGAAGGTAAAAACATCTTTCTATCTTCATCCAATTTGGAGAAACATTAACCCTTTTCAGCTAAATACCGAAACGATGCTCTTTTTGACGCTCATTTTGACCATGTAGGCCTGTTTTGATTTTCAAAAAGTTGGCCTCAAATGAAAGCTTATTCAAAGAACTTCAAAATACAACACAATCAAACTTGGAACAAATACTCCTACTTGGAAAAATAAGACCCCTTTTAAGGGCTATTTGCACATCGGCACAACTGCTCTCAGTGTACAGGTAAATGTACAATAATGCACAGGGAATACTGAACTCCACTCATTTATTTCTACTTTCAGTTGCATGCTCTTCGATCATTTGCAGCTTGTGTCATTTTCTTGTATTTGTTTTCCCAGTAATTTCAAGATAATTTGATAGACTAGGCACAATTGTTACTAATGTGGATGAAACCCTTCAAACCTGCCCCTTCATGCCCTTTATTTGCGAAAAGGGAATTGGGTAACTTTGACTGCTTGAGCCTGGTTTCCTTCTCTCTTGTGCTCAAGATTTCGATTATAAATACTGCCTGCAGATGTCAGCATAAAGGTGGTAGGCGGATCCCCTTAGTAGGCCTACACGGTTTCTGAAAACAATGGCTGAACCATCATCTTCTTCCGAATCCAATCCCCCATGCACTGTTGGCATTGTGAATGAGTCTGAAAAGGAATGCCATAAAAACACATATGCAAGGTAGTTAGTGAACATGACAACAATAACTTTGAGGCATGACGTGATCAGTGTCTCCAATTTTTAGGTCCAGTATGCTTATGAATGTAGGCAATTCAATTCAATTCAATTTATTACTGATATGACCTCCAATCCAATCTCAGACAAAGCCGCTTTACATTTTTTACATTTGCCGATGTGCAAATAGCACTTAAAAGGGGTCTTATTTTTCCAAGTGGGGGTATTTGTTCCAAGTTTGATTTTGTTGCAGTTTGTAGTACTTTGTAAAAGCTTTCATTTGAGGCCAACATTTTGAAAATCAAAACAGGTCCACATGGTCAAAATGAGCGTCAAAAAGTGCACCGTTTCGGTAATTAGCTGAAAAGGGGTTAATGTTTCTCCAAATTGGATGAAGATAGAAAGATGTTTTTACCTTCATTTGAAACTCCATCAGGTATACTATCAACAATGTAAATGGCAAAGGGAACATTCTAAGGATACTTGCATAATATTTCATTTGAAATCAACATGTTCGGCACATGCCTAAACCAAATTTCAATGTTTAGGGGTTAATTGCAAAGCACTCAAAGGGTTAACCACTATATTAAAAGGTTTGTTGCAGACTATTTGACAGAATAAACATATCCTGAAAGAATGAAATTTGTATCCTTTTGTATTTGTATTAGTTCTTCGGTTATAACCCTTTGAAAATGGTCACAAACTGTGACCAGAGGGTTAACGTGGGCCACGCCCCCTTTTTCGGGGGCCCATAAAATGAAAACGGAACGAGATATCAACTTGAAACCACCTGCGATTTAATTTGCTCATCACAGGCAACAAAATATCACCAAATGAAGCAATTCTGAAACCATGAAGCTGGGAGCTTGGGTGATTTCATATGGAATGACCCCATGGTAAGTTTATTTACTGGTATATTCACAGATATTTTGTAAGATGCCATTTATGAGAAAGAGACACCGGTAACGGAATTACAAAATGGTAATGGAATTACATTTTCTGAGAATCTACTAAATTTATTATACTCAAAACAACAAAGCAATTGAAAATTGGTATCATAAATGATGTTTGTTTTGCTGACCTCCTGTTGAACCAAAATTTTGATCAACAAGTCTGGGCAAAAGGAAGGCAATACATGATATTGATTAGAATAACTAATTTTTTCTACAGGAACAGTATATCTATATATAATGTTTCTTAAATAGCACAGAATGCAGTATGGGATGCCGCTCAATGCGCTTTACATAATTACACTGACAGCTGAGGCAACCGAGGAGGCCTCCCGGATCAGGTGAGTCTGATGTAACAGGTGAGATTAATGTACATCAACCATCTTGAAGACTATTTTAATTTGCTAAACTAATATCAAACCTTAAAATATCAGTTTTATTCAGAAATGAAAAGGCAAGAAACTTACCTGCTAGTTGGAGGATTGCTGGCTTTCGATATTGAGCATGAAGGAATGTCGGACATGGGATGTGTTGCAAAGGTTTGGTCCTTACAGCCCCTCCCCTTTTTAATTCTTTCTCCTCCACCTAAATGGGCCACAGGTGGAACCCATTAGGGTGGAGGTGCTAGCAGAGTATTGTTGCTGCTACATTTTTGCTTTCTTTTCTCCTAGTTTGTTTGCTCTCCCTGTTATTTTTAAATCTGCTGTTTTTGGATTTTGTTTTAATTAAATTCAGTTTCTTTACTCCGGTCTTGGCATTTGAGTTTCTCCTTTTTTTCTTGGCCCATGGTCTAAATGCCCGCCGGATTGCTTTTGGCATCCGGCGGGAATAATACCATGACATGTGTATTCTGAGCAAAGACTATCAACGTTTTATCACACCTAGACTCAACAAGCTTCACTGAGTAACTGACCGCAAGGGCCGCAAGCCATGCTTTCCCAATCTGAAACCCCTTATAACATTCACACATTATACATGTTATACAAAGAGATGCTGTCTTAGTAAAGCACAGTTCCAGGAGGAACAGGATGCTGGTAAAGTTGCTGGTGAAGAAGACCCCAAACTACAGAACAAACATTCATTCATACCCTTCCCCAGCAGATGCTACTCCTTAACCAAACTATACTATAAATTCCTGCTAATCCTTGAATGAATAGTTATGGAAACTTAACTCACAGGAAGAAACACTCAACTATAGATGTCCAAAACAATGAACCACTGTGCTCCATAAAGTCCTCATGCCACCTTGTTCCATCTTCTGTTCTTCAGTGGCTTTCAGAATAATTCTGTAATTCCGTTACTGGTGTAATTCCGTTGTAATTCCGTTACCATATAATTCCGTTACCACAAATTTTCCAGGATTACAGCTAAGTATTAGAGAGGTTAATGTCTGAAATTCAGTATAGACATAAGAAGGAAGAGAATTATTAATAACAATAAAATAAATGCAGAAATAAGATGATGAAGAGAACTATACTCCGATTTCGGTAACGGAATTACCTTGAAAAATAACAAATTTCACAATGAGCCGCTGGAATTGTGTGTTTCAATTTCCTGCAATGACTTACAGTCTCAAATACTTTGGCTACCAATGTATGGAAAAACAGTAAAAACCAGGAAATGGCTAAATATCTTTTAAGAGTTGTCAGCTTTGGAAAAATAACCTTTGATCCTTTTCCTGGAGCTAAAAAAAAAAAATACAAAATACAAATCGAAATTTTGAGAAGACCGTCAAAGATATTTTAAAACGGTTTTCAGTGTCTGATTTGGTAATGAGTCATCTATATGAAAACATATATTTGTCTAATATAAAACACTTTTTAAAAATTGCTGTTTTAGCAACTCTCATGTGGAATTGCCCCTGTGTTCATCTTCTGTGTTTGTGCAATCAGTAGATATTTGCTTGATACTTGGGTGATGGGCGTGCTGTAAATGTGCTTGAGAGAGTGTAGGTGTTCATAGCTGTGCTCGAACACGCGCACATACACAGACACACACATTTGTGCTCCTGGGAAAGGAATCTGTCAAAATGGTTGCTCTAGACAGACGAAGGAGGGAGAGGGGCGAAGAAAGTAGTGTCCTTATCCACTGTTAGACCGCTCTTAAAGAACATGCATTTTTATTTGTCTTTTGGTTTTTGTTTTTAGGCAAATGGCTGGTCCTCTTGCTCACCCTTGATTGGTTTGTTGACTTGTGGACTCTGTAGTTCTCTCTGTTTCACCTACTTTGGGGGATCTGTGGCCTGAGCGGGACAGTGTGTGTGTCTCTCCTCGGGCACCTCTGTGTGCGCGCTGGCTTTCTCACTCCCAGGGTACCTCTGTGTGCGCGCTGGCTTTCTCACTCCCAGGGTACCTCTGTGCGCGCGCTGGCTTTCTCACTCTCAGGGCGCCTCTGTGTGTGCGCTGGCTTTCTCACTCTCAGGGTACCTTGTGTGCGCGCTGGCTTTCTCACTCCCAGGGTACCTCTGTGTGCGCGCTGGCTTTCTCATTCTCAGGGCACCTCTGTGTGCACGCTGGCTTTCTCACTCCCAGGGTACCTCTGTGTGCGCGCTGGCTTTCTCACTCCCAGGGTACCTCTGTGTGCGTGCTGGCTTTCTCACTCCCAGGGTACCTCTGTGTGCGCGCTGGCTTTCATTCCAAAAACAATCCCTATGAAAGAATCTTAATGGTTAAAATGTCAACTATTGGGCTTAATTTTTCTTGATTTGGTGCTTTTGATGTTTTATGGGATTACTTATCTTAATCAACTTTTTGCCTGAAGTGGCTTCACAATACGGCAAGGAAGACATATACTTCCCTAGTTTACCATTTGCTTATTTAATTATGGAAAGCAGTAACATGAGAAGAGGTCACACAAAAGAATGAGCGTAACCCTTTAAACCCTGATTTTCACTTGAATTTCTTTTTTAAGTGGGTTCAAAGTTGGAAAAGCGTCCAGAGATCCCTAATATGTCCTGCTGTACAAAATAATGCATAAGATCATAATTGCATGGTGAATATTTCCTTGAATATAAGTGTAATGTAGCTTCAGTGAAGTGCTGCAACCTGCAGATACAGAACGTGTGTGGCGTTGTCTTAACAATATGAAAAAATGTTTTTTTTTTTTTTTAAATTTTGAATCTATTCTCGGGAAAACTTACAGGAACTGTGTCACGATTACTGTGCATGCTGTCAATTGTGAAGGAAGTAAATCCACTCAACTACAAGTCAAAATCTAGAAGGTATTTTTTTTTCCCATGATTATTGGCAATGGCAAGCTGCTTACATTCTTTGTATCCTTTGGCTAAAGCTTAAAATAGCACTTTGAGTCCTTGAATTTTCATAGAGGGCTCCTTACTATAAGAAGCATGATGCTGGAGTAACTAAATACGATGCACCACAAAGAGAGATTGGCAAGGATGGAATCGGATTATCACTTGGAGTCAAGCAGATTCACTTTCTTGGGATGTATGTCCTGAGCATGCCCAGTAATTGTGACGCAGCTCATTTAAGGGAAAAGTTAAGAGTTTAAGGGGTAAGTAATTCCAGGTGATAAACACCCAGTTAATAAAAATAAATAGTTTGTTAAATTAGCTTGATTGCCATTGTGGCACACAGGGATGCCCCAGGACCGACTCTGTGAATCCGTGTCCTGCCGTGTTGGCACATGACTCTGTTTGCAGGCCTTGGCGAGGCCCTGGGCACATTCTCGGTTCGCTATGTGCCCGTGGGTTTGGCTCTCTGCGGGCATCTCCGCTGGCGCCAGGACGGGTGCTTGTTTGGGTGGGTGCCCTCTCAGCGGGGTGCAGAGGTCGTTCTCAAACAGCTTTTGTGTGAGAGAAAATGAATGCGCCGCTGCTGTCACAGGCCTGAGTGTGTGAGCGTCAGTGTGTGTTCCTGTGCGTGTGCTCTGAGGAGAGAACGCACTAGAGGGATATTCGATGAGTAAGGTTTCCCTTTGCGGGCGTTATGTAAGTTTGACGTCACGGCTGCGGAGAACTCGTTTTAAATGTAAAATGGCTGCATTAATCTCCAGGGGATGCTGGAGAGTGATGGTAATGTATTCCAGACTGGAGAGAGGTTTATATCTCACTGCACGCGCTCAGAAGACGGTCTCTCTCTCCTGAGCCTCACCCCCTCTCTCTCTGCTTACTTCTGTCAGTCTGTTCTCATCTTATTGTCTGCAGCACTTAAGAAATGCTAGCATCTGATTAAACAATCTCAAATTTTTTAGACCATTGGGCTTGGTCAAGGAGTAATGGATGCACAGAGCCACAACTTATCCACCCAGAACACAACCCTAGTCCTGCCTTTAGGCTAATGCTTATCGAGGACAGGCACACAGGGAAATGGCTACTGGGGAACGATGTATCGACGACCGGGACACAGGGAAATTAGTGTGGGTCCTCATATCGGCGACTGGCAGGACTAGGGTTAAGAAATAATTACAGCAAAATTATAAACTATCCGTCAAAATATAGGGGATGGTCCCCAAACATATTTTACAATGACGCATATTATTTCCAAAAACTCCTCGTGACGGATGCACTCAAAACTAACCCTCCCTTGACTGAACCCAGTTAACCCCTTAAACTCTAACTTCTCACTTAAGTTTTGCCTTAAGTAGGTTTAAAGTTAAAAAAAAAAAAAATTTTTTCATATTGTAGGACAATGTCTGATACATATTCTGTGTCTGCTGGTTGAAGCATTTCACTGAAGCTATTCATATTGAGAGAAATATTTCAGGATGCCATGTTTGTATAGCCACAGCATTACATCAGTTGGAAAATATGTGGATCTTGTACATCACTTTATACACATTTCCCTGTAATTCAGCAGGACATATTTGGGATTGTTGGAAACCTTGGGATCTTCTCTAGAATTTAAAATAGGCCTGAAGTTGCGTAGGTTTGAATACAGTATCCTACGGACCGTTTGTCCATCAGACAGTTTTGAGTTGATAGTTTTGACTTTGCCACAGGGTTTCTTTTATTATTGTTTTCTTGTTTTATTTTTATTTATTTTTGCTCTTGATGATGTGTGGTAATTGACGATTGATGTAGTCATTTTTGATGCCTTTTCTGTCACCAGTTTTCAGTCAGTTTGCTCTAAGTGTGACTTGTGCATCTGCCGTCAGGCACTCATTATATGGTCCCAATAGAGCTCTGTTTATGTTCCCATCTTTCTCAGGAGGATTTACCAGATAATCTCAGAGCTCCTTTAAGCTGACACATGATTCTATTCTAATTAGCATTCAATTTAATTAGACTGACCTGTAGACGCTTTTGTAATTGAGGGTTTCAATGCTTCGAAGTTAAAGGAAACCTCTGGAATGTAGATAAATCTTACCTATTGTAATTGTCAGACTATAAATAAACGCTTTCAACCAAAGTCATTGCTTTTTGGCTTTGAGTTTTGATTTTATTTACTGTGGAAATAAGGCCGTATCATGGTTTGAATTTCCTGGTGGCTGCCATATAAGTTCGCAATGCATCTTGGAAGCACCCTTAAGAGAGAAAAGCATTGTGAAAATGGCAGAAAACTGAATAGCTTAATATGAACCTGAATATGCCTCCGGCGAAGAAATGGAAACGTGTCAGAATTTATCAGCGAATGTATTCAAGGCAATACATTCAATGTAGACTGAACACTAAATTAAAGTAAAATATACACTGGCTCTATTCATAAAGTTCTAGATATCCAAGAAAAGTTTCGCTAACCAATTGTTTTTGAAGCGGCAAAAACCGGCTCAATTTATGTACCTTTTATTAGGCATCGCCAAAAGGCAGCACTGACGCCAGGATGTATTACCTGCAAATATTTAGGCAGTCATTACGACTGACATTTTGAAAATTCATGCGGGAAAAAATTAAATTCCACGCGTAAAATCACACCGAACTATTTTTCGTTATTTCTGACCACTGGCATAGCTCAGTCATCCATAACATCACCGCAAAGCCAGGATGCCCGGTCCCTCGTAATAAACACCGATCCAAAACCAGTTGCGTCGCAGAGTAACAACATGGCTAGCTAAAGACACTCACTACCAGTCAGCTGGGTCTCAATTGTTTGAATGTCTAACTTGCTAGCTGGCTAGTTCAAGCTCAGACCTTATTGCAACTCAAAAATACACGGCGGTAGAGAAAAATAGCCGAGTCAACTGATATGTTCTGTACACTGACTCGAAAGTTGCTCAAAAACCTTCGGAGGACAGAGGTGCAGAACGAAGTATTTTGAGCAGACATGCGATCACATTTCCTCATCCTGATCTCTCTGGAAAGGAAGGGGTTTATACGTGACAGATCGTGTTTGTAACCAAAAATACTTTTTTGAGCTCGTTAATTACGGACCATGATCCGTACTTCAGCTGCTCGGCCACTGGTCAGCGTGTGTGAAAAGCTCGCCGAAGTGAAAATGACCCCCCTGTCAAACTGTCACCTTCAAATGCGCGTCAGGTATTGCTGATGTGAGGAACTAATAAAGAAACATTTTCATGTTGATGAAGCTCCTCGTGTAAACATGGAGTGAGGAATATTCTGCTTTTAAGTGATACGGAAAAAATATGGGCCATCCGAGGATATTTCTGTGATTTTTATTATGCTTCTCTCACTTACAGCTGTGTGGTCCAGCAACCAGATGACGTCACACTCCCAAGATGCTTTGCGAGCTTGCAAATATGGTAGCCCTTAGGGAATTCAAACAATGATATGACCTTACTTTCACAGTTAATACAATCAAAACTAAAGGCCCGAAGGCAGTGAATTTGCTCGAAAGTCATTTATTTATAGTCTGACAAATAAAATGGGTATGACTTAAATATACTCCAGAGATTTCCTTAAATGCCATTTCTTTCAGGCGTGCTTCTGATACTTTGCCCAGCCCCTGTTTTTGCTAACGAGCCTGTCATAGCCATACACTATTTACAGGAGCATCGTAATTCAGTGGACTGTAATGTTTATTTTTGTTCTGTGTTCCAACACTTTGAGTTTGAAATGATGGGATAATGATTGGTCTAAGTGTAGATTATCTTCAATTTGAAGGTGTGGAACCTCTTAGAAACGGCACCATCTTAAGTGCATAGCCTTTGAGAAGCGTTCAAAAATAGTGTAATGTTTTGTATGATGTTGAATGACGTAGAATAATATTTTAATATTTGCATGCATATCCTTTGCAATCGATGGGCATTGGCATGACTGGGTATCTCCCCTGGTGATGCTGCGTCAGGGCTGTGCTGCAGCAGCCACCTTCAGCACCTGCTCTCTGCTTTCGGGCTCCTCTTCAGCTCGTTCAGTCGGATTCGGATCTGCTGACCGACTCTGCCAGCAGAACCAAAATAACAATAAGTGTCACTGTTCAATGAATTGTGGCACTCTTTTTTTTAGATCTTGTAAATATATGGTGGCTTGTCTATGTGATGACCATGATAAATAATTACGGGGGGGACATGCATCGTTTTTGGCTCAGTTCCCGTCAGCTTCTGCGTGCCCAAAATGTTTCTGGACCATAACTCAGACATCGCTCAATATTTCTTTGCCAAATATTGTAGGTGCATTGATCAGCTACTGAACTAGTTCCTTTTGCTATTTTGGGGTATCTTGGGTAGGGGGGAACATTTGTTTTCACGACTAAAAACTCACTAGTTATTACAGTGTATTGTTTTGAAACGCTGAATACAATCAAAGTCTCCATGTTCTCATCTGTGTGCTGACTGTAGTGAACGCAGTCATGTTGTCGCTCACGCCTGCATTCTGTGGTGTTACGGAGAGACGTTGGTGTTGGGAAGAAGTCTGGTTTTAAATCGCGCCTCGCAGCTTTGCCTGGCTGGGGCTTCCTGGCTTTATCTCTGTGCGTCTCGCAGGGATCAGACGAGCGTTATCTGATCGAGGATCGAGGAGTGCTGGGTGAAAAATGAGCTCTGCTGGGTTTTTTTCTGAAGGGAAGTCATTTTTTGAAGGAATGTTCCTGTATTTTCTGTGTTGGCGGGGGCTGGTGAGAGACCGGTCTGACTCGTCGAGAGTTGAAGGGAAGGACCCGGCTCGATTGGGGAGTGCCGTTTTTTCCCCAAGTGGAGTATGGGAGTCACATTTCACACACTCTACACGCAGTAAACACACCACGTAAAGCTACGCGCGCCACACACACTCCTCTCGCCCAGATTACTGCTCCCTCATCTCTTGTGCAGGTCCCAACCATGACCTGTATTACTAGCTGAGCATTGTCCCGGTGCCATTGGAATTTTTTTCACCGTGTCGTGTATTTTTATCTCTGTTTGTGCTACATGAGGAGGGTTGGGTGTCCGCTGGAGAACTCCTCTGTTTGAAAATGTTTTTGACTCTTGGAGAGCTTCTGTGGGGAGCTTGGAGAAGCAAGTTTGAAATTTTTTCAAAGGTGCATGATGTACCTTTTAGAGTTTGAAGTAGGTCAACAGCAGTGACGGGTAGTGTGTGAGACTGCAGCGTGAATACCTTTGCTGTGTGTGTGTGTGGGTGCATGCGTGTGTGTGTTTGTGGGCGGGAGGGGTTCACAGGCTAGCGACAGGGTTTGTGAGTAGAACTACATGTACTGTCTGGTCTTAAAATATTTGGATACATGTTATTCTAACTCTGCACCTCGGCATATTGAAGCGGACACCGTGAGGAAATGCGACTGTGATCGCTCAGCTGCACGGCTGTGTCAGACGCGGGGAGAGTTATGAAAATAAGGTGGGGTCTCCAGGAGTAATGCGCTGTTCCAGAGGAACCTTACGAAGAATGTGAATAATGGGAGAGCAGAAAAGCACTGAGATTCCAGAAGTGTTGAACAGGCTCTCACCTCTCAGAAGGAAGAGCAGTAAAGATGCACTGGTGCACTCTGTCAGAATGATGGTGGTGTATATGCTTCTATACGCTGTAATGAACTGAGTATTAAGGTTTTCAAGTGGAGACCTCTGCTTATAGAGCTGTTATGATTACACATCGTCTTCACCTTCGGCGATGGCCTGTGTTGGCTGTTGTGACAGACTTGATCAAAGGTGAAGAAAGCAGAGTTCCTCTGTACACAAAGCCTGCATTAGATAACCTTCTGGTCATTGTTCTGCTTGAAAGAGTCTTCTTCTGAGGTCTTGAATTCTGCTGACTCCTTTTGTTGGCTATTTGCTCCTGTCCTTGAGAACAGAAGATTTCATACCTGCATGAGGAGGCTTTGGGTCGTCCAGCTCCTCTATCTCAGGCGACATCATTCAATTTTCGGTGTCAGGCAGTTCTCTTAACAGCTGACTGAGAAATGGGGATTTTCTCTGCCGTTAAGGTCTTGTAAATGTCAGATTAGCTACAGCTGGTCTGGCTAAGAACGGCTGTACGGTTCCTGAGGACAATCCCTGTGTGACGTTTGGCTTTTATTGGAGCAGTTTTTCTCACTCCTTCTTCACTGCCAGGATTTCCTACCTAGTGTTGAAATAACAATTAATGATTGTGTGTCCTACTATATTTATGCGCCAAAAAGTGGGATGTGACGCATAAAAAATGTAATGCTTTATTCCTCTCTCCTCCCTCTCAGAGCCGGCTGAGATGAGCGGTCCGGAGGTGGCGAAGACGTCGGGAGGGAGCAGCGCCCCAGGGAAAGATGGGAAGGAGCCGGTGGCCAATGGGCACGGAGAGAGCGAGCCCAACCCCTTCGCCGAGTACATGTGGATGGAGAACGAGGAGGAGTACAATCGGCAGGTGGGTGTGGCTTGCTCTCCCCCTCGCCACGTGCTCTCCTTTTCCGCTCTCGCACGTGCTCTCCCCTTCCCCACTCTCACACACGCTCTCCCCTTCCCTGCTCTCGCACACGCTCTCCCTTCCCTGCTCTCGCACACGCTCTCCCATTCCCCGCTCTCGCATCGCTCTCCCCTTCCCCACTCTCACACGCTCTCCCCTTCCCTGCTCTCGCACACGCTCTCCCCTTCCCTGCTCTCACACACGCTCTCCCATTCCCCGCTCTCGCATGCGCTCTCCCCTTCCCTCTGCCGCAGCGCTCTCCCTTCCCCACTCCTCGCACGCTCTCCCTTCCCTGCTCTCGCATCGCGCTCTCCCCTTCCCCTGCTCTGCTTCTACGCTCTCCCCTTCCCCGCTCTCACACACGCTCTCCCCTTCCCTGCTCCCCACTCTCCCATTCCCCGCTCTCTCGCCTCTCCCTTCCCGCTCTCACCGCTCTCTCCTTCCCCCACTCTCCACCGCTCTCTCCTGTCTCGCTCTCTCCTGTCTCGGCGCTCTCTCTCCTTCCCGCTCTCTCTCCGCTCTCTCTCCCTGCCCGCTCTCGCACGCTCTCTCTCCCTGCCCGCTCTCGCACTCGCTCTCCCCTTCCCCACTCTCGCACGCGCTCTCTCCTTCCCCGCTCTTGCGCTCTCTCCGCTCTCTCCCCCGCTCTCTCCCTACCCGCTCTCCTCCTGCCCGCTCTGCCTTGCGCGCTCTCCTGCCCCGCTCTCGCACGTGGTCTCTCCTCTCGCACACACTCTCTCCTTCCCCACTCTCGCACGCACTCTCTCCCTCCCGCTCTATAGCGCTCTCTCCTGCCCCGCTCTCGCACGCGCTCTCTCCTTCTCTGGTCTCACACGTGCTCTCTCCTTCTCTGGTCTCACACCCACTCTCTCCTTACCCGCTCTCACACGCGCTCTCTGCTTCCTCTACGCGCATGTGCTCACGTGAACACACACACACACACACACACGCTTGCATACACAGTCACACTGTTGGGCACTGTCATTGATCAAACCAGGGCTTGTTCTCAACGTGGATGGCAGTATATTTTTATTTTGTTTTATATCTGGGGTCCTGAGTGTGTTTGCGGAAGGTTTGCTCTTCCCTCAGTCAGTGACGGCTGGTGAAATGAGAAACTGGTGAAGCGCTGAACATCCCTTGAAAATAATGATTGTTCTTAACCTGTTTATGGTCATTTATTTAAACTGAAATGATGTGAACTCTGAAAAGGCTTAATATTGCCATTCGCAGTTCACAAATTGTATGGCAGCCGGTAAGTGTCCTTACCAAACCAACTAATCGTCAGGTCACTGACCATGAAACTTAATGTTTTATGTTTAGTTTTTTTTTGGTTAATGGGCTTCATTGAAGCTTTTGATTGTTCAACAGAAACATCTGCTCCTTGTATTTCACAGGAACGTTGTTTAGAAAGTAAAAATGACTTGAGTATAATCAACTTAAGTTGCCTCAGTTTACATAAGGTTGATGGATCAGAATCAAGAGCATTTTTGTGCTCTTTGGCATTTTCTTTCGGTTTTTGTAATCTGGAATGGCCTGTAGAATTGGTTGGCACTTAACTGTCGCTCCACTATGATTTTGGAAGAGATCAGGTGAGCACACTCTTCCCTCTACAGCTGGAGATGCCTAGCACCCCTGCACTAGCGAAAAAAACTTTGGACCAAGTGTCTCTGACTTTATTCATTAACTTTCCGCGGGTTTGCGTACTGTCACTGTGGAAAAGGCAATCTTGTTTTTTGGACAATCTAGTTCAACAAACGACCACCAAACTGCCATGCATTATAGGAAGGTTATGGAGTTCTGGACTGATGCGCACTGGAAACACTGGTGCTGTTGTCAGACCAGTCAACATTACAAAATAGATATTGGTCTTGACAGATGTTGTGTTTTCTTGGCTAAAGAACGAAAGGACCCTACCAGTTACCAATGTAAGGTTCAGAGCCAGTCTCTGTCATTGTACAGGAGTGTGTTGGTTCCCCTGACATGGGTAACTTGGGCATTTGTGTCCATACCATTGATACCGAAAAACATGAATGCATATTGGAAGCACGTGCGCGTTCTCCTAGGTGACATCTTTTCAGAGATGCCCACTTTTATCTCAACGAGATGACAGCATGCCTTATTCTGCACTTTACAGTAGAGTGGCATCCGTTGTTGGTAAACTGGCCTACCTGCGGTCCAGACCTGCCTCCCATTGAAAATATGTAACGAAGTGCAAAATACTGCAATCAAGTCCCCAGACTTCTATGCAGCTAAAGACAAATATCAAGGAAAAATGGGGAAAAATTCCTTGAACTGGAATAACTGGCAGCCTGAGTTCCACAAAGCATTGCTGAGAGGGCTGTTAAAAGATGATGTAACAGAGGTAAACACACCCCTGTCCTAACATTTCTGGAATGTGCTGCAGGCATCAAATTCCAATGGAGGGTTTATTTCCAAAAAAGTAATGGTATGGAAGCAAAAATATTAACTGTCTAGTCTTCGCACTGTTTTCAAGTTTATGTGGAGCAAGGATGATTTAAAATTCACTTTCTGCTTTTTATTATTATTATTATTATTATTGTTGTTGTTGTTTACATTGTTCCAACTTCTTTGTAAATGAGGTTGTAAATGCAGTATGATGATTTAAAAAGTTCATGGAATGAATAGCCACTTTTGCCATAACATGGTTTATGAGGGTGAATGATCCTTCTAAAACTGAAAATCAACTAAGAAATATTTGATTACTTCCAATGTCCTCGTTCAGAATACACCCACCATTGAACTCGGCCTGGTGATCTTACCTGCACACCTGTAAAGTTCTGTGACTACTGCTGCTCGGCTGAGGCTATCCTGTGGTAATCCCTGCTACAGTAGGTGTCTGTAGGACCACACTTTGCCAAGATGACAGGCATGCACACGTGCGAGTTGTGTTTCGGCCGGTAAACGGAGGTGGCATGCTTGGAGACCTCTGTCAGTGGGAGTCTACATTTACGCTTTGGAACCGTGTTCCTCAGAGCTGATGAATGAATTCTTTCATTCTGAAGCCTCAGGAGTCCTGCTCTCTCCTCGTCCTGTCGGAACAATCGTAGAAACAAGCTGCCATTATGAAAGCTGCTCATGAACCCTCCTCCTGTGGAGGACTGAGCAGGGAGCAGAGTAATTGGAATAATCCCGTCTGTCCGTCTCAGGTGGAAGAGGAGCTCTTGGAACAGGAGTTTCTGGAGCGCTGTTTCCAGGAGATGCTGGATGAGGAGGATCAGGATTGGTTCATTCCGGCAAGGGACCTCCCCTCGGGGGTGGGGCAAATACAGCAGGAGCTTAACGGTCTGTCGGTCAGCGACTGCAGCACCGAGGACATCGTGGTGAGTCCCTCGGTCCGGCCTGTGTCTCCTGCACAGGTGTGTTCCCCGAAGGAGCTTCGCTTTTCAATAGCGCACTGAGCCTGTGTTAAATGCATGCGATGTGTTCCAGGGATCATTAACTCTGCCCTCGAATCCAAATCCAGCCCTGGTTTTCTTTTCTCCCGGGTACTGAACTGATCAACTGAATACTTACTGCTTCTGATTGGCCAGACTGTCCATACACCTGACTTTGGTAAACAGAGGGTGGCAAACCAGCAGTTCTGGGCCCTCGAGGACCGTTATTTGTTGATCCCTGTACTACAGTGTAGTTTAGTGCTATATTGGTTTTGGGAACAGGAGGCAGCCTTCATTAGTCCTTTTCATTAAATGGAGAGGTTCTGTTTTCAGTTGGGTCTTCTGGCGTTACTGTGGTCGAGGCACACATGAAGAAACGTAGGTTTGTTTACCTGGGTTTAGCGTTAATAACTGAATCTGTTCTGAAACTCATGAGTGTTTGTGTTTGTTCTCTCTCTCCTCCCTCCATCACCCCACAGCGCAAAAGCAGCTTAAACCCAGAGGCGAAGGAGTTTGTGCCGGGAGTGAAATACTAGGTCCTCCCCACCGGGGGGCGACCTTACAGAGACTCTGATCGTCGCGATGGCGATCATACCTGCACTCACTCGGGACGGGCGCGTGGGAGACACGGCGAGGGAAAACGATTACAAAAAAAAAAAAAAACTCTTCAATAAGCTTTTTATTTCCGTTTGTTTCAACGTGTAAACTGGGCGGGGCGGGGCCAGGTGGGGTGGGGGTGGGGGGCAGGGGTGAGGGGTGAGGTCCACACGCAGTGTTCTCTCTGTCGGAGGCCAGATCAGTATCGTACTCTGTGTAGAGCCTCTCTTTTCCTTGTTTTGTCCCTCTTGAGTCAAAGGGCCAATCACGTGAGTTCTTGTGGCTAGCAGTATGTCCTCAATCAGGTTGTATTATTACCCCAGTTTTGTTTTTTGCATTTGAAGGACAGTGGTGTTCAGTGCTGGGGGGGTTTGGATGAGTTTGGTTACCAAACAACACACACACACACACACACACACACCCTCACACACCCTCACACATACACGCAAACACACACACACACACACAAATACAAATACGCAGTCATGCAACTGCCCACAAGTACACCATGCACTCAAACAGCACACAGAGGTTAGATGGTTGACCTTGAAAAATCAATAGGAAAAGCCTGTGGGGGGGATTTACACAGAATATTTTTTTTGTTTTTGAAAGTCAGAAAACTGACAAAGTACGAATTTCATTACAAAAAGGAAGAAAAAAAGACAAATAAAATAAAAATGGGCCTTTGGACCATCATTTCTGTCTCATGTCCTTTGTTCCGTATGGAGAAAACGAGAGCTCACTATTCACTTTCCAGAACATTCCTTCTCTATTCACTGAAGATATAATGCAGTGAAAAGGTATTTGCCCCCTTCCCAATTTCTTATTTTGCCTGGTTGCCATATCTGAATGTTTCAGATCCTCCATCTAATTTCACTACAGCAAAAAGGAAATGCGACTGACTACAAAATGCAGCTTTTAATTTATCAATTAATTTGTGGAAGGTAGAGATATTCAAAACCTATGTTGCCTGGAAAAAATAATTGCCCATCAAACCTAGTAACTGGTTGTGCCACCCTTTACAGCAAAAACTGCCCATGATAACTGACTATTACATCTTTAACATCACTGTGGAAGAATTTTGGCCGACTCTGCAAAATTGTTTTAATTAAGCCACACTCGAGGGTTTCAAACATGCACTGTTTAAGGTCATGCCACAGCATCTCAATCAAATTTAAGTCAGGACTTTGACTTTGCCACTCCAAAACCTTCATTTTGTTTCTTTTGAGCCATTCAGAGGTGGACTTTCCTGGGTGCTTTGGATCATTGTCCTGCTGCATAACCCAACTGCCCTTGAGCTTTAGGTCACAAACTGATGGCCGGACTTTCTCCTTTAAGACTTTGCGGCCAAGAGCAGAATCCATGGTTCCATCAATTATTGCAAGTTTTCCACATCCTCAAGTGGCAAAGCGGCCGCACCCCATCACTGTATTACCATCATTGTTGACTGTTTGTATGATGTTTTTATTGGGGAATCCTGTGTTAGCTTTACGCTAGATATAACTGGACCCATGTTTATCAATAAGTTCCACTTTGTCCAGAGAATATTATCCCAAAAGTCTTGGGTGATCAAGATGTATTTTGACTAATGTGAGACATGCCTTTATGTTCTTTTGGGTCAACAGTGTTTTTCGCCTTCAGCAAATTGGATGTCAGTTTGCTCAGTGTCCTTGCTGTGGAATCGTAGATTCAGAATGGCCGGCAGTAATCATGCCCGGGTGTGGGTAGCGAAATTGAAGGGGTGGTTAGTTTTTCACACCGGGCCTAGGTAGGGTTCAATAGCTTTTTTCCCTTCAATGAATGTAATCATTTAACAACTGCATTTTTATTGTGTTTATTTTGGTTATCTATGTCTAATTGTAAAATCAGCTGATGATCGGAAACCTTTTAGTGTGACAAATTAACAAAAATAGAAGTAACTGGCAAGAGGGTAAATGATTTTTCACAGCACATTAGAAATGTTTTAGTGTAATAAAAGGCCCCTCTTGCATGCTGTCTGGTCGTTTCCACAAGTGTGTAAAGAGCAGTTATTTCAGTATACGGTTTAGCATGCTTTTCCACGCGTTTAGACAATGCTGAAAACGTGCGTCCTGATACGACTTCCAGTGTCTGCTAATGACCTTAAATCTTGCTGACCAACTATAAATGTGTTTTTCACTCGATTTTATTATTCTGTGTTACTTGTGTAGTTTTTTTTCTCTCCCATTTACATGAACAGACCTGTAAGTATCTGAAACCTTTTCTCACTCACCTTGGCACCAGATCTGACGTTCCAAAAGATGGCTCGATACTGTTTGCCTGACATTTTCCTGTCCAGAGCATATACACCCCTGTTCCTCAAATCATGGTCCTCGAGGTCCGAGACTTGCTGGGTTTCCACGCGCCCTTTACCTGGGAGTCAGGTGTGAAGCCAGCCTGGCCAATTGTTGTGCTTATTGTTGAGTTAATAACAGAAAAGGAAAGCAAACCAGGGCTAGATTTGGATTTGAGACCCAGATTTGAGGATCAGTGCGTTACAACAATGAGCCAAAACACTATAATCACCAGTCAAATATTCCGTTGGTCCTACGTGTGCCGATTAAACAGCTTTGACCACTGAGGCATGAATTCCCTTGAGAGCTCTGAAGGGGTCCTGTGGTTGGTATCTGGCACCAAGGCATTAGGAACACCTTTTTAAAGTCCTGTAATTTGCAGTGCTCCCGTACATCTCAAAAATACTCTGTAGGATTGAGATCTGATAAATTTAGCCAGAGCAGGACCTCACGCTCATGTTCCTCAAATCATGTCTGGTCAGTGCCGTGTGGGGCGATGCGTTGTCCTGCTGACAGAGACCTCTGCTGTCGGGGAGCACTGGTGTACAACGATGTGTAAGATGATGGCAATTTGATGTCCTTGTAAGTGACCACCCAGGATTTCCCGGCAGTGTCACCAAGAGCATCTCACCTCCTCCAGCTTCTCTTTCTGTAGTAAATCCTGGTCTCGTGTTTCCGGTATCAACGACACAGTCATACCCACCGTCCCCATGTTGTAAAGAAAGCAGACGTATCGGACTGGACAACCATCTTGCATCCTTCCAAAATCCAGTTCCAACACTCCCATTGCAGGTGCGCTTGATGGCGATGGGGGATTGGCATGAGAACTGACCATATGCAGCTGGGTGTGATGCACTGTGTGCTGTGACCAGAGGTGCTCATGCCCGGGGTCGGAGAGTACGAGTCCTGCCGAGTTCCACTTCCATCAGCTCAGTCAGCTGATTTCGCCAGTTAGTTTGATCTTGCGGCTGAAAGGTTGGTCCAGTTGGCGAATCCAGAGGCGCGTTCAGCATCACAAGCACCTGTGTTCGCACACGTGCGCCGTTTAATGTGATCTGAAATGACAGCGGGTCGCAAACCCATACTGAACTGACTTAAGAATAGTCCGATTGGCTCTCACCTAACATTCCTTTAGAGCCAATCAGAATCGAGAATCCTGTTCCTTTACAGCCAAACAAACATGAGCCATAGTTTTCTTACTATTTTGTAACACCTTTCGCATTAAATACTTCGCAAAACTACGCTTACCTTAACGACATGTCGCATGCAGTACACCGGGAACAAACAAAGTTATTTGTTGACAAATCTGTGTTCATCAAAACCAAATGCTTGAGTCATGTTGCTGGACGCCATCTTTGCTCGCTAAGAGAAACGCCTCCAGGTGGGTAACGCGTGAGCTCACGGGCACTGGGCGGGGCACCCTATTCAGGAGACGTGGGCACGCAAGCTCACGCCGGCTCCTGCTGTCTTCAACACGCCTCAAGTTTTATCAACAAAATACTGGGGGAGGCCCTCACTTAATGATTCAGGATTATAACCCTCTGCTGGCGTTCTGGCATCACCAGCATCTAGATTTTTCAGGATTGTGCCGCGATGGTCTGTCAGTTTGGGAAGACAGGTCTGCCATTGTTAGACGTGCACATCAATGAGCCTCATAACCCCCCGCTGCAGGTTTGTGTTACATCCTCATATGGACCGCTGTTGGTTACTCTCCACTGCTGACAGGGAGCACCTCGTAAGCTTTGCCGTATCAGAGATGCTGACTGTGAGAGCTCATGAATTCGCTTACCATCCATCATATACGCAACATTGATATGTAATAACATGCAGCGAGGTAACATTATTTACTTCATCCAGGACTGGTCGTAATATTTTGGCTCATCATTGTGCTCCCGTTGTGTATTCAAATAATGAATAGTTGTTGCTCATTCCCGAAAAAGCTTTGTGTGTTACTCCCTGGCAAAACTGGGCCTGTGCTTTCCAGAACCAAACATTTTAGCATCCAGCACGTTCGTCATTAACTATGCAAATTATTATTCTACATCTAATGACGAAAAGTGCTGGGCGGAAATACAGCGGAGATGAGACATGGAGCTTCACCTCTGTCACCTCGGGATGTTTTCCTAAACATAGACTGTATCCACGCCGTTGCCTGGCAGCAGAAACCAGCCAAGGATTTTATTTGTAAATGTCCATTATGGTTTTTATGGCTCGGAAGGGTAGCCTTGGCTGTGACGGAGTGGAGACCTGTCGTAATGGGAGTTCAGTGGTCACACTGCATTATTAGACGATACATATTTAATAGACCCACCATGTTCCAGCTCAGAAAATGGGGCTGGTCTGAGACTGGTCTCCAAGTCCTGTTTGGCTGAGCAAGCAGGGGGGAAGGGTTTCACCCAGACAGCCAAACATCACCTCAGTGAGAATAGATCAAGTTGGCTGGTGTTCTTCTGCCTGTGTAAGATGAAATCACCTCACAGCTGAGGTCATGAGGCACGGAGATCGTGAGAGGACGGCCGTGTCGGCAGCTGCAGTGAAGTAAGTTCTAATAATCCACCCATACTCACACTAATCACAAGACCCAAACAGGAAACCAGCGCTAATGCCAGAAAATTCCAGACTTCAGATTCATGGTCGGTGATTAAGCAGGTGAATGACGGAACGCTGATCCAGACATGAATTCCTTCTTCCAAAAATTGCGACTGTTA
This sequence comes from Gymnothorax javanicus, assembly GCA_029692085.1. Taxonomy (NCBI): domain Eukaryota; kingdom Metazoa; phylum Chordata; class Actinopteri; order Anguilliformes; family Muraenidae; genus Gymnothorax; species Gymnothorax javanicus. Next base: position 111,327,692 of record CM056201.1, on the reverse strand, counting down.
GTGATACAGGCGCACCAGTGCAGTGAAGGTAAAGCTTTATTAGTAATGATTTCATATGATAAAATGATTATCATTAGCATGGTGCCCTGGTGAACTCTGATTGGATCTCCGCACGTGTAAAGGCCTGCGCCAAACCGCCAAAATAATCTCACATGGGTAAAATTTTTATCAAACTTCAATTTCCACCCACAGGTTACACAAATCTTTATTACCACCAAAACGGCAGGACCGTTCACTTTATAATCAGCATAATTTCATGGTTAATTGATCCTACACAGCATAATGCAGTATAAAATTCAAATAGATGTCAAAGCACATCCTACCAGCATTTAACAGTAGAAAACAAACGCATTTTTTTTTAAATACACCTCAAACTTTGAAATCGTAATTCCCAATCACCAGTAAACCGTAAATTTGAGTCTTTTTATTCCTGCAAAGCGCAGCAGCGAGGGCACTTTGGAATGAAATGGCAGCAAGTCGACCTGAAGCGAGGTAGGATTCTGGTTCTCAGCACTGTAGTTTCACTGTTCCCCTTCATGGCTGGGCCTTCACTGGTCAGTAAAGGAACACTTGTAAAAGACGTGCGCATTGGCAGCATAGTCCAGGGGGAGGGCGGTGCCCTGGCTCTTGGCCCCCAGGCTGGCCCCGCCCAGTGCGGAAGACTGTCGCAGCGTCAGGAGGCTGTATCCAAGGAAGTGACCGCCTGCCACCCGAGCCAGAACCTCGGTGAAGCCTTCCAGTGAGAGAGAGGGGTTTAGCAAAACACAGTTGTGCACTGATATTAGGAGCTGCATCTTACAGAACATTCTGGCAAAGATGCCCTTCTCACCTGGCTTAAGCAGATCCCAGCTCTTCCACACAGAGCCCACACACAGTATGGGCAGCCCTCGCTCTCCCGAAAAAAGATCCTGTATCGGGATAAAGAGGCCCTCACTCAGTGGACCCACACACAGGTTTGAGAATAGAAACTTCTAGGCTGAAATGGGCCTCAGATCGTAATGTGATCAGACTCTAATGGTTTGTTCCACAGGAAGCAGGTTAAATCTCGTCTGAACGTCTTTCCCTCCATCTTCTATCGCTCATGTTCCTGATCAGGGTCGCTGGGGCCTTATCCCAACACACAATCCCACGAGGCAGGAGCAAACCCTGGACTCTTCACCAATCCATTACACCAATCACACACCACTCACTCACCCACTGGAACCTATGGCTAATTCAGAGTGTCCAATTTGAGTGATCGCCATTTAATGTCCAAACTTTGCCTCCGATGGCTCTGCAACTATTCATGCCAAATCCTTACGCGTGATTGGCTGACGTGCTTAAAGTTAAAGGAGGGCAGTTCTCCATGTCAGAATGTGCATTTCCAGTAGACACACAGTAACTGATGCTCTCAACTAGCAACGCAACGCCATGTCAGTGCGCGATATACAGCTACAGTATTTGCTTTCCGTGAACATAATAAAAAGCATGAACAGTTCTAAAATAGTGACTCGCTGGCATTGCCTGTAGCATGAACATGCAAAGGGACAACCAGTTTCGCGCTGAAAGTATCGACTGTGTACAGTTTATGGCTGAACTCGAAAGTGTGTATCACAGCGCACAAATTCTAGCTCCTCCCTTGGCAAGGTTTGGATATTTAATAGTGATCCTATAATTAGGCCAACATGCATTACTTTGGACTGAGGACAGAAGCCGCACAAACGCGGGCGGAGCACCATCTCCGCACAGGAAGACCCCGGGTCACATTCAAACCTTTGACTTTCTCACTGTCAGACTACAGCGCTGCTCCCAGAAAAAACTCCACTTTTAAAATTTGTTAAGAGATTCTCTCCAGAAAACTCTTGATTAGTCCAGCGCTAAACCCATCTGTAAAATGAACCAGTTTCCTGTCCCTATATTAACCCTTAGAGTGCTGAAATACATTCTTTAAAAATATGAATTTCATTATCTCGTGCTGTTGAAAACATATCATGTGGCGACTTGTTAAGAAGAGCTCAGGAGCTCTTTTAAACAAGTCGCAACATGATAGGTTTTCAACAGCTTTGATATTGATATCCTACATCATTGAGCAACAATTGCTGCATTTTGCGCTCTATGGGTTAAGATCAAAAGATTATGACAGCTGGATGTCAATACTCAAAGGGTACCAAACTATCAAGACATAAATATCGTAGAATTTCAATCTTATATTGAGATAAATACAACAGCAAATACAAACACATATTGGTCTCAATAGGAGTTGGCAGACAGATCACAGACCACATACAGATGATCACATTCATCCTTTACCGCCCTCACCTGGTGAGCCTTGGGTAAGACAGCCACTATGTGTTGAGCAAGCACAGCTCCTGCCTTACAGAACACATGCTGGCACAGAGCGTCTCCAGCCACGGCCCCTGTAAAAGACACATACGCTCGCAAGCACGCACGCACGCACGCACACACACACACACACACACACACACACACAAAGAACAGCGACTCTAAGTCAGGATTGTGCAATCATAACTAGCATCACTGAACCTCCATACAATCTCTGAATATTCAGAATATCATAAAGAAGGCCCACACCAAATTAGAACAAAAGTTATCAGACAGTTTTTGAGATATTCAAATTTGAAGTGAAAAGTTGACGCTGGACGGACAGACAGACGGACGCAGGACGACTCGGCATGAGAAAAGCTCTGCTGACTGTGGTCACAGCGGAGCAAAAAAGTTATCAGACAGTTTTTGAGATATTAATGAAAAAATGAGCACAAACACTGATTTTCTAAGTCCAAAATTCTTAATTTCTCAAAAATCAGGATGTAGAATTTTCCAATTTTCGCAGTGAATATTCAGAATATCATACAGAGGGCTCACACCAAATTATTAAAAAAAAAAAGTTATCGGACAGTTTTTGAGATATTCAGATTTGAAGTGAAAAGTTGACGCCGGACAGACGGACGGACGGACAGACACCAGACGACTCAGCATTGGAAAAGCTCCGCTGACTGTGACTGTTGTCACATCAGAGCTAAAAAGCACCTTCAGCCACCTTCCTGCAGAACCCAGCGAAGTGCGACTTCTGGAAGTTTCTGTAGAGGTGCGGTAGCAGATCCGTTCTCCCAGACACCTGCAGAAAATAGTGTATTAGGCTGACCTGGACACTGATCTACCCTCCATATACAGTCAGGAGTCTGCAGCGGCACAATCGATGTACAGGAGTGTCAACAGAGCAGCATATTAAAAAAGATGAAAAAAACTGAAGTTTTAACATTTTCCAGCAATTCATTTCAATGAAAAAAATAATCCAATTTTGATATTTACTTAGGCAAGACCATGAGTAATTAAAATTGTAGATAACTTGGTGAGCTTTCCAAAAATACAGTCATTGTCAATAATGCAAAAGTTTAATACTGTTCTGTTTATTTTTGGAGATGTGTGTGTGTTTATAAAGGGTGGGGGATTAATACAACTTAATGTTGAAGGTAACAGTCTGCAGAATAGAGCCTCTTTCACACGGACCTTGAAAGCGAATTTTTTTCACGACAGATTACATTCAAAGTCAATGCAATCTGACGCGAATACGCGTTTTCGCGTGTATTCGGCGTCTTTGCATTGACTTTGAATCTTAATCTGTCGAAAAAAAAATCTTCGGTGTGAAAGCAGCTTAAATACAGTTAATAAAACCCACATACTGAAACTCTCATGTAGGTTCTTATGTCTAATCTAATCCTAAAGGGTGAAATCAGAAAGCAATTAATTTCTAAAAGAATGCCCCAGTATCCAAAAATGTGTCACTGAGGCTGTTTTTTATGCCGTCATAAGTGCATCTGGTCAACACATTTCTCCATAATCGTGTCCACCTTTCCCGTATTTTATGATTCTTCATGAAAACAGGAAGTGTTTCTCAGACTTCACCTGGAAGTAGTCATTCATGGCCTTCTGTATATAAGTGATGTCATGTGGGGGAGCGACCAGGTTATCCACAGCATCAAATACAGTCTTCACAGCCAGATGGGAAATCCAGTAAGCTGAGAACAGAGATAATTCACAAACTTTAACATTAATGTTAAGAGCCTCATCAGAAAAAACAGTAACAGAGACAGTGCACATGCATTTATGTTCTCTAGTGACATCCTGAGCAGAAATACATACATGCTGAATATAGTGATATGGAGTGAATGCGGTCACACGAAGCACACCGCTGGAAACTACCGGAGGCAATGATTATATTCACAGCATGGCTTCGATTGCAGTATTGACTTTATTAAAAAAAAAAAAAAAAAAAAAGAGTGTCAGAATCAATTCATGCAGCCCTATCCAATCAGAATCCACGTCTCTGAACAGAACACACTCCATCTTCAGGAACAGTGAAAGTCGAGTTACGTCGGTAAGTCCTTCTCTAGGTGAGCACGGCCAGTGTGGGCACCCATACCTGATCCCTCGTCACCCATCAGGTGTCCCCATCCCCCGCAGCCCACCTGAGAGCCGTCGGGATTCACCAGCTTACAGTTAGAGCCGGTCCCTGAGATGAGAACGATGCCCCCTGGTGGCACATACAGAAACAAGCACAAATCAACGGTGATAATACTCGCACTGCTGGGTCATCGTGTTCCTTACGTTGAATGACGTGCTTTGCCAACACTGCATGAGCTTCACGGCAAGAATTCAAACAGACTTTCACGAGCAGATGGACAGGGGCCAGGGCCCAAAGGTACCTTGCTTGCTTGCTGTTGCCATGGCACCGATAGCATCATTGGTGATGTGGTAACTATGGCTCAGGTTGGGGAAGCTCTCCTTCATCCGTTCGATTAGCTTTTGGATAGCATCACGCTGCTCGCCACCACTCAAGGACAGGCCCTATATGCACAAACACACCCACGCGCACGCACACACACACAAACAAGGTGTGAACCCCCAGCACGCAGTGTAACAGAATTATATTCTGCCCCATGTAAAAGTATTAGCACCCTGATAAATTCTTCAATTTTTACGGCTCCATGACTACAATGATTTCGCTCGTCTGTTTCCTGAGTTCTGACCCACCAGGGAGCAGAGAGGTGCGTCCGGGTCCAGGCCAGCTTGACTCTTGGCTCTCTGCACCATGTCATTGACGGCCTCAATGCACTTATCCACGCCCACCAACTGAAGTAGAGGACCAATGGATCAAAAACTCACACAGCCATATGTGATGTCATACTGTTACTTCCATACGGTTTCTTTAATCCTGAGCAATTAAAGATTAGCAATAAATAAGGAAATAAAAGTGGTGTAACACGCTGGTTAGCTGAAGACTGCAGAACTGAATGTTTTTCTCACCCAGTGATTGGTTGAAGGACCATCTGTCTCCACAAGTATCTGCCCAAGCTCTGATACCAGCACGGCTTTAGAATGGGTCCCACCGCTGACAAAATAACCACAAGGACAGACAAACAGACGCAGAGACACACAGACATCCAAGGTCTCTCATGTTACTGCCAATAATTCAGAAAAATCAAGTACAGCTGCTTTCAGATCACAAATGTCAAAACGCTCAAAAAAGCATCAGGCTAATAAATTTGTATGGAGGGAATGTAAAGTCTGACTTGTCAGCTACGGCATGTCAGGGAAGAAGAGTCATGTTTGGATAGATACCTGGTTAGCTGGGGTAACCAGAACTAATGCTCAACTTCATCAAGCTCAAGACTGCCGAATCATGGTACTACAGCATGTGTTAAGAGCACGTAATCCACGATGCACCTCCACTATTTTACGCCCAAATCAGCATGATCTCTCCCTCATTAATGCATTCTTGCCCGATTGACTCAGTTTTCTGAGCAGCTCATTCAAGGTTACATTTATCACAGCAAGGATTTTCATCCCAAAGAGTTTCACCAAACATATAGCCAGCAGAACACATCTAATGTGGATAATTTAGTGAGCCGATATCACATGGCCATTACATTGGTCCAACTAGGAGAGGATGAAACATCCCTTGACCCAGGTGAACAGTATGGGCAGGGCTGCCACAGTGCAGTGCACAGTCAGCTGAAGCAGCAACTGGCTAATGGAAATGAGCAGCAGTACTACAGAATAGCAATCAACGGTCATCCTATTGACTTGCATATTAGTGGTTTTATGAATGGGTGCACAGCATTTATTATAAGACCACTCATTTCTGCCCATTCTGTATTCTGAGTGACCGAAGAGCCTGGTGGTCTTCTACTTATTCACAGAGCCACTGCTGTACGGGTAACCCGCATTCTCTTACTATTATTTTGAGGCCCAACCAAAAATTAAACGTGACCATCTGAAATTAAATTCTGACTAGTGATAGTCTAGTGATGCTTATTAAAGTGCATCGCCATTTTCAGCTCGATGGTTCACCCACTTGGCCCAATTGAAATGTCGAAGGTGGCCGACCCACTTTGCCCAATTTGTCTATTGATTTCTGGGGAGAAACCGAGAACTTACGGTTTCACCAGGCGAGTTCGCAATTTTGCTTTCTATGACCACAGAGAAAGTATTTGTTGCAGCGGTTTATACAGCAAGTTAATAACTTTAATCAAAGACAATAGAGGAAGGAAGACTCCGCACCGAGGAGTACTTTGTGGTGTCAGTCACGCGGTTGCCCCGCCCCTTTAGATAGACTTGCAGCAGGTCATGAATGAATTGATTCCAATGGGGAGAAGTGAACGTGAGCACAGATTATCACCGATTATTTTGCCCCATTGTCACAGAATTAAATATTGGACTTACTTTTCACAGGCCACATATCTTCCAAATATTCTGGTGCTGCAATGGCATTTCTAAGACCAACAGATCACGAGAAAATGAACTTTGTTCGAGACCCGTGTCTCTCTCGGCAGCGCTCACGTAACATCTGGCAATACAGAAATACAGTATGGACTGCGGGAAACCGCGAATTAAAATTTTAAACTGCAATAATGCTTGTGTTTATATGTTCAGTAATAGCCTACTGTTATTGTCATCGACGTTTAATCGATGCCTTTGGGGAAAAGGAATATATTTGATCGCTATGATCTTGTACTGGATTGATATCAGATATTAAACAGGCGGGGAAAAGCGGCAACATAAGGCGCAAAAATTAAATGTGGAGCGTATCTTGCGTTGGCCATCCACGTTAAAAATGCTGAAACGTTGTGCAGCAATAGGTTGCGATAATAGGAACAAGCTATCCATCTTTTCTTTTCCGAAGGATGCAGACAGGTAAGGAATAAATTAGCAACTGTCATATTACGTACCAGCCTAGACCCTGAGTGCCACTGTGGGTGGGTATTTATAAATCTGACTTTCTTCTTCTTGTTGTTGTTTTTTTATTTCGGCATGATTGTATACTCATTTCATGACAATTTCAATACAACATGTATCATAACCGAGGGTCGCGGGAGAAGCGAGATCGCTTGTCAAAGTCCGCCCCCAACTTCAGAAAAACAGTTTGATTATGGTTAAGATATCATAGAGATTCATATATCACAACAGAGCTGAGCGCCCATTTACACTACGATTTAAGCGCCCTGGCGTAAGATAATAAAGAGTTGTGAACATCATGAAGAATTTTAATCACAATATAGCTGAGTGTCTATGCAAGTTTAGATTTGAGAGTCACTCTTGATTTAATCCATTAGACTTGGTCCAGAGAAACCTGAACTCCTTTCTTCATCAGTTGGTTTGTTCCTAGTGATTTGGAATAGGTGGAAGGTGCAATAATCCGGATCTTTGCACTTTGAGCGTACACCTACAGAAGCACTGCTCGATCCACTGACTTCTGGCATACTTTTTCGCTCTCGTCTGTAACTTTTCCCCAACTCTTGGATAAGAAACAAATCAAACGCACATACCTTCCTAGCTAAGACAGCTAGACTCAGCTCCGGTACAAACCAAAGATCACCTTTCGTCTTGGAGATATGAGCAAAAATTCCTCCAAAGACACATTTCAAAGCGGGTTCAAACACTTTTCACCATCTTCTAATCCCGACATAGCATCGGTACACCAGGGAATTCCCATTAGCGACATGGCTACAAGTGTTTGAGAAGGGTTGGGGAAATTTTGCTCAGACGAAGCGAAAAAGTATGCCTGAAGTCAATGCCTTCTGGGTGTACGTTCAAAGTCAGAATTATAAACACCCACCCACAGTGGCACTCAGGGTCTATACCAGCCTCATAGGCTTAAACTAGCTGATGCAATCATGCCCTTCAAGCTATAGCTAATGCCAATTACAGTAAATACGTTGTGCAATATGAGTATTATTCAATATAGCCTTTATTATACCGGGGAATCCCACTGAAATAAAAATACAGATATGGCCAAAATTATCCTGTTCAAAACCTAACAACCACTCCAAGAGTAAAGCCAAAATCTAGCAAGCCAAAATCTAATTTTTAAGCTCATGTCAAATAACATTAGCGAACGCCGTAGCTGGCCAGCTAACTCATATTCGTAATGCCGAGTACAGCCGTTAGCTGTGTTGTAAAATGCTTGATGTAGCAAAGTAAAAGGAAATATACACGCAGACATGCAACATGCAGATATAAGACAGATACTTATATCACAATGTTTAATTGCTCGCCCACTTAGCAATCACTTCTGACAACAAGATGCGCCGGGTTATCCATTCATTCTGCAAATACAACGCGCACAACACTTCCGCGACCATGCCCACTCAGGGGACAGGAAGTGTGACCAATTTTTTTTTTTTTTATTGAAAGATACTGATTTACAAACAGTGAGGCACAGTACAATAACAGTATATTAGGCACAGTAGTCAAGAATAGTAAGACCAATAAAATAATAATAATAACAGAGGAGGAAAAAAGAAAAGTAAATAAAGAAAATAAATAATATTAAAAGGAGCATCTGAGTAAAAGTGCACACAGTTGATCTAGGGGTAGGAAGTGTGACCTAATACATCCATGAGTGTGACCAGTTTCTTATAATGGGGGTCTATGGGGGAAGAGGAGCTAAACTGTCTTTGCTTTAATTTCCGAATGAATTGCTTCCTGGATGGATTACGACCAGTAAGGCATCGGAGTCACGTAATCACCTCGTCCTAAGAAAAAGATTATCGCATGATCAAAAGTGATGAATACATTGGCTCCAATGTAATATTTTGTCATTAGCAGCAATTTGTCCATTCGCGACATGAAAATATTCTTTCTGCCAAGCGTCACGAAAATATCCCAAGTCTGTCTGCCTAATGTTAAATTCGCTATTTCCGCATGTAATTGCACTGCATGTCATTAGAGGACACGATGCCAACTGGGAACACGGTTCGCCACAACACTGGTGTATTTGCGAAAGTTTTACTGGGCACCGCTGGGTAAGCGAGGTCCATCGGAAGTATATTGGTCGACAATTCGAATTAAGCCTTGTTATGAGGTGCCAAACATATCGCGGCCATTTTGCGACAGATTCTAAAAGAAACATATTTTTTTACGGAATTTAGTAAAATCTGCATTTCGTTCACTTACCCCTCAACACCACCATACACATTCACCATGACTTTACTTCCCGTTTGAACAATTGTCATGTGACCATTGAATTGCATGTGACACGTTACGACCGGTTTCATTGCCGCAGCAGGGTGAAGTTGCCTTCAGACGTCGACTTCCAGGCTGCTCAGCCTGTCAGGCTGCGTAAACACCGCCCCCAAGTACAGCCAATCAGATCGCGAGCTAGAGTACAACCAATCCGCTCACGAGGCAGCCAATTCAATTCGGAAGCCTTTACTCGGGAAGTGGGCTTAAGAACAACAATATTGTTAATAACGAATGCGTTCAATCTTCTTTTCTCATTAAAGAAACTGATTAGTGAGGTAACGTTTAGATGTTTCAGCTATTTTGATTTTGTTAACCAATGCAAACAAGTGCTATTTTTTTGTCTTACAGTTAACTTATAGACCTAACCTTAGCAAAACAAGTAATTCTCGTTAACTTAAACACTTCTACAATATAACTTCAAGTGTAACTCTGTTTGAGACATAAAATTGGCCCACTTGTGAGATATTTTGTTCAATAAGCTGTCTAGTTGAGCTTCTTAAAAACTTCAACTGCAAGTTGCTATAATGTTAGCTGCCTTCAAGGCTGATTGTGGAGACTAGTGCCTTGCAGGCTGGTTAAAAGGCGAATGTTGATTTGATATTGTATAATATTCAGTAGTATTGCCTCAGATGCCTTCAAGGCTGATTGTAGAGACTAGTGCCTTGCAGGCTGGTTAGAAGGCTGTATAATCTTCAATCGTATTGCCTCAGATGCCTTCAAGGCTGATTGTAGAGACTAGTGCCTTCCAGGCTGACCGTAGAGACTAGTGCCTTGCAGGCTGGTTGGAAGGCTAATGTTGATTTGATATTGCATAATCTTTAATAGCATTCAGTCAGATGCCTTCAAGGCTGATTTAGAGACTAGTGCCTTGCAGGCTGGTTAGAAGGCGAATGTTGATTTGATATTGTATAATATTCAGTAGTATTGCCCTCAGATGCCTTCAAGGCTGATTGTAGAGACTAGTGCCTTGCAGGCTGGTTAGAAGGCTGTATAATCTTCAATCGTATTGCCTCAGATGCCTTCAAGGCTGATTGTAGAGACTAGTGCCTTCCAGGCTGACCGTAGAGACTAGTGCCTTGCAGGCTAGTTGGAAGGCTAATGTTGATTTGATATTGCATAATCTTTAATAGCATTCAGTCAGATGCCTTCAAGGCTGATTGTAGAGACTAGCGCCTTACAGGCTGGTTAGAAGGCTTATGTTGATTTCATATTGTATAATCTTTGATAGTATTCAGTCCGATGCCTTCCAGGCTGACCGTAGAGACTAGTGCCTCGCAGGCTGGTTAGTTGATTTCATATTGTATAATCTTTAATAGTATTGCCTCGGATGCCTTCAAGGCTGATTGAAGAGCACTAGTGCCTTCCAGGCTGGTTAGAAGGCTAATGTTGACTTCATATTGTATAATCTTTAATAGTATTTCCTCGGATGCCTTCAAGGCTGATTGTAGAGCACTAGTGCCTTACAGGCTGGTTAGAAGGCTAACGTTGATTTCATATTGTATAATCTTCAATAGTATTGCCTCAGATGCCTTGCAGGCTGACCGTAGAGACTAGTGCCTTGCAGGCTGGTTGGTAGGCTGATGATTTCATATATATATATATATATATATATATATATACACACAGTCGTATGCAAAAAGTTTGGGCACCTCAGATCAAAATTTCTGTTACTGTGAATAGCTAAGCGAGTAAAAATGACTGCTCTCCAAAAGGCATAAAGTTAAAGAGGACACATTTCCTTTATATTTTAAGCAAGATTACTTTTTTAATTTCCATCCTTTTACTGTTTCAAAATGGCAAAAAAAAAAAAAAAACGGCCCAAAGCAAAAGTTTGGGCACCCTGCATGGTCAGTACTAAGTAACACTCCCTTTGGCAAGTCTCACAGCTTGTAAACACTTTTTGGTGCCAGCTAAGAGTTTTTGAGTTCTGGTTTGGGGATTTTGCCCATTATTCTTTTTCAAAGGCTTCTAGTTCTGTTAGATTCTTTAGCTGCCTTGCATGCACTGCTCTTTTGAGGTCCATCCACAGATTTTCAATGATGTTGAAGTAGGATACCTTGAGGGCTGCGGTGAAACCTTCATTTCGCACCTCTTGAGGTAGTCAGTTGTGGATTTTTGAGGTGTGTTTAGGATCATTATCCTGTTGTGGAAGCCATCCTCTTTTCATCTTCAGCTTTTTGACAGATGGTGAGATGTTTGCTTCCAGAATTTTCTGAAATTTAATTGAATCCATTCTTCCTTCGACCAGTGACATGTTTCCTGTGCCACTGGCTTAAGCCCAAAGCAGGATTGATCCAACCATGTGCTTGACAGGTGTTCTTTTTATGAAATTCTGCATCCTTTTTTCTCCAAACATACCTCTGCTCATTGCAGCCAAAGACATCTAGGACTTGTTTCCTAAATGCATCAGTCTTGTTCAGATGTTCCTTAGCAACCTTCTGATGCTGAATTTCATGGTGAGGATGCAGGAAAGGTTTCCTTCTCATGATTCTTCCATGAAGGTCATATTTGAGCAAGTGTCGCTGAACCATAGGGCAGTGCACCATGACACCATGGTGTGCTAAATCTTGCCAAAGGTCTTTTGTTGTCAAGCGGGTGTTTTGATTTACCTTTCTAGTAATCCAATGAGCAGTTTTCTTGGTCTTCCAGACCTCAAGCTGACCTCCACGGATTCTGTTGACTGCCATTTCTTAATTATATTATGAACTGAGGAAATCGCAACCTAAAAACATTTGCTATCTTCTTATAGCCTTCTCCTGCTTTGTGGGCATTAATTATTTTCATTTTCAGAGAGCTAGACAGCTGCATAGAGGACCCTATGGCTTCTGATTGTTGGGCCAAGGATAGAGAAGTCTGGGTATTTTTTAAACTTATTTGCATCACCTGGCCTTTCCTAACGATGATTGTGAACAAGCCATAGCCCTAACAAGCTAAATACGATCTGAGACTATAGTCAAAGCTACCTGAGAGCTCAAATCTTTTGGGGTGCCCAGACTTTTGCACGGTGCTCATTTCCTTTTTTTTTTTTTTTTTTGCTCTAGAATTGTACAAAACAAAAGTAATACACCAATACTGCTTAAAATGTCCAAAAAAAGTGTTGTATCTTTAAATTTATGCCATTCAAAAATCAGTTCATCTTCTACTTGCTTAACTATTCTCAGTAACAGAAATTTTGATTAGGGGTGGCCAAACTTTTGCATACAACTGTGTATATGTGTGTGTGTGTGTGTGTGTGTGTGTGTGTGTTTACAATTCTGATGCCTTCAAGGCTGACAGTAGAGTCTCCCTCAGCATTACTGAGGGGGGCCTCTACTGAGTTGGAACCTTCAAGGCTAATTTAAAATCTTCTATTTTTCAGCCCATAGATTTTACTACAGTTCGAAATCAACCACGTTACCTCAGAAAATGACAGCGGTGTTGTTGCATATTGACATCGTCTTTACTTTTTTTACACTTTTTAGGAGTTCAAATGATGTTTGGGCGCTGTCATGGAGCCCTATCTCCTGCCCCGCTAAAAAGCGCCTGCCCCAGCACCCACCGGGGCCTTGATGTTCCTGCAGCAGCACCCGCCCTAATACCACCCGGCCCTGATGCCTTGAAGGCATCTGACTGAATGCTATCAAAAATCATACAATATGAAATCAGCATTAGCCTTCTAACCAGACTGCAAGGCACTAGTCTCTACAATCAGCCTGGAAGGCACTAGTGCTCTACAATCAGCCTTGAAGGCATCTGACTCAATACTATCAAAGACTATGCAATATGAAATCAAAATTAGCCTTCTAACCAGCCTGCAAGGCACTAGTCTCTACAATCAGCCTTGAAGGCATCTGACTGAATACTATTAAAGATTATACAATATCAAATCAACATTCGCCTTCTAAGCAGCTTGCGAAGCACTAGTCTCTACAATCAGCCTTGAAGGCAGCTAACGTTACAGCAACTGGCAGTTGAAGTTTTTAAGTAGCTCAGCTAAACAGCTTATTGTACAAAATATCTCACAAGTGGGCCATTTTTATGTTTCAAACAGAGTTATACTTGAAGTTATATTGTAGAAGTGTTTCAGTTAACAAGTATGACCTGTTTAGCTAAGGTTCAGTGTATAAGTTAACTGTAAGACAAAAAAAAAAAGCACTTGTTTGCATTGGTTAACATAATCAAAATAGCTGAAACATCTAACATTACCTCACTAATCAGTTTCTTTAATGAGAAAAGAAGATTGAACATTGTTTTTTTAACAATATTGTTGTTCTTAAGCCCACTTCCCGAGTAAAAGGCTTCTGAATTGAATTGGCTGCCTCGTGAGCTGATTGGTTGTACTCTAGGCAAGCTGATTGGTTGTACTTGGGGGCGGTGTTTACGCAGCCTGACAGGCTGAGCAGCCTGGAAGTCCACGTCTGAAGGCAACTTCACCCTGCAGCTTCATTGCTGGCGCTGTGGATACAGTCGCTCTATGAGCGGATTGGTACTGCAGTTATGACCCTTGATATGTTTTTTCCCGTGCTGCGCATATAGGAGTGAAATGTGTATTATCGCATGGGCACACTAAAGGTTGCTAACGGATTTGGTGACTGTCTACTGTGACAACTGTAGTATGACGACTGGTAATATGGGTCTTTTCAATCGTAAGAGAAAACTGAGTCAAAAATGCTACATTTGAGGAAGGATCAACATATGAGCCAAAAAATGAAAAACGCTCACAGATGATACAAATAATGATTATCTCAAAACAACAGCACATGTCAAGGTCTGCAGCCAGACCTTAGATGGTAAGCAACATGTTCTTGTAGGTGACGTGTTGCGTGTGGGAGAAATGGTTGAGAGATTTTCACAAGGGCCAGATTGTTATGGCCAGACAAGTGGGACAGAGCGTCTCCGTAGTGGCAAGGCTTCTGGGGTGCTCCCAGCTAGCACCCAGTTAGCAGTGCTGAGTAACAACTGACTCTTGTCCAAGGACTCAGAGGTACAAACCACAAATTGGCGACAGTGCGTTGGGTGCTCAAGGCTCATCAGTGCACGAAAGAAACAGAGGCTGGCTTATATCGTCTAGTCTGAACTGACAGCAGAGGCTACAAGTCGGAGAATTTAAATAGTACTTCACATGAGGAAACTGTCACAACACACAGAGCATCGCATGTAGTGCTTCGTACTCATGTGCTCAGTGTGGAGGAACAGAACATTTGCATTGAATTGCAGTTTACCTCAATAAGGTTTTGGTGAGTGTGTAAACCAGTGCAGATGCCAGGCAAAGCCAAAGTAATTTTTTGGTCTGGGGGCATTCATTATTAGGCTATATGCTTATATGAATCAAGTAACAACCAGTAAAAGTAAACACATTTTAAAAATAAGTCAAAAGATTATTTATTTTCAATAGCACAGAGCATAGTACCATATTCATCACTTTTACAGAATTCTTCATCAAATACTTCTCCCAATGATTAATCAGTATAAATCTGCTATGCATTTCCGGAATGTACCGTTGCTTAGTTGATTCTTCTGCATTTCAAAAATAATTTTGGTCAGTTTCGTTACATAAAAACGTTCCTGGTTGCACAACTTGGTGAATATTGTCACATAGCAATAAATACATAAAATCAGGTGGAGATTTATTGGCTCCCTTGATATAAATTAAGAAAAACGGGTGCATATAGTAAACATAACCGTTAATAATCCGCAAATTATGTTCAATTCACGGGAAAACTGTTTTTTATATGCATTTTATTCATTTGCAATCTCACTCTTTGGTGTACTGTTCGTAATCCCACTGCTCTACCTTAGAAGTCATTCCGTTCAAATATGCAGGAAATCATTAAGTGGGCAAATGCTTTCTCAAACACTGTAAAATGTAGCCTATAGTTACACAACAACAAGATCTTCCATCTATAGTATTTTCAGTGCTCTTTTATTTTTCCCTGTAAAATTTGGATAGGAACAGAAGAATGGGTAAAGTTTTCCAGTAAATCTGTGTTCACTGAAGGTGTAGATATGTTGCTTGGCCTCCACACTGTAAAAGGAGACCTGGCCGTTCTCATAGTCCACATACACCCCCACAGTGTGGAGTTTCTTCCTCAGGTAGAGGGGTACACTGGGAGAAGAATTTGCCGTGATATTGTGCCCTTGTCTCTTTTTTATAGTCCAGAAGCCAAATGTCGGCCGACTCTTTCTTTTCTCTTAACACCTTCCCAGACAACCCCAAGATCCCAATCAGATTTCTGTCCCACCTCCACCTCCCAATAGTGCTTTCCTTCTGCAATCCAGTGGGTTCCCAGTACACCATACAGAATACTGAACCTCCCTGGGCTGTCAGGGAAAACCCATCTAGGACTCGTTCGCACTTGTTTCCCGTCCTCAGAAATCGAGAGCCAGGGATTCGCAGTATCGGCGTTCAGCGTTACATCCACTGTGGAGCAAAACAGCAAGAACGTTAAATACGGGGCTTAACTAATGAGATATATTGATT
Source organism: Gymnothorax javanicus (assembly GCA_029692085.1). Taxonomy (NCBI): domain Eukaryota; kingdom Metazoa; phylum Chordata; class Actinopteri; order Anguilliformes; family Muraenidae; genus Gymnothorax; species Gymnothorax javanicus. The sequence continues at coordinate 111,311,707 of CM056201.1, read as the reverse complement.
CACTTTAATAAGCAAGTTTTTTTTTATGTTTTCATTATCACTTTAATAAATTTGCCTCAAGCAAATGTACACTCACCTGCATGAAGACGTGCCTTTCTAAATTCTGGATGAACACAGAAACTCGAAATTAGATTATTTGTCAGGGGCTCTTCTACAACCCCAATTCATACAAAAAAACATTACATAAAATGCAAATAAAACAAAACAAAATTGTTCGAAAAGCCCACTTTCCCTCTGTTCCATTGAAAACACTTCAACAACATGTCATTTTATGCTTTAACTTATGAATTCAATTATATATTGAAAATGTGCACTAATTTCAAATCTGACAACTGCAATAATCCCTGAGAAATTTGATGCAAGGGGAATTTAGAACTATTAATTATGTGACAAGTTGCAATAATATGATGATGTGAAACAGGTGAGGTTAAGATGGTGAGTTAATCATGTTCAAGCATTAAAAGGAGCCTCTATAAAGATCTCGTTCCTGAAGCGGAAAGAGCGATTGATGTTCACCAATTTCCCAACAGATGCGTGAGCCCAGAATCACGTAGAAAACAACTTTCCCCAAGGAAGGATTGGTCTTTTTTTGGTATTCAGTGCGTCATATAATCTGAAAGGCCGAAAACCACTCCTGAATGTGCGCAATCACGATCCCTCAGACATCACTGTCCTCAGAATTATCATGTGACTGCGATGGATGTCCCAACATTGGCTCAGAAATACTTTGGTAAACCTTTGCTGGTCAAAAGTATCTGCCGCTGCTTCCACAAATGCAAATTAAAGTTTAGTTCGCAAAGCCGAAGCCATCCGACATGAGTTTAGCGGTTATAATGCCAACTGCGTTACTTCGACTAAAATGACTCCCATAAAAAAAATTCAAGACACGTTTTATAAATACACGATACATTGTCTAAATAAGACTGCTTTGGAGATGGAGTAAGGTTTGTTTATTCATTTTGACGGAGCTTGGCTAATGACTCCCCTAGACTTCAAGTCTTTTTGCTCAGCGAACGTGAAATGCTACGAATATGAACCCAACCAGTAGATGCCAGGGTTGAAAACGTAGATCATCTTGTCTCGAGCTGGGCAAGTCGGAAGATGGGTGTTTTGCCCAATACGTTGGAGTGCTCCTTTAATGAGTGCGATGAAAAGACACAATATTACACCATGATAAACAGTTGGTATAGTTGAGAATTGAAATATCAGATTCTTTGCAAAATTATAGCTCGGTATTTCACTTACTTTCATGCCGAGATGTATCTGTGGAGGGGAAAATGGACACATCATTAATTCATTAACTGATTCTTTCAGCTCACAACTAATTATGTGGATGCATGGACACATCCAGTTGCATTATGTAATCTTTCCAAGCTTGAAATGTTCCTCAGTACTCAGGTGACAGAGGCATGGAAGCTACAAGCCAAGAAAGGCTTGGAAATAAACGACAGTCTGACGAAGAAGTTGTGCTTCTGTTCTCCTTCATTTGGATTGTGTTTTACTTTATTAGTTGATTAGTTTTCAAGAGGATGAAAGGAGAAAACGAATTCTACATATTTATTTTGTGAAAATTCTTTGTCTTACAATTTTGGTCCCCACCAAAGGGCATCATCTGGCATGTGACAGCCATATAATTTAAATTACCACGATGCCAGATTTTTTTCAGTCCCAAGGAGTACGTGCCATGTGAGCCTTCATCTCTTTCAGACTGAATGACAAACAGATGTACATTGCTGTAATGCAAATGCATTTGATAAATACCAGGGTTTCTTCAGGTGAGTAAACCGAATACCTGAAGCCCACAGAGGGCCTGCGCTAATACCTATCGCCTGGCAACATTTATTCACACAAGCATTCATACGTACACACACTATAAAGCCAAAAGTGTGTAGACATTTTCCTGAAATTTCATTGACATACATAGAAAGACTAACATTTTAAAATTCTGAATGTCTGACATCCTTATCGAATTGGAATGGTCAGTGAGGCATATTTTCAGCTTTCTCGTGCCACTTCTTACTGTTTCTTCGGTATTTAAATTTTTGTAGCAACGCTAAACTTTTCAGTTGGTCTGGAGCTCAAATACCTCCAGTTTGCAATATTCTGCAGCCTTGCAAGATTCAAGCCTTACATGTGAAACTCAGTCAATGAATCTAACGTATACACTACAGTATGTGTTCATGCCACGTGTAGATATTAGATATTAGTTACACAAAAAGGTGCACATTCTAGGGGTTAGAAAGTAAAAAGCCACATTTCACTTCCACTCATGAGCTAAGCCAGCTGATTTCACTTATTTGCTCATCCTCCTGACTGACGTGGTGTTTAATTTAGCAAATTCAGGTCGTAGGATAAAAAACTGTGAAGGACTTTTACTTTATGAACCTGGGTCAGTACATATGCATTAGCTCACAGTAAGCAGCGCACTGCACTATTCTGGCTAGAGCAGGGTCCAGCTAAACCAGGTGTTACCAGGTTGTTGTTGTTGTTGTAATGTACCAGTCAATAAATAAAACAAATAACAACTTACCTTTCAGCGGAAATAGCATATCTGTAATTTAAGGGGAGAACAACACTTCTAAATATGAACATGAAGCAAAAGCAAACAAGAAAAATGCAAAATTTGAATGACTGCTAACATCGTGTCTGCTGAACATTTCAGAATTACTCCAGACAGAGATGGTCTTTTAACAAACTCGAAGACTATTTTAAGATTTTGAGTAACAGACAAAACGGTCAAATATTTATATGAAATAAATATTCCCATTTGTCATTTGATTGTATTTAGTCTACAATCTATGTTATTTATAGTATTCATCACATAGCTGTAGTAGTTTTCATTCACCCCAGCTCATGGCATAATTTTGATTGTACCTAAGGTACAATGTACTTTTGCAAAAATTTCATTGGCTGAGAGCACGGGGGGAAAAAATCGCTCCACATAACAACATGGTAAACATCATTTCACGCCAAACTGAACAAAGCTTCCCCCCCCCCCCGACCCCCTCCGATTTCCATGAAACTTATTTTGCGAATAGCCCTTAGGACCAATAGTGATATACCAAAATTTTAGAAACAACGGTTAAATAGCTTTCAAGATATGCATGATTGAAATTTGCTGACCATGCCCATTTTGCTATTTTGCTTGCTCTGGGTCCAATGTTTAGAGGCCAGTATCTGCTTGCGCATCAGTGAGAATCTCAAGATTTTTTTTCTTCGTCATCTATGCCTTGCTCGCTTTTAGGCTTCACCATCAGAAGCACTGAGGAATATTTCATATCCATTTTAAAAATTGTTGAAAATGGGAGATAAATTTGCACTAAATTTTTTTGAGGACTTTGCGATACACTCTTCTCATCTAACAGATACGGTATTCCAGAACAATTGCTGCCGTTATATTGTATGGACATGTGGTAAATACCAATATGCATTGCTACCCTCAGGTCAACTCAGTTTATCAAAAAATTAAAGCCTGAAATACGCCCCGCAAGCAAATATGCAAAATTAGCATATTTTTAGAATTCGAAAATGACAAGGTTGACAGTTGATGAATGAGACAAGATTTTAACCGCGCAATCTTCATTGACATATAAACATTTGAACGAAGTCCTATCGACTAGCTCAGCCTCCTTCCATGGGAAGGAACATTGATGTATGGTTTGATGAAATTAACAAACACGTCAAATACGTTAAATCGACTTTCTTCTTTTGGATATTGGTGTAAAAGCGTAAGTTGATGGAGTTAGCTCAAAGATATGATGGGAATTACCATTAAGGCACTGACGGAAATTTCTATTAAATTACATGATTCAGTTATATGATGAACGGAATCTTATACGGTTGGTGGTCTCCTATGAATGTTATGAAACTCACTGAGTAAATTTTGGATTTGTTGCTCGCATTGCAACAAACCCAAAATTTACTCATTTCATGACTTTCATACGAGACAATCACTCGTGTAAGATCCTCCAAATCGTAAAAAAAGGAATCAAAGAATTGACTATATAAATCAAATCAAGATCACCAGTGCTTTGAATATTTTACAAGCAGCTTCAGTCACTTGAGCTTTTCACTCAATGCGAATCTGTCTAGTTCACATTACTTACCCAGAAGATAAAAAATCCAATCTGCAAATTTAAGAACAGAGATTGAAGTCATTAGAATGATGAAAAAATGTAATTATGTACAATTATGTAATCAGTTTTTAAAATAAGTATTCTGAAAATACTGCTAAACAACATTACTTACTACTGCAATGTTTATTATTATTATTATTATTATTATACCCTGCCCAACAATAGGCAGGGAGCATTGTTTCTGGTGAAGTTTTCTGTTCACGTGTTAGTCATCAGTGCAGTGCAAAAAAAAAAAAAACAGTTTGATCAAATGACTCAAAAGTGTCAGGAAGGCTGTGCAATGGGCCAGGGAACACCTGACTAAATTTTGGACTCAGTTGTGTCAAGGTCAAGATGAAGGTCACCAAGAAACCGTGTGGGTTATCAATCAATCAATATAAACTTTATTGTCCCCGCAGGGAAATTTGTCTTGGACAATCAATGCCACCAAACAGTTTTTTGGTTGCACCATCTGACATTATTATTATTCAAAAAAGAAATGTTGCAAAGGCACTCTGTTTAGAAAAAAGTATGAAAAAGCCTTTAATATTCACATGGCCCTGATGAAGGCCAAATTGGCCGCAACACGTCGGTCCCTGTGTTTTTAACTTGTTTGCCATGTGAATATTAAAGGCTTTTTCATACTTTTTTCTAAACGGAGTGCCTTTGCAACATTTCTCTTTTGAATCGTAACTCTACCCGACTGCAAAAGAGCACCTGTTGGAAACAAATTTTTTGAAGTCTCCGAGCGCCGTGAGCCTCTTTGTGTTTGTCAGTCCCTTGGGATTATTATTATTCAGTTCTTGAAATGAGGCGGTACATTACAGCAGTGTATTGGCATGTCTTGGTTTTGCTCTGCAGAGGATTAGGAGTATATCCTGCATACCTGCAATGCTCATGAATGACCAGTGCTCACTCTGTGACTCTTGCCATCACGACCTAACTTCATCACCCAGGGTCCAGCAATGCAAGATCACCCATACTGGTAAATGTTCAGTTAGGCACACTAGTGGACATTAAAAGACTGTTCTCTTTCAGTCGATTCACTCGGTACAACACATAGTATGGGATATCACGCCCTCGCGTGGCCTGACTGAAGACACCTCTATTCACGCCTAAAAGGCAAATGATCTGTGATGACGTATGCGAGGCCCCGCCGCACATATATACGTCCACCAACACAGTCATTTCTCAGTTCTTACGCTCTTCACCTCGCTGAGAACACCTCTACTGAGCCAGACTAGCTAGCTGCTGCTAGTTAGTTTCTGAACCTCTCGAAAGGCTACTGCCAGCTCGAAGTTAGCTTAACTGCCCCTGTTGGTGTTAGCCTCCACCGTATTAATTGGTGTGTTTGGCTGCCCGCGGAGCGCTAATTTCGTGTTGTGTTTCGAGTTTGTGTTTCGGAATGAGCTCAAAGAAGAAGTCTTCTGTTCGCCCCTGTCCGCAGGGGTGCGGCTTCTCTTTACATGATAAGGACAAGCACGAGGCATGTCCCGTCTGTCTGGGAATTGTTCACGCCAGAAGAGCGTTGAATGAGCCTGGGGCCTGTGCGTTTTGTCGCCAGCTCCGGCGCTCAACCCTGGAAAGACGGGTCTCGTTTGTTGAAAAAGTCCTGGGAAAGACTGCTGTCGCCCAATATGACCCCCTCCTCTCTGATTCAAGAGACCCAGTTTCGTCTGAGTCCGACAGCGAGGAGCTCTTGGTCGAAATCCCCGGTTCCTGGGCTGACCATATGGAGTCTGTTGAGGGGTTAGCTGAGTTTGAGCCGGAGCCCTCCAAGAGCGCTAGCCAGCTACAGCTAGGTCAGGCAGCTCCACATGAAGACGATGACGTACTGGACATCGGCTTAGACATGCATGGGTTATCGGAGGACGAACAGGAAGCCTTGTCGTCGGGCCAAGTTTCCGCCGCTGCTGCTTCGGTTGACCCGGATGATACATCCTTCCTTTCGCTGTACCGGCGTGCTGCTGAAAAACTGGAGGTAGAGTGGCCCTCCCCTCCTCCAGCTAGTAAGCCGTCGCGATTCAAGCGGGTTTTTCCTTCCCCTGAACCGACTACGGTGAAAAATCGCCTACCTATGTTCCCAGACTTTGTCTCGAATTAACCGTCATGGAGTAAACCGCTGTCTTACCGGCGCCACGGTGCCTGGCTATGGACAGTATGCGGATTTGGATGGCGCTGAGAAGGCCGGCTTGGTTAATCCCCCCCCATGGAACCATCCCTGGCTGCTTATCTCGCCCTGTCCCACAACCATGGTGTGGGAGGCCCTACAACTCTTCCGTCCAAACATTGCCGATTTTCCGCGTCTCAGCTGGAAAAAATTTACCGAGCCCAGGCAGGCACTGCTTGTGCCCTGAGCTCCGTCACTATGCTTCAGACTTATCAAGCAGTGTGTTTGGCGGAACTGGGTTCTCTGGTGCCTGCCGATAGCCCTCTGTTACCTCTTCTTAACGAAGTCAGAGTTACTACAGATTATATTCTTAGAGTGTCTCGCTGCGCAGCGCTCTCCCTTGGCAGAGGGATGGGGTCTTCAGTCGTGGCACTCAGACACCTGTGGTTAACTCTTTCTGAGGTTCCGGAGAGGGACAGAGCCGTTTATTTGGATGAGCCAGTGTCTGCAGAAGGTTTGTTTGGGCAATCACTCGACGCCATTCAGGCGAAATTCGAGTTGAGAAAGAAGCATACAGAAGCTCTGCGCAACATCATTCCCAGGCGGGATGTGAAACCAAAGGCTCTGCCGAATGCTAAACGCAGGCCTACTGGTCCACCATTGCCTCCCAAAAAGGGTTGCACCATCGGCCAGTTTGGGTTCGCAACCTGCGCAGCTTCAAACATCTGGGCAAACTCCACGCCAGTCGGCTTGGAGCAAAGGCCCGCCCCCCAGCCTACAGAAGGATTCAGGGCATAGAAGGAAGAAACCGTACTCCTCCTAGCAGTGGGGCTGAATGCAGAAGGGGCACAGCAGCAGGGAGACACTGCTTCCCCTCTATTGTTGCCAATAAAAAGGCATTCAAGTTTTGTTCGGGAGCCCAGTCCCAAAAGGCGCTGTATTCTCCTAACACAGTCTCCCAAGCACCTGTTCCCTGTGCACACAAAGTTTCCTGTGTTGAATTCAATAAACGGTGCATTTGTTATTCAAAAAATTACAAACCAAAATACAGCAAATCAAATTCGGGGTCTGCTGTTTCCCCTAGAACCACTAGAGGGCGACATTCCCTCGCCTACGGTGTTGCAAGTCAGTCCGCTCGCTGCTCACCTCCCTCAATGGCGGCGATGCGCCACCATCTCAGTGGGTGGAAAGAACTGTTGCTATGGGTTACCGTTTGCAGTTCCGAGTCAGACCTCCCCGTTTCCGGTCAATAGTAAACACTGTGGTTGGAGACGAAGCAGCAGCAGTGCTGAGGGAGGAAATAAATACATTGCTAATCAAGCGAGCAATACGAAGCGTTCCCCCTTCGGAAGCCAACAAAGGTTGGTACAGCCGATATTTTGTTGTTCCGAAGAAGGGAGGGGGACTTCATCCTATTCTAGACTTGCGAGTGTTAAACAAATGTCTACGAACTTACAAGTTCAAAATGCTAACACTCAGACAGTTTCTCAATGCTATCGGGACGGGGGATTGGTTTGCAACAATCGATCTCATGGACGCTTACTTCCATGTAGCGATACATCCCGATCACAGGCAGTTTCTAAGGTTTGCATTCGAAGGCAGAGCTTACGAATATCTGGTGCTATCGTTCGGCCTGTCACTGGCCCCTCGTACCTTCACGAAATGTGTCGAGACGGCATTGAGTCCTCTCCGAGAGAGGGGCGTACGCATTTTAGCGTACCTAGACGACTGAAGTCTAATAGCGAACTCCAGAGAGCAGGCCGTAGCGCACCTGTCATTGGTTCTGTCGCACATTCAAGCACTGGGCTTTTCAGTAAATTTTCAGAAAAGCTCGCTTATCCCGAGTCAGCAGTTCTCTTTTCTGGGGCTCGAAATATGCTCGGTTTCCAGCCGAGCACGTCTGTCAGAGCACAGAGTGGCCGCATTCCATCGCTGCCTCACTCAATTTCAGTTGGGACGCAAACTGCGTTTCCGAACAATTTTACAGCTAGCAGGCATGATGGCTTCTGTTATCGCTGTGGTGCCGCTCGGGCTTTTTAAAAATGCGAGCCTTCCAGCGCTGGATTCGATCTCACCGATCAGGCAAGAACACGTCACCTCCAGAGGAGGTTGCGATAACCCATTCTTGCATGATGGCTCTCCACCCTTGGAGGCAGCACGGTCTGCTACGCCAGGGCTGCCCAATAGGGGGTGTCTTTTTTCAAGGTGGTGTCCACAGATGCTTCCCTGAGGGGGTGGGGAGCTCTGTGCGACGGCAGTCGGGCGGTGAGGGGAGTCTGGACGCCGGCACAATGCAGGCTTCATATCAACCACCTGGAACTGCTTGCGACCTTTCTAGCTCTGAAGCATTTTTGCCCTGTTCTGACTGGTCAGCACGTCTTGATCAGAACAGACAACACAACGGTGGTTTCTTACATAAACAAACAGGGAGGGATCCGATCGCTTCCCCTGTTAAAGCTGTCTCAGTCTCTCTTGCTGTGGTGCAGTGCTCATTTTCTGTCTCTCAGAGCCACCCATGTTCCGGGCTGCATGAATATGGGGGCAGACCTTCTGTCCAGAGGGGGGCCTCTTGTGAGAGAATGGAGGTTGCACCCAGACATAGTGGCTCAAATATGGGATCGCTTTGGCAGGGCCAAAGTGGACCTCTTTGCCACCAGGGTGAATACCCACTGTCCCCTGTACTTCTCTATAACAGACCACAGTGCACCGTTAGGGATGGATGCGCTCGCACACCCATGGCCCAACACACTGCTGTATGCATTCCCACCAGTGGGAATGATACTGCCCGTCCTGGAGAGGGTGCGCCATCAGAGCCTGTCCCTGATCCTCGTGGCCCCTCAGTGGCCGGCGAAACCATGGTATGCCGAGATAATAAATCTCCTGGCAGCGGCGCCCTGGCAGCTCCCTCTCCGCAGGGATCTGCTCTCCCAAGCGGGAGGGGAACTGATCCATCCCCGTCCAGAACTATGGCGGCTGCATGCCTACCTGTTGAAAGGTCCAATTTAATAGCTAAGGGTCTGCCCCCCAGCGTGGTGGCAACGATCCAAAATGCAAGGGCCTCATCTACCCGAGGCCTCTACGCCAATAAATGGCGGGCGTTCGAGCAGTGGTGTCAGGACCGAGGTGTACTCCCATTTCAGTGCTCCATTGTGGATGTGTTGACATTCCTTCAGCAGCTGCTGGAAAAGGGTCTATCATTTTCCACAATCAAGGTCTACTTGGCAGCGATATCTGCCTGCCATGTGGGCTTTGACGGAGTGACGCCAGGGGGTCACCCCCTTGCTGTGCGTTTCTTAAAGGGAGTGCGCCGGCTGAGGCCTGCAGTTAAGTCCATCATTCCCACGTGGGATTTGGCATTAGTGCTAGAGGCTCTGTCTGGTCCCCCATTTGAACCCATTCAGTCGATAGATATGAAATTTCTTTCATACAAGACTGCACTGCTTCTTGCCTTAACCTCCGCAAAGCGGGTGGGTGATCTCCATGCTCTGTCTGTGCACCCATCCTGCACCCAGTTCAGTGCAGATGGCTCTAAGGTTACTCTACGCCCAAATGCGGCGTATTTACCCAAGATAATCCCTACAGCCTGTAGTTCTATGGCTTTTGAGCTATCGAGCTTTTGTCCTCCTCCTTTTGCATCTGAGGAGCAGAGGAAGTTGCATTCTTTGTGTCCTGTACGTGTGCTACGCGCCTACATAGACCGCACTCAGAATGTGCGTCTGTGTGATCAGTTGTTTGTCTGTTTTGCTAATCCAGCTAGAGGCAAAGCTCTGTCTAAACAGCGGCTTTCTCACTGGATTGTGGAGGCTATCTCCCTTGCTTATGACAGCAAAGGCCTTTCACTGCCTCAGGGCGTGAGAGCGCATTCAACTAGGGGCATGGCAACATCATGGGCTTTATTTAAAGGGGTATCTGTGAGTGACATCTGTGCTGCAGCCAGCTGGTCATCACCGCACACTTTTTGTTCGGTTTTACCGCTTGACGTAACTGCCCCTTCGGTGGCTCATTCTGTCCTCTCTGCTGGGTCTATGGAGGTTTGAATATGGTTTGGTAGCTGCTCTGCGGGGCGTGTATATATGTCCCATACTATATGTGTTGTACCGAGTGAATCGACTGAAAGGGAACGAAATGTTATGAATATAACTTCTGTTCCCTGAAGGAGAGGAACGAGGTACAACACCTAGTTGCCCCGCCACGCAGCCGGGCTCGTGAAGAGCGCTACGAACTGAGAAATGACTGTGTTGGTGGGCGTATATATGTGCGGCGGGGGCCTGATACGTCATCACAGATCATTTGCCTTTTAGGCGTGAATAGAGGTGTCTTCAGTCAGGCCACGCGAGGGCGTGATATCCCATACTATATGTGTTGTACCTCGTTCCTCTCCTTCAGGGAACAGAAGTTATATTCATAACATTTCGTTTTTGCTCCGTCATTGTACTTACTCATCATTTCACTCCTCTACTTTCCAGAGCAAAATATCTCACTTTGCACTGCCCTACATTCCAGAAAGGAAGACTGTTCCTCACTGAAGATATAAATAAACTTTAATGTAAAAATAGACATTTTTCAACAGAAGTAAGTCAATCCTGGCTGAGAGCATATTTTAACTTGCTTATTCTTCAACCGCGAGACAGCTGAGCGACATTTGCAGGTGTTCATTTAAGTGCTAAAGATGGAAGTAAATGGAAGATGTATTAGCCTATGCAATCATATTTTTTTTTTTCAAATAAGCCTTTCTTCTCACACTAACATGAATATGGGAGTGGTTTTGTTAAATAACAAGGCTCTTCACCATTATCAAAGTAACAATAAAAAACAAGTTATATTACAACAACAACAATAATAATAATAATAATATCATTGTCCACAGTTGTTCAACACGCAGAATTTTAAAATTTCCTTTTCTTTTCCATCACAAATTCCACACCCTTCCATATTTACAGTTGTATAACACGGCTCATACTCCTTCCACAGTTACAGTTGTATAACACGGCTCATACTCCTTCCACAGTTACAGTTGTATAACACGGCTCATACTCCTTCCTCATTTACAGGTGTATAACACGGCTCATACTCCTTCCATATTTACAGTTGTATAACACGGCTCATACTCCTTCCACATTTACAGTTGTATAACACGGCTCATACTCCTTCCACATTTACAGTTGTATAACACGGCTCATACTCCTTCCACATTTACAGTTGTATAAAACGGCTCATACTCCTTCCACATTTACAGTCGTATAACACGGCTCATACTCCTTCCACAGTTACAGTTGTATAACACGGCTCATACTCCTTCCTCATTTACAGGTGTATAACACGGCTCATACTCCTTCCATATTTACAGTTGTATAACACGGCTCATACTCCTTCCATATTTACAGTTGTATAACACGGCTCATACTCCTTCCACATTTACAGTTGTATAACACGGCTCATACTCCTTCCATATTTACAGGTGTATAACACGGCTCATACTCCTTCCACATTTACAGTTGTATAAAACGGCTCATACTCCTTCCACATTTACAGTTGCATAACACGGCTCATACTCCTTCCACATTTACAGTTGTATAACACGGCTCATACTCCTTCCACATTTACAGGTGTATAACACGGCTCATACTCCTTCCACATTTACAGTTGTATAACACGGCTCATACTCCTTCCACATTTACAGTTGTATAACACGGCTCATACTCCTTCCACATTTACAGGTGTATAACACGGCTCATACTCCTTCTACATTTACAGTTGTATAACACGGCTCATAGTCCTTCCACATTTACAGTTGTATAACACGGCTCATACTCCTTCCACATTTACAGTTGTATAACACGGCTCATACTCCTTCCACATTTACAGTTGCATAACACGGCTCATACTCCTTCCACATTTACAGTTGTATAACACGGCTCATACTCCTTCCACATTTACAGTTGTATAACACGGCTCATACTCCTTCCACATTTACAGTTGTATAACACGGCTTATATACTCCTTCCACATTTACAGTTGTATAACACGGCTCATACTCCTTCCACATTTACAGTTGTATAACACGGCTCATACTCCTTCCACATTTACAGTTGTATAAAACGGCTCATACTCCTTCCACATTTACAGTTGTATAACACGGCTCATACTCCTTCCACATTTACAGTTGTATAACACGGCTCATACTCCTTCCATATTTACAGTTGTATAACACGGCTCATACTCCTTCCACATTTACAGTTGTATAACACGGCTCATACTCTTCCATATTTACAGTTGTATAACACGGCTCATACTCCTTCCACATTTACAGTTGTATAACACGGCTCATACTCCTTCCACATTTACATATTTACAGTTGTATAACACGGCTCATACTCCTTCCACATTTACAGTTGTATAACACGGCTCATACTCCTTCCACATTTACAGTTGTATAACACGGCTCATACTCCTTCCACATTTACAGTTGTATAACACGGCTCATACTCCTTCCACATTTACAGTTGTATACGGCTCATACTCCTTCCACAGTTGCGGCTCATACTCCTTCCACATTTTCCACATCATACTCCTTACAGTTGTATAACACGGCTCATACTCCTTCCACATTTACAGTTGTATAACACGGCTCATACTCCTTCCACATTTACAGTTGTATAACACGGCTCATACTCCTTCCACATTTACAGTTGTATAACACGGCTCATACTCCTTCCACATTTACAGTTGTATAACACGGCTCATACTCCTTCCCACATTTACAGTTGTATAACACGGCTCATACTCCTTCCACATTTACAGTTGTATAACACGGCTCATACTCCTTCCACATTTACAGTTGTATAACAGGGTTGTATACGGCTCATTCCACATTTACAGTATTGTATAACTCCTTCGGCTCATACTCCTTCCACATTTACAGTTGTATAACACGGCTCATACTCCTTCCACATTTACAGTTGTATAACACGGCTCATACTCCTTCCACATTTACAGTTGTATAACACGGCTCACACGGCTCATACTTCCACATTTACAGTTGTATAACACGGCTCATACTCCTTCCACATTTACAGTTGTATAACACGGCTCATACTCCTTCCACATTTACAGTTGTATAACACGGCTCATACTCCTTCCACATTTACAGTTGTATAACACGGCTCATACTCCTTCCACATTTACAGTTGTATAACACGGCTCTCCTCCTTCCACATTCACGGCTCATACTCCTTCCACATTTACAGTTGTATAACAGGGCTCATACTCCTTCCACATTTACAGTTGTATAACACGGCTCATACTCCTTCCACATTTACAGTTGTATAACACGGCTCATACTCCTTCCACATTTACAGTTGTATAACACGGCTCATACTCCTTCCACATTTACAGTTGTATAACACGGCTCATACTCCTTCCACATTTACAGTTGTATAACACGGCTCATACTCCTTCCACATTTACAGTTGTATAACACGGCTCATACTCCTTCCACATTTACAGTTGTATAACACATTTACAGTTCATACTCATCCTTCCCACATTTACAGTTGTATAACAGTTGCATATACTCTCTTCCACATTTACAGTTGTATAACACGGCTCATACTCCTTCCACATTTACAGTTTCCACATTTACTCCTTCCATATTTAGAGTTGTATAACACGGCTCATACTCCTTCCACATTTACAGTTGTATAACACGGCTCATACTCCTTCCATATTTACAGTTGTATAACACGGCTCATATTCCTTCCACATTTACAGTTGTATAACACGGCTCATACTCCTTCCATATTTACAGTTGTATAACACGGCTCATACTCCTTCCATATTTACAGTTGTATAACACGGCCATACTCCTTCCACATTTACATACGGCCTTCCACATTTACAGTTGTATAACACGGCTCATATTTCCTTCCATATTTACAGTTGTATAAGTTGTATCCACATTTACAGTTGTATAACACGGCCTTCCTTCCACATTTACAGTTGTATAACACGGCTCATACTCCTTCCATATTTACAGTTGTATTGTATAACGGCTCATACTCCTTCCACATTTACAGTTGTATAACACGGCTCATACTCCTTCCATATTTACAGTTGTATAACACGGCTCATACTCCTTCCACATTTACAGTTGTATAACACGGCTCATACTCCTTCCATATTTACAGTTGTATAACATTTTGTATAACACGGCTCATACTCCTTCCACATTTACAGTTGCATTCCTTTCCACATTTACAGTTGTATAACACGGCTCATACTCCTTCCACATTTACAGTTGTATAACACGGCTCATACTCCTTCCACATTTACAGTTGTATAACACGGCTCATACTCCTTCCACATTTACAGTTGTATAACACGGCTCATACTCCTTCCATATTTACAGTTGTATAACACGGCTCATACTCCTTCCATATTTACAGTTGCATAACACGGCTCATACTCCTTCCACATTTACAGTTGTATAACACGGCTCATACTCCTTCCACATTTACAGTTGTATAACACGGCTCATACTCCTTCCACATTTACAGTTGTATAACACGGCTCATACTTCCTTCCACATTTACAGTTGTATAACACGGCTCATACTCCTTCCACATTTACAGTTGTATTACACGGCTCATACTCCTTCCATATTTACAGTTGCATAACACGGCTCATACTCCTTCCATATTTACAGTTGCATAATACGGCTCATACTCCTTCCACATTTACAGTTGTATAACACGGCTCATACTCCTTCCACATTTACAGCTCATTGTATCCCACACGGCTCACGGCTCCTTCCTTCCATTTACAGTTGTATAACACGGCTCATACTCCTTCCACATTTACAGTTGTATAACACGGCTCATACTCCTTCCACATTTACAGTTGTATAACACGGCTCATATTTACAGTTGTATCCTTCCATATTTACAGTTGTATAACACGGCTCATACTCCTTCCACATTTACAGTTGTATAACACGGCTCATACTCCTTCCACATTTACAGTTGTATAACACGGCTCATACTCCTTCCATATTTACAGTTGTATAACACGGCTCATACTCCTTCCACATTTACAGTTGCATAACACGGCTCATACTCCTTCCACATTTACAGTTGTATAACACGGCTCATACTCCTTCCATATTTACAGTTGTATAACACGGCTCATACTCCTTCCACATTTACAGTTGTATAACACGGCTCATACTCCTTCCACATTTACAGTTGTATAACACGGCTCATACTCCTTCCACATTTACAGTTGTATAACACGGCTCATACTCCTTCCACATTTACAGTTGTATAACACGGCTCATACTCCTTCCACATTTACAGTTGTATAACACGGCTCATACTCCTTCCACAGTTTCAGTTGTATAACACGGCTCATACTCCTTCCCACATTACACAGGTGTATAACACAGCTCATAACACGGCTCATACTCCTTCCACATTTACAGTTGTATAACACGGCTCATACTCCTTCCACATTTACAGGTGTATAACACGGCTCATACTCCTTCCACATTTACAGTTGTATAACACGGCTCATACTCCTTCCACATTTACAGGTGTATAACACGGCTCATACTCCTTCCACATTTACAGTTGTATAACACGGCTCATACTCCTTCCACATTTACAGTTGTATAACACGGCTCATACTCCTTCCAGTTGTATTTACAGCTCATACTCCTTATTTACAACACGGCTCATACTCCTTCCACATTTACAGGTGTATAACACGGCTCATACTCCTTCCATTTACAGTTGTATAACACGGCTCATACTCCTTCCACATTTACAGTTGTATAACACGGCTCATACTCCTTCCACATTTACAGTTGTATAACACGGCTCATACTCCTTCCACATTTACAGTTGTATAACACGGCTCATACTCCTTCCACATTTACAGTTGTATAACACGGCTCATACTCCTTCCATATTTACAGTTGTATAACACGGCTCATACTCCTTCCACATTTACAGTTGTATAACACGGCTCATACTCCTTCCACATTTACAGTTGTATAACATCGCTCATACTCCTTCCATATTTACAGTTGTATAACACGGCTCATACTCCTTCCACATTTACAGGTGTATAACACGGCTCATACTCCTTCCACATTTACAGTTGTATAACACGGCTCATACTCCTTCCACATTTACAGTTGTATAACACGGCTCATACTCCTTCCCATATTTACAGTTGTATAACACGGCTCATACTCCTTCCACATTTACAGTTGTATAACACGGCTCATACTCCTTCCACATTTACAGTTGTATAACACGGCTCATACTCCTTCCATATTTACAGTTGTATAACACGGCTCATACTCCTTCCACATTTACAGTTGTATAACACAGCTCATACTCCTTCCACATTTAAAAATGATAACAAAGAACATCCTCCTTCCACATTTACAGTAAAATAACACGGCTCATAAATTACAGATGAAACAGATAAAATACCATTATTGTCCACAGCATGTACATAATGAAACAAAAATCTACTTCAAATGCACATCCAAAAAAAAAAAAAAATGCAATGAGCATGCTCTCAGGACAGAAATACTCCTTAAATTGTTATAAACACAAGTCTTACTCATTTCATGTCTGTTGGCACTCATTTCTAGAATTCATTCAGTAGCATTATTCCGTTCAAATGCAATTATCTTCTTATACTTTACAGCAAAAGTAAAGAATTTGAATATTTTACAAAAGGATGTTGTGGTGAAACCACACTGAATCAATACATTATTCCGTTCAAATCCACCATATCCTCCACTTAACAAAAAAAGTAAAAATGAATATTTTTTCATCAGTGGTGAAACACATTTTTTTAAATAATACCATATTTTCATAATAATTAAATTTTAGTTATTCAGTATTTCAGTCTCTAACTATATGAGATTGATCATAAGGATTACCTTTCCTTTTATGCAGACTGGCAAGATGACGGATGAATATACTGAATGCAATGAGAAGTACGGCCAGAATCACTGCAAAGATGATCCAGGGCTTCTGACAAAACATCTCAGCTGAAATAGAACACATATACGGGACGGTAAATGCTTAGTTTTGGTTTCACAGCTCAAATATATAGCTTTCCAAGATTATACAAATCATAAAAAACACAGGCTAGGAAAAAATTCAGATTCCATTTTCAATATTTCCATAGCCACTTTGCCTCTAATTTGGTGTATAAAATGTAAAATTCAGCCTGTAATATCTCAGGGTACAATAAATCCTGATTACTCAGGAAGAGCGGTAAAATCGTTAGCCTAAAAGCATCATTCCCGAAGTCATATTTTTGCCAAATTGAGATATGGGCTTCCTGTTCTTCTGTGTTGGCGAAAAAAAAAAAAGGCATTTTTTCCCCTTTTTTCTCTAAACATAAAAAAAAAAAATATCATCTATTCTCTGAACCTCCTAAGCCCAAAGGCCCCTGGTTCCAGGGGCAATCAATAAACATCATAAATAAGGCATGTTTCCTAAGAGCAACATCGTCAAGCGGCATATCCACTTAACGGGAAGAAACTCGGCGAAAAGCACACGATGACCATTTTTACCCAAACCGAACACAATTCACTCACCAAGCAAGTACATCGGCACGTAGCAAAACACCGGATAAAAGAATATCAGTGCTCGATCGCAAGCATTTCTACTGAATGTGTGCTATGCATACAAACGATACATCAAATGAAAGAGGAAAGTCCACAGAATCCAATGATATAAGCCATGTCATTTTTAACTGACACCACAGTCAAAGAACAGCAGGCATACACTTTGGGTGAGTGAGAGATGAGCCCAAATGGTGATCCTATAAAGTCTCATGTTTGTGCTGGTTGTGCTGGATGGTTTGTGCTGATCCTGGATTGTGTTCATCTGAGCCCTCACCCCAAACGTGATCACCCTGGGAGATCCTGTTCCTGGCCATAAACCCTGGAGGACATTGCTCAGGGAACCATAAAACATAAAGCCCTTCTCCCTTCATCAGCTGTAAACTCAGAAAGGCCAAGTCCTCATGACTCAGGGGAAATCAGCTGAGAGATGCGAACTGCAAAGACTATACACAAACCATACTTTGCAGATCAGCGATTTAATCTTGAACTCTGGAGCTAAGTGGTTGCAGTGCCACTGATATCTCAAATTCCTCTGCATGAGGCCACTCTGTTTGTACTAAATTAGTTCTGGTCAGTTCCATGAGGAGTCACTCACCATGGATCTCAAACTCCATCACCTTGTCCTGATGGAGCTTCTGCTGGAAGACGCGGCAGAAAACCCGGCGAGTCCCTCTGTTATGTAGGACGACATGTCTCCTCACGGTGAAGAGGTCTCGGCTGTCTCTAAATACCTCGGTTTTCTCAAAGGAAAGCTTGTGACCCTCACTGTCGTGCCAGATGAGGTCAGGTTGAGGATACCAGCCTTTCGATTCACACATCAAGCCAACTCCCCTCTGTCTGTGCGCCTCTGTAAATATGACCGGCTCAGTTCCTACAGCTGCAGAGAATGTAACGTCAAGAACGGTGTTAATAATTACAGCAATTACAGACTAATCAAAATAATAATATCAAGTACACTTTTAATAACTGAGGCAATTATTATCAGATAATCTTGGCATTATTGTTTGAATACACTGTTTAAAATTCCCTTTGGTACAATTGTGAATGTATGAAATATCTTTTTAAAATGAAGGAAGCAATCCAGAATGTTTAATCTTAATGTTTGGGCAATACACAGTGCGCAGGAGAGCCATTTCTGTGCAATAAATATTGTATTTTGGATAAGACAAAAGGAAAACGATACTGACCTCTTATTTCCAAAGACACCAGGGTCTGGAAATAACCGTGAGGGTCAGATGGTTTCTGAATCAGACACTGATACTCCCCCTTATCAGTGACTTGGACATCCCTCAGTCTGAGTGAGGCGATGCCATTGGTCAGATCCTCTGACAGCAGTCCAGTCCGCTCATTGTAAGATGGGTTCTGATTCTGGTTGCTGTCTTCTCCCTGATCATGGAGATGCACCAGCGGATCTCTGTTCTGAGGTCGAAACCACTGCACATACACAATTTTTGTGCTCCTGCTGGGTTGAAGGGAACACGGCAGGGTCACATCTTCACCAACTGAGGCAATGATTGGACCAGAAGCCCCAACAATCTGTAGTGTCTCTGTGCAGGGCAGCAAAACGGAGTAAAAACACTGATGGAGCTGCGACAGACTGACATCCCGGCCTACCCAACAACAGAGACTAATGCTCATCACTCTGCCAGTGACTGTGCACCGCAGTGACAAATTGTGTGGGCTCAGTTCCACGAGAATTGGGATAGTATATAAAAAATGCAAATAAAAACAGAATTAAGTGATTTGTGAATTGGTGAAGTGTCTCTTTTATCTAAATTCGGTTGAAAATGGCACATAGAAAAAATATTCTTCCGGAATCGAACTCCTAAGATATCAGTGGACCAGATGCATGTCTGTCAGTGCTGTACCTTGTCTGGAGACAGAGATCAGATGGTACATGAGCAGAATTAAACACCAGCATGCTGACTCACCAGTCTTCATCCCTAGAATAGACAAATGCAAGTAACCACATGTCAATCACTGTGTAAATAGATTACAGCGTGTAAGAATGAGTGAACTGCAAAACACAACTAGACAGTCGGTCGACCTCAGGGCAACATGTACCCCTGGACACTCAAGCAATCCCTCCCACACACTCAGGGTCCATGCCAAATCTGAAATGAGTTCATGAAGTACTGTGACCTGTGGAGCGCTCGCAAGAAATCTCTACGGATGCGGTGTAATGATCGCTGATTCCCTGTATCCCCGACTCATCATCCGGGGATACAATTACAGTGTATTTAAGGTGATACAGGAGGCTTTATTTTTCCCTCGAGCAACAACTGAGGAATGCGGAGGAATAGGGGAAGGATGGCATTGTTTGTCACCAAAGCGCCTCCTGCAGGCCATCCAAGCGCTTGACAGTAACATTCTGAGCATTCTGTGCGTTTGTGTTTCCCCCACCCTCGTACCGAGCCAGCGAGATCTAAAAATGCAAGTGTACTCTCGTGGAAAGCTACTATTATTCAAAACTACAGTTATCCTATGGGTCATTCCATATGAAATCACCCAAAATGGGGGGTGCTCCCAGCTTGATGGTTTCAGAATTGCTTCATTTGGTGATATTTTTTTGCTTGTGATGAGCAAATCAAATCGCAGGTGGTACAACTGAGAGTAGCTGTGCCGATGTGCAAATAGCACTTAAAAGGGGTCTTATTAATCCAAGTAGGAGTATTTGTTCCAAGTTTGATTTCGTTGCATTTTGTAGTACTTTGTATAAGCTTTCATTTGAGGCCAACTTTTTGAAAATCAAAACAGGCCCACATGGTCAAAATGAGGGTCAAAAAGTGCACTGTTTTGGTAATTAGCTGAAAAAGGGGTTAATGTTTCTCCAAATTGGATGAAGATAGAAAGATGTTTTTACCTTCATTTGAAACTCCACCAGGTATACTATCAACAATGTAAATGGCAAAGGGGACATTCTAAGGATACTTGCATAATATTTCATTTGAAATCGACATGTTTGGCTCCAAATTTCAATGTTTAGGGGTTAATTGCAAAGCACTCAAAGGATTAACCACTATATTAAAAGGTTTGTTGCAGACTATTAGACAGAATAAACATATCATGAAAGAATGAAATTTGTATCCTTATTAGTTCATCGGTTATAACCCTTTGAAAATGGTCACAAACTGTGACCAGGGGGTTAACGTGGGCCACGCCCCCTTTTTCGGGAGCCCATAAAATGAGAACGGAACGAGACATCAACTTGAAACCACCTGCGATTTAATTTGCTCATCACAGGCAACAAAATATCACCAAATGAAGCAATTCTGAGGCCATCAAGCTGGGAGCTTGGGTGATTTCATATGGAATGACCCCTTTGGTTCTATGCACTATAGTAAATTGATGATATTCTCCCCACCATTAGTATTACAAAAGTCATATTATAGTAACCAGACCATATTGACTAGTCCCTCAAGAAAATAAGCCATAGGTCTAGTTTAAAACTATGGATTAGTATGGTTATCAACTATAGTAGCACACTATAGTTTTTTTCAACAAACTGTAGTTAAACCATAAAGTTATGAAAACTTTTTCACTATAGTTCATAACTATGGTTTCACTTTAGTTCAGAAGCATAGTTATGTTTCCACCATAATTCATATAGTTCAACTGTAGTTCATTACTGTGGTAATACTACAGATCATAACTATGGTTCTACAATAGTTCAAAATACAGTTTTACCACTCCATTCACACACAAACACACACACACACACACACACACACCTACGGACAATTTACTGTCTCCAGTTAGCCTGATGTGCATGTCCTTGGATTCTGGGAGGTGACCACGCAAACACAAGGAGTACATGCTGATTTCATGCAGAACGGCCTCAGGCCGGATTTGAAATCGCACTCTTCTTGTAAGATGGCAGTGCTAACTCCTGCAGCACCATGCCGCCCACAACAAATAAGTATAGTCACAGAAATCCAATCTGATATCCAATCATCAAATCAGAATTGAAGCATATGGTCCAAGATCGGATACAAATCTGATAGATGGCCATGCAACATGAATGAGATCGGAATCCATGAGGCTTTTTGCCTGTGCACATGCATTGAGCACAGTTAAAGGCCTGAAATGGTGGCT
Source organism: Gymnothorax javanicus (assembly GCA_029692085.1). Classification (NCBI taxonomy): domain Eukaryota; kingdom Metazoa; phylum Chordata; class Actinopteri; order Anguilliformes; family Muraenidae; genus Gymnothorax; species Gymnothorax javanicus. The sequence goes on along the minus strand of CM056201.1, from coordinate 111,289,734 downwards.
TTTTTGCCTCTTAACACGTTGACTGCCAACTACGAGATAACTCGTAATGGCGGGTCCGGGCCAGCGCTAGACTTGAAAATTCGGAGGAAATTATCCATCCCTTTATTGACTACAATTAGTCCTGGCTAATTCTTGATGGTTTTCCTTTATAAACACGTTTTCCAATTCAAGAATAATCAAGTGGCAATTGAAGACACGGCTTCTCTCCCCCATGCGATCTAACAGCAAATAATGGGCTACATTCAGTAGAGAAAATAATTTAATTATAATTAGGTCTATGCACAGGCACTCAGCAACGGTATTTTTTTTTTCCAGCGAGAGCGGCATTGCAGAACTTATTTGCGAATGAAGGTAATTCTGGTGGCAAGTACGTGGTTTCCTCCGTTTACATTTTCCAGTCTGACAGCTGTCTATTTTTTACAGCAAGTTGCGTGACCGTGCTGCAAAAACAGGTGTAGGTACTTGCCGAAATTACCTTCATTTGCAAATGAGTTCTGAAATGCCGCTCTCGCTGGAAAAAAAAATAACGTTGCTGAGTGCCTATTGGCGTTTTTACAACTATCTCCTTCCTATGTATGTATGTTTATTTGCCTAGAGCGTGATATGTGTAGACTGCGCACAGTGCATTTTCAGGAGTGCTCAACATGTTATTATTTTAAAGGGACAAACTAGCCACTCTTACTATTTCCTCATTTTTTCCTCCATGGGTTGTATGTAGGATATTTTTTCAATGGGCCGCCCTGTCACCAAACAACCAATCACCGTGCTCATTGTCCCAAGACTCGTGCATGAGAATTGACGTCATCCATAGCAACGGAGATTTACTGTCACCTATCAAAGAGCTACTCCTGTTCTAGGAGTTGTCAGTTTTCTTAACTAAAAGTTGCTCTCAGCGGCTTTGTGAATAACTTTCAAGATTTTACTCCTACATAAAATGTTTTAGCGCGACTTAGGAGTACTTTTAACGGTAAGATAAGATGCTTTGTGAATACGGGCCCAGGTCATTAGGTACTCCACTAATGAGCTGATCAGCTGAATCAGGTGTGTTAAATCAGTGAGGCCCAACCCTGCTCCTGCAGTGCCCCTGTCATGCACATTTTATAGGTCTCCCTCATTTAACACACCTGATTCAGCTGATCAGCTCATTAGTGGAGTACCTAATGACCTGATCTGAGTGTGTCAAATCAAGGAGACATCTGAAATATGCAGGGCAGGGGTACTCCAGGAACAGGGTTGGGAAACACTGATGTAGCCTATTAACTGGCCTTAGAGTAGCTTGGCTTATCTGCGTGAGACTTTCATCACACTTAAAATGGCTCAGTAATGCTGACGCATCGGAGGGACAGCATGGAGTTTCGCACACCAGCCCACGCGAAATTCAATGTTTTATACTAACTGCTTAAATCTTCTTTCTACCCTCAGGCAACCGCTAATGTGAGCAGTAGTTGCGCAAAAAAGTCGCATTTTAGCGCGCGTAGCACGATAGAGTTGAATGGGGAGAAGTCACCTAAGAAGAGCATGCCAGCGTCACAGCGCTTTGTCCTGTGCCGTCATTTAATTCGAATGTCAATTTTCATATGTATGCCTCGGAGGGGCACGAAAGAAGTATATTCAGCGTTATTTGTGCCTCGGAGCGGCACAGATTAAGTTCAACGAGCAATTACGTTTGAGAGAGAAGCAGCTTTGAAGGTAAAACTGAATTGTTGCAGTTTCCAGCACACTTTGTTTATGAACGCACGTGCTTCTGTAAGGGTTCCACACTTAAAATCGCATAAACTGGAATCTTGTGATAAACATTTCCGTTTATGTAAACGAAGTGTAGGCTATATTTTGCTGGTGAACCGTTTTTACATTTCAACGGCTATTTCGCCGTGCCCTCCGGTACACATGCTCAGTTATATTATTTTTGGACTTGCTCATAGAAATCAATGGATAATAGTGAACAGTTATAACTTCGCCATTTAGGCACCTAGCTCGCATATACATACATTAAATATAGCTAGCTAAGTTGGCATAAAGGCTCTCTTGCTATAGCTAACGATATATTTCATGCATTTAAATTTAGTCAATTTAAAATGCGTATAGCCATCATTATGCGAACTAATTTGGCTGGAGTTGCACCGCGAGCATTTAGCTCGGTAGCTGGCATTTAAATACGCAGAATAATAAGGTTGTCAGCTAAAGCCGGTTTCACTCCGGGGTGAAACAGAGATTCAAAGTCAATGCAAAGAGGCGAATACACGCGGAACATTCACGTCTTTGCATTGACTTCGAATGTAATCTGTCCTGCGAAAAATTCTTTTCGCGTCCGGTGTGAAAGCATCTTAACATTGACTAAGAAACCAACAAACTAGCTTGCACGCTAGTTCGCCTGCTCAGCTATCTATTAGCGGTGCATTCAAATCAATGAAAAACTGAATCGCAATTATTTCGCGTTAGCTGTGTAGCTAGGTCAGTTATGCATTGACGTGGCTGATTAGTTGTTCGCTAGCTACCAAGTTTTTACACTAACATTGGCCAACGATGCGCCATTGATTTCTATTTTTTAAGTCCAAAATAATACAACTGTGCAGGCAAGTTAGTGCAAGCTAGTTTGTTGGTTCTTAGTCAATGTTAAGATGCTTTCACACCAGACGCGAAACGAATTTTTCGCACGTCAAATTGCATTCTAAGTCAAATTTCAAAGACAAGCGCGTCTTTGCACTGGTGTGAGAGCAGCTGGCAACCTTTTTTTTTTTTATTCGGCGCATTTTAATGCCAGCTAGCGAGCTAAATGCTGGCGGTGCGACTCCAGTCAAATTAGTTCGCATAATAATGGCTATACGCGTTTTAAATTTACTAAATTTAAATGCATGAAATATAATGTTAGCTATAGCAAGAGAGCCTTTATGCCAACTTAGCTAGCTATATTTAATGTAGCCCAGTGGTCTTCAACGTCGTTCCTGGGGACCCACTGTGTATGCTGGTTTTTGTTCCAACCATGATTGAAACTGGATGATTTTAAAAAGCTGTTAATGTCTTAATTAGGTGTTTTTCATGTTTTCAGTTGTCAATTACTCTTTTTAGCCAAATGTTACATAGACACATTCATACATGCAATGAAGAATAAAATACCCTAGAAGATAGTGTGTTTATTTTGATACTACAAGAAATTTCAAGTAATATAACATTTCAAACAGATCAAATTAGACACTAAGGAAATCAGTAAACCCAAAATTAGGCAGCTGGACACAACTGTTTCAAATTTCAATACACTTAAGGTGAATTTAATTACATTAACATAACACAAAACTGGTTTGACTTTATCATTTGCTTGTTGAATAAATTTGTCATGATGTGCCAATTAGTTTTCACCAATTAGGAGCCAGCTACATCTTTAATTTGATTGGTTACATTGTTTTCTCTCATTTTATGCTGTTATTTCCAATACATCGCAATGTGGGTATGGTATTTTTTCTTCTTAATGGCAAACATATATATTTCTGTTAACTTGTGAGTTCAAAGGGCAAATAAGTGCTCTAAACATTAATTGCATTTTACAATTAACAGCTTGTTAAATGCCTGCAATTACAATTGTGGCTGAAACAAAAACCAGCATACACAGTGGGTCCTTAGGAGCGACGCTGAAGACCACTGATGTAGCCTATGTATATGCGAGCTAGGTGCCTAAATGGCGAAGTTATAACTATTCACTATTATCCATTGATTTTTATGAGCATGTCCAAAAATAATACAACTGCGCATGTGTACCGGAGGTTGCGGCTAAATAGCGGTAGAAATGTAAAAACGGTTCACGCCAAAATATACACTGCCTTATGTAAACTGCATGGCATTTAACCACAATATTCATTGTTATGCAGTCCAGTTTACATTGTGATTGACCACTTTTTCCTTTTTCACAAAGGAAACTGATCTGGAACGAGCAGACAACACTATGCGTCAGTGTTTCAGGGCTAAGTAGCTAATTCAGATTAGAAATTAAATTGTATGTGCAGCCCAGCTGATATAGCCTAGGCTAGCTTAATGTTTTCAGATCGTTGGACCCTCGAGCTTATCAATGGTTGTAATGTTGGTCATTTGTAATTCAAGTCACATTTTCCTTGAAATGATCAATTTGTTTTGACTTATTGGAGGAGATCGCTGATATGGAGCAGGTAATATCTGTTCCTTCACCGTTAAATTCTGAGGTAAATTTCTTCATGACCATCGAACTTGAAATGTAGTTGAGGGGGGGGGGGGGTTCTGCAGATTTAATTTTTGAACACAGCAGCATTGGCGCAATAATGACACTCGCTGTCTTGTAGTTTTTTGTACGCAGTCATGTGCTACCGAGTAGTACGGGATGACGATATAAATTCTGAAAATGCCAAGCTCAGGTGCACTTAATCCACGCTTTATGAACCCTGATACCACTTTAGAGCAGTATTTTCAGCAAAGTGTATTTGCGTCAGGATTTTGTATGCAAAAAGAATGCAGTGATTATCAAGATGACGGGGAAGAAAATATTTCGATCTGAATTTCTCCAAATGAATGTACAACCCCAATTCCGAAATAGTTGGGACAAAGTATAAATTGTGAATAAAGTCAAAATGCGAGGACTTTCAGATCACAGGAGCCAACATGTTATTTGCAATCGAACAGAGATAACATTTCAAATGTTGAAACTGACTTTTTACATTTTTATCCACAAAAGGAGCTTATTTCCAATTTTCTGGTTGCAACAGGTCTCAGAAAAGTTGGGACACAAGCAAAAAAAAGGTCTGAAAAAGCTATATATATAAATAAGAGAATCAGCTGAAGGAACATTTAGCAAGTAATTAAGTTAACGGGAATCAGGGATGTCACATGATTGGCTTTAAAAGGGAGGTCTTAGAGAGGCTGAGTCTCTCAGAAGTAAAGATGGCCAGAGGCTCTCCAACCTGTGAAGGCTTGCATTAAAAAAAAAAAAAAAAAAAAAAAAAAAAAAAAAAATTGTGGAATACTTTAAAAACAATGTTCATCAACGTCAAATTGCAAAGGCTATGAAGGTCTCATCATCGACAGTGCATAATATCATCAAAAGATTCCGAAAAACGGAAAAATCTCTGCATAAGGGACAAGGCGAAGACCTTTACTGGATGCCTGTGATCTTCGGGCCCTCAGAGGCCACTGCATCACTCACCGGCATGACTCTGTCATTGACATTACTAAATGGGCCCAGGAATGCTTCAAGAAACCACTGTCTGTAAACACAGTCCACTGTGCCATTCACAGATGCCACCTAAAACTCTATCATGCAAAAAGGAAGCCATTGTTCAGCATGATCCTGTGAGGTTACGCTCAGGAACCAGACGCGAGAACCAAGTAATCCAACAAACTTGAATTTTATTAAGGCTGGGGGTGAACCCCCGCAGGGCAGGAAGCAACGGTACAAAGTCCACAATCCAAAATCAGTATCCCAGGGACGTAATCCAAGTTGTACACAGGGCAGCAAACACAATACTCGTGGTCGGGCAAAAAAGGTTCGATACACAGGTGCAGATAAATCCAAGACAAAGCCAAAATCAAAAACAGGGACGGTCCAGTCAGAAGAGAATCACAAAGAGTACAAGGCATAAACGATCTTAGCAAAGGGAAACGTTCTGACGGGGACTGGAAGTGAACAGACTGCTTAAATACACGTAGGGGAAGTCACATGCTATGATAGGGAACAGGTGATCTGGATCAGACTAATTAACGAGGGAATAGACATGAGGAAGACCTAACCACATGAAATTGGCAAAAGCCAAAACGCGGACAGGGATCACAAAACAGCCTATAGACAAACACACGGCTCCGGTTAGGGAGTTCTAACGTGCACAGATAATGAGAGGCAGAACAGAGTAAACCAGGTGCGGAGAATCCGCTGAAGCGCAGCAAAGTAAATTGAGTAAAGACAAAGGGCGGAGACTAGAATAGGGCGAGTGCTGAGAGCTCGTTAGTCAATTAGTAAAGTGCAGCTGTACAATCCCTAGTGCTCGTTTGTAAGTTAGTACTATAAACAATGTTAGTCTTGGTTAGTAGATTGAACTAAAATAACAAACTGTTAGTAGTGACAGAACAGCAAGGCGAAGGAAGCAAACGAGATTAGAAGGAATAATTGAAAACCCAGAAACCATGAAATCACCCGAAAGCGTGGTACGCAATACTGGGCAGAAAGCTGTCACATGACATAAGACCAGACAGGGGAGACAAAGTGCAATGCAAGGCATGGAGCAAAACAAGAACCGGAATATAACTGTGGGAATGGATAATGGCAGGAATACAGACAAAAAGAGACAAAAGGAATCAGAGTATAAGCAAAAACATGGTCAGACTTGGCAGAATCATAACAGATCCAGAAGCGCCGCCGTGTTCTGTGGACCAAGGCTCATTTAAAATGTATTGTAGCAAAGTGGCAAAGTGTCCTTTGGTCAGACGAGTCCAAATTTGACATACTCGTTGGATATCATGGGCGTTGTGTCTTCTGGGCTAAAGAGGAGAAAGACCACCCCTTCTGTTATAAGCGTTCAGTTCAAGAGTCAGCATCTCTGATGGTATGGAGATACATTAGTGTATATGATGTGGGACACTTGCATGTTTTAAAAAGCACCATGAATGCTGAAAGGTATATAAAGGTTTTAGGGCACCATTTGCTTCCCTCAAGATGAAATCTATTCCAGGGAAGGCCTTGTGTATTTCAGCAGGACAATGCAAAACCACATACTGCAGCTATTACAACAGCATGGCTTCGTAGTAGAAGAGTCCGTATGCTGAACTGGCCTGCCTGCAGTCCTGATCTTTCACCGATTGACAACATTTGGCACATAATTAAATGAAAAGTCCGTCAAAGGAGACACAAAACTCTCCAGCAGCTGGAAGCCTGTATTAAACAAGAGTGGGATCAAATTCAAATGGCTAAACTCAAGAAACTTGTATCCTCAATGCCCAGACGCCTCCACTCTGTGTTAAAAAGCAGAGGGGATGCTTCACCATGCTTAACAGGCCCCTGTCCCAACTTTTTTGAGAGCTGTAGCAGCCATCAAATTTGAAATGAGTTCATATTGTGGATAAAAGTGTACAATTTCTCAGTTTCAACATTTGCTATGTTATCTCTGTTCTATTGTGAATAGAATACTGGCTGGTGTGATTTGAAAGTTATTGCATTTTGATTCTATTCACAATTTACACTTTGTCCCAACTATTTTGGAATTGGGGTTGAAGATAAGGAGGGGTGTTGTTTTGTGTTGTCCTGGGCCTGATCTGGAGCACTGGAGACAAGTGACCTTTCAACTCAAAGAATCTAGACACTAAATTGGGGGAAATTAAAAGGAGATTGACAAGATCTACAGACTTATCAAGCAACTACTAACACTGCTCACGCAGCAACTAACTGTGAGTGACTGTGTGGAATTCAAAGCGCGTTCTGTAATTGGTTTGGTGTATGACTGTTTGTTATGTGTGAGGCCTATGCTGGGACCCTGAGGTAAAAAAGGAATTAACCTGCAGGTTCTCAGAGGTTTTTGAGTTTGTTATGAGTGAGGCCTGTGCTGGACCCTAAGGTAAGGGAATAACCTGCAGGTTCTCGGGTTGGGCCTGGACAGAGACCTAAGAGAGGTCTAACTGCAGGATCTGTTTTAGCTTTTTGTTGTTGTTTATTATTCTTAAAAAAGATGCGCAGCACACATGGCGTAATAGGAGCTGGCAGATTAGTGGGTCTAGCGAGGACATTGACGGGAGTGAGGTTTGCATGTTAGGTCCTAAGGGAGGACAGACCGGAGGTGAGGATTGAGGGGTCCCGAACAGACGTTGACGGGAAGTCTGTACTGTGGGGTGCGGCGCCCTTTTGAATGAGTGTAGAGTGGATGTGAACAGTGGTTTTGTTGCGTATTGCATTGGTTAGGAATGTTAGGAGTGCACCAAAATATAACCTATATCAGCATAACCCCTAGTCTGCATGCAGTAAGTGTTAAAATTATTATTAATGGTCATTACTATTTGGCGAATTAAAAGAAGTAGTAAATTGCATGCATTAAATATTGATGATCTTAGCGTTATTATTATCATATCTGTCTAAGAGGAAGAGGAGAAATCATAACCCCTTATTCCCTCTATAGCTTCTTGTTTTTAAAGGTTATTGTGGTGTGTAAGGGCCTCGACACCCTGGTTTCTGCCAAATTTCAACTGTATTTGCTGATAGCATTCTGCCACATCTGTATCATATCAAGACCACAATTGTCCTGGTAATTGGTCTAATTTTGTCTCAATTTGTTCTCTAAGCTCACTTCTGATTCTTTGAGAGGAATTTTCACTTGCTTTATTTTGCTTCCTTGATCATCTGAGTACCAAATTAATGGATTATTAAACTGAAAAAAATTGCATTACTTCAGCCCTCTTTACCATTGACCCTGGATCCCTATAGGCTGATAACCTGGACTCATTTTAAGTGTTACCTGAGGTGCTGCCTCTTTCAGTCCAAACCCTTCCCTAACCCAGTCTGTTTTCTCTATTTTAGCTAAGAGTTGTTCCTTCCTGCCCTGTAAGGAGCACAACTGATTGAATATCCTGTTCCAAAGCCACATTAAGGGCCCATTTTTTTCCCCTAATTCTGGGTCCTTAGTAGGGTCAAATATATTGTATCATGCAGTTCAGTTTCTGGCCATGTAGCCTGGGGTATTTTGGCCTCAACATATTTTCCCCAGGTACTCCACACTTGCTCTTTACTTTGGTCTTCTTTTTCCCCCAACCAATAAACATTTGCTGATTCACTAATTCAATTTGTATACTATACTTCCCCGTTAAATCAATTCCTTCTTCTGCGCAGTTCAAATTTAAACCTAAAGCCAAAATCGCATCCCTTCCCAATAAACTTATAGGTGTTCTTCACACTACCAACGGCAATTTTGTTTCCTTTCTCCCTAGCCTTATAGCCAAGCAACTGGGTTTCCAAAATCTGATACTTCTGAATACAGGTTTTTTCAGCTGTTGTCTCTCCCTCTGTTCCTGAATCGCTTAGATCCTTCGAACCTCCCTCTCCCAGGGCGCAGTTCCAGGCTAGATCCCTTTCCACAGAGGTCTTTGCCCAGGTGCCCCCAGGTTGAGAACTCTGCCTTCTGCTTCCCGGTGTCTTCTTTTCAAAGCCCACCAATCACAGAAGCACCCCTCGCCTACTAACGCATTCGCTTTTGGCTTGTGGTGGCCTGACTGTACAGTGAGCCGAGCGTGACGGCCACCCCTCTCTGTGGTCTTACTGCCCTCTGCGACCCGACCGGCCAGTGACCCAGTCGATAGCGATCCCTGAATCCCGTAGTGGTTACCAGCCACCCAGGTGGGAACTGACGGTCTGATCCCTACCCCACTTCGCTATGGGAATAGAAACTTTGACCGTTTTCACCAGCCTCGCCTGTTTACAGAGGTCGTCTCCAACGCCCCTCTGCTAGGTGTGGGCTGTCACACACGTACCACGTGTTGCCCTCAACTTGCATGCGACAAACACGCCGACTAAACGGTACCATGGCAGTATGTCAGTTCATACTTCACTGGACACTGGGGCCTTCAGTCCTCTCCCCTGCACTATAGAACCTCTTTAACGTGCCCTCGGAGCTTTGCAGTCCCGCCGCCACCTGTTAAGCACAAGGTTTGGGGGCCCAATCCCCTACCCTGTGTTTGTAGTTCTTTTTGCCCACTTATTTGACAATTTTTATATATCATTCTCAAAGGTAGGAAATTGCTCTCTTAACCCTTTATAGCCCGCTGGCCACTCCAGTGGCCCGAGCACGAAGCGCCCATAGGCCACTACAGTGGCCCAAAACAACACGCTTCATTTGGAGGCTCTGATTGGCCCTTATTTTGGACTTCCTGCCATTTTGCTTTGGGCACTGGCACTACCCCCTGCGATTTTGAAGTGGGATATAAAGGGTTAATTCCTCCGCAGGCGTTGCCATTGTTATTTATTTATTAATTTAAATTTTATTACTTGGCCAAATTATCTTTCCCCACATATTAAATTGCAAAATGTCTTTTTTAACAGTTACACCGTTTAGTAAACAGTCTATATTATAAACACGCTTATGCTGATTTTTCCTCTTCCTCTTAGACAGATATGATAATAACGCTGAGATAAGTTATATTTAATGCATGAAATTTACTACTTCTTTTAATCTGCCAAATAGTAATGACCATTAATAATAATTTTAACACTTACTGCATGCAGACTAGGGGTTATGCTGTTATATTTTATATTTTAGTTACTTCTAACACTCCTAACAAATGCAATACGCAACAAAACCACGGTTCACATCCACTCTACACTCATTCAAAAGGGCGCCACACCCCACAGTACAGACTTCCCGTCAACGTCTGTTCGGGACCCCTCAATCCTCACCTCCCGTCTGTCCTCCCTTAGGACCGAACAAACAAACTTCACTCCCGTCAATGTCCTCACTAGACCCACTAATCTGCCAGCTCCTATTACGCCATGTGTGCTGCAGACGTGCTGCGCATCTTTTTAAGAATAATAAACAACAACAAAAAGCTAAAACGGATCTTGCAGTTAGACCTCTCTTAGGTCTCTGTCCAGGCCCAACCTGAGAACCTGCGGGTTATTCCCTTACCTTAGGGTCCAGCACAGGCCTCACTCATAACAAACTCAAAAACCTCAGAGAACCTGCAGGTTAATTGCCTTTTTTATCTTAGGGTCCTAGCGCAGGCCTCACACATAACAAACGGTCATACACCAAACCAATTACAGAACGCGCTCTGAATTCCACACAATCACTCACAGTTAGTTGTTGCGCGTGCAGTGTTAATAAGTTGCATAGCAATTCTGCAGATTCTGTCCCTCTACTTTTAATTTCCCCCAATTTAGTGTCTGGATTCTTTGAGCCAAAAGGTCACTTGTCTCCAGTGCTCCAGATCAGGGCTGGGACAACACAAAACAACACCCCTGCTTATCTATCTGAGCAAGATCATGAAATCAAATTATTAATTTAAATTATTATTAAATTAAATTGCTCACCTTATACTTAGTGTGCTGGCAGCTTAGGGTGTGTGTGTGCTCCCCACACCATCTCCAAGCACCAGAAGACCGCCCAGCCTTCCGAGTGTGACCGACCTTTGCCGACTCCTGACTGGCTCGCCAACTTTGGCGTGGTTTTCATTCAGACATATTTTCATATTAAGAGGTTCCCCCATCCTCAAACAATTGGAGAGAGACAGATTCTTCAAATTAGGCTTTAGTGAGGCATATTGATAAATATAAAGCAGAGGTTTTTTTTTTTGCACAAGATGAACTGACATTCTACTTTTCTTCCCCAGTTTTTATTCCTTCATCACAGGAAATATCTTCCAAATATGGTTTTTCCGCCCTCTCACGCTACAATGGTTCAATAACGTAATGTCTGCTTCTTAATTGTTTTTCAGTGGTAAAATCATGTGGTGTCAGCAAGTTACTTGTTTTTCTCTTTTTATCATTAGTTGGCATCCTTTGCAAAATAACAACTTCAAGGCTACTTGTTTCAGAGGACATTCAGTTGGGTCACAGGTCGTCCCAGAGACAGGCAAACCAAAACACTGCCAACTTGCTTTGAAAACTGCAACCGAAAGATAACAACCCTCTTCCAGTGTAATACTGGAGCAGCATAACTATATGATTTCTGATGAATGATGGTGAATAATACTGATGACTGAACATAGTGTCTGTGTGTGCGTGTGTGTGTGTGTGTGTGTGTGTGTGTGTGTGAGAGCTGCTTATGCGTGTGTGAACTGCTTGTGTGTGTGTGCCTGTGCGTGTGTGTTACTGCTGCTTTCATAATATGGTTACTGATTATTGATTATGGTTATTGATTTACTGATGAATATGATGAGAAATATTGAAATATGATCCTGAACACTATTCTTGTCCAGTCTCTTTCTCATTGTGAAATTTTGAACGCTGCCCTCAGCTAAGGCAATGGAGGCCTTTGATGTTAGTCTGAGTTCTTTTGTGACCTCCTGGATGAGTTGTCGATATGTTCTTGGAAGAATTTTGGTTGGCTGGTGACCCCTGGGAAGGTTCAGCAGTGTGACTGCTTTCGAAATGTGCACTCACTCACAATGTAGAGCACTATGTAGTGAATGTTTTATATTGAAAACAATGTGAAGGAGTGAGAATCTAATGTTTAGATTAAACAAGACTGGTACGAATCTTGCCTGGGAGTGTCTAGTGAGCTTGAACCCAGTTATCAACAAAATTTGTTTAATTGGTTGCTTTTGTGATGAAGGGGGCAATTACTTTTTTCACAAAGGGCCAGGTAGGGTTGAATAGCTTATTTCTTTGAAAAAAAAAAAAACTATCATTTACAAACAGCATAATGCGTTTACTCTGGTAACCTTGGTCTCATAATAAAAATTTGTTTGATCTGAAACGTAAGAGTTTGACACAAATACGAAAATGGAAGTTGGTAAAGGGCAAATACCTTTTCACAGCACAGTAGGATGGCGGAGAAATGACCTGCGGCCAATTAACTTTTTAATTCATTAATTTATTTTACCACACGTAGGTAGGCTCTATGATTAAATGCAATTTTCAGAATTTCTGATAAATCTGTTGATTTCGTAATCATGATAATGGTTTAATCACCAGTCCTTTGCAATGATTTGTCCCTCAGCCACATCTAGTTATATAACGGCAGTCTGTTCGATCTGTATTGAATCCCAAGATCTCTTGTAGCTGCGATGTATGTCCAAGTGCAAATTAACTTAGGCCTACCACACAGTATGCTTAAGCATAACAGCAAGATAATGTTTCTGATAGAAGTGGCAAATTCACTTCAAAGTAAATGAAATCCATTGTTTATTGAAGAGACTGAAAATTTTGACTGAATGGTGTGTGATGTGGTAATTGTATATTTATATAAATGCAGGAAAAAGTACAGATGGACCGTCAGGTGGATGATCTGAAGAGGAGAATTCTTCACCTTGAACAAGTAACCCGGACAATTTCGGAAGTTAATTCTACAGTCTGTGTTAATTTGTAATACACACTTGGAAATGATAAAAAGTCTCTGGATAGCCCTGGTGCCCAAGAGAACATGGTGCATGTCAGTGTTTATTGTTCCTCACATTGCTAGGGTGTTACAGTCTCACGCATCATCATACAGGAATAGTGTTTCCAGACCTAGAATCATTTTCAAATAGCAAAAACTCAGTCATTATTGATTTATGGCCCTGAAAATGTCATGTGTGGATTCTTGGCTTGCTGGACTTGAAATTACTAGGCAAGGCAAGACGACAATGGTTGTGCTCCAGGGTTGGAGTTCGAGGCATCGGGTGTAAATTCAAATTATAGATCCATGCCTGATATGGTTAAGTGATTGAGTGATTTTTAGGATCATTGGCCTACAAGCTGAGCAATGATCACATTGTACCTTATTAGGAAATTTGTGACCTAATTTCTCTTCTGAAAAGGAAAAGCTCTCGTTCCATCTATAAGCTGTAAAAAGCTAAATTTGAGCAGGCACTGGGCGCCATATATGATATAATTAGCCACGTATCTTGGATAAAAGTGTAAGTTGTGTTGTCAATGGAAACTTTATTCATTAAATATTATCAAATGGCTATATTTTCTTAGAGTCTATGCTTCAGTTAACACATCCTGAACAGGCCAATTTAACAAAATTACTATGCAGCATGCATAACAACTCAGCTGAATAAAATCTGGCCACCATGAGAGTCTGTGTAATTAGCAAAATTAGCAAAAATTTTTCTCTGAAATGTTTATTTTTTTCCCATCTGAACATAGGATAAAGCAGAGTGTGAGGAGAAAATGGCCGCCATGTGTGAGACAATGGATAAAATGGTCCTGGAGAAAATGGAGGCAAGTGTACTGTCTGTGGAAACTTCATTCTTAAAATGTGGATGAATATCTTTTTTCCATGAGTCAATTGTTCTGTATCTCATTCTAAACATAACTAAAATTGCATAAACTAACCCAAGAAACCATGAGGTAAATATTGCAGTCTCTGTAAGCTGTGAAGCTTTGTGCATAATGTTTCCTCTTATTTAGCATAATACAAAATGGAAATGTTCACTTTTCTGCCTTTCGTTTGGAAACCACTCTTATACAAATCACGTAGCAGAGCCATGTAGAGAAAGAGTCGCGTCAACGGAAGTCCAAAATTCTCGATCGTCACGTGGTTCATGGAGACTGTGAATAGTTCCAGGAAGTTGCTGGCGGGCAATTTAAATGCGTCTGTCAAATAGGCTGCAGAGAGACATACCTGCGATTACTAGTCAATAAATAGCGTTATTTCTGCCTTGTTGACATACATTTGGCTTGAGTGAACGTTTGCCGTCTCACTAAAGTGACCCCAACGTTAAACAACCGCGAAAAGGCTACATTTAATGGCAGAATGTTATACATTTGCACTCAATGTATGCAGTATTCGAGCAGTTTTAGTGTCTTAGAATTATTGAAATGACTAAAACGAGTTTTAGTCATTTTAAAGAGCGTGTTCCAGTTGTTGATTGCTTTGAATTCTTGGTTTGTTTTTGCTTTTGACTACAATGCTTATTTAATCCCATCCTAATGTTTATTATGCAGCAAGGGAGGGGAAGGAATGTTTCAAAATTCTGTTAAATTTTTTTTTACATTTTCTTTATTTGTTTGGGGTTTTAATAATTCCGTTGAAGTGGAGGATCTAAGTTATCAATTCAATAATGAATAATGTTATCTTCATGACTTTCAGAAAGGACTGAGGACTGACAGGTGACTGTCAATAAGTATTAACTGACAGCACAATTAGTCCCTGCATTATTAAAAGCAGCATAACGTTCAGTGTGGCATCTTAGAAAATCCACTGGAAATAACTGCACTTTTACCGTTCATTTTTTATGCACATCCGCACTTATCACTAAACACCAGTACATAAGTTCAAAACAACTTTTTCATTGACTTTTTGCATGCAGAAGGTATAAATTTATCTAGGCTTGCATGCACAGTAATATTTTTAGAAAGGGCTCATTAAACACTATACATCCAGACAGAACAACACATTAAAACACAAATTTACATTGTCATTTACATACAGTCGCGTATTTCATTAAATTGACGTGATGCGAGGATGTATTCTTATGGCGTGTATGGATATTTTTCCAGCTGCAACCCCGGCAATGTCAAAAGAGCCGGAGAACAAATGATGAATTTCAAAAAAACATAATTCAAAGCGGTCAGTAGGCTTACTTTCATAAGTGCAACAAGTACAAGGCTTTAGTGCTTTTGCCCGTGGAAAAATACAGCATTGTGATACACTCAAGATCTAACACTATATATGCACACAACTCCGCTGCGTTCGCCACATGTCAAACCCTCAGATGAGAACCTGTATCGTACATATTGGTATTCATCCATTATGTTACCGTGGTGATATACCTCGGTAAGAAGTGAGCCGCCTTCGTGGTACAGAAAACCCAGGGTTAAACTTGAAAATACCGCAATAAGCCCAAATCCAGCTTTATGGTTACAGGCCCCAGGTCTTCAAATTGTGTTTTTGAAACTTGTTGTTGTTTTAGGCAGCTTGAAAAATATACTGTGGGTTGCCTTACCTTTCAAACAAGGTTGCGTTTGTTCACCGAAGCTGCTGCATTTATGAATGCATTTTTTTTGTCTGTGACCCTGTTCGTAGCGAAATTAGAAGTAACGGTTTCGTCCAATTCTGTTCCCTTAATTCTCCTTGCGAAAGTTATTGTGCTGCCCCTATTTTACGAAAATTGCGCGGAAAATAACTTATCGGATGCTGATGAAGCATTTTGTTTTAAGGAAAGGTATCATATGAGATGATACATCGTAAAGTGATAAATTCTAATACTCTGCCATCTCCTGCAATTTGCGCGATTGCTACGTGTTTTGCCTTCAATTTCAAACTGAAATGTTTCATGAAGCCTGAATGTGAATACTCTATGCCTTTTACGTATATCATTGCTTTGCGCTTTTAGATGGTATGTTATTTAATGTGCAACCGAATCGGACACAACACCAGCTGCTAGCCTATGCATCAGGAGAATGTCGAACAGAAATTACAATTAAAGGGGACCTATTTTACTATATCTCCAAGTTTATATTTTGATCTTGGACTCCCCTAGAGCACTCCTGATTGTTCAAAGTCCAAAAAAGGGTCTTTATTTAGCTCATACTGGCATCCTCAAAAAACTCCATTTGGAGTCCATTGTAGTCTCTGCCTGAAACGCCTCATTTGGGCGGCTCTTCCGCTATGGCCCCCACTCCCCGTGTGCCCACTTTATTCTGATTGGCCAGCTCTGTGGAGGGTGGAGTTGGGCGGGACGAGGCTGCAGAACGCATTTTTCCGGGCCGGCCTCCCTAGTGTGAATCAGAGACGCGTCTGCCATCTGATCTAAGCAATCGGCGGGAAATGCCGCAATCAAACGCAGTACATATGTATAGATCTAATGAAATGAACATGTTCTAATAAACGCAGCGGCGAAAGTGGAGGACGCAGTGCGGAAGTCTGGCAGCTCAAGCTCGAATTTGCTATCTGCCTACGGCAACAGTGGTGAGTACAGTGATTTTTCTACTCTATAGCTAGGATCCAGGGAAAGCTAGATCTACCCTATACAGACACATTTGTAGAACGGGTCGACATACCCAAGTCTAGACCGGAGACCGTAGAAATCCGGTGTGGCTAAGTTTAGGGGGAAACGGACAGTGAGGAGCAGCTTAGGTGTGTGCTATAAGGACCTGCTGGTTCGTGTGCATAACTGTGGTGTGTCGTTGGCGTGGAGTAACAAACAGCTTCTGCGCTGGTATATGACAGAGGGGCGAAAGCTCCAGGCCAAACGGTCTTTTCGGAAATTGCCCGTGGTAATGGTTCACTTATTGCGTCGGAATGACCAGTGTTTGCTCGTGTAAAATGGGCGCGTTAAGCCGCTTTGACACCGGACGCGAAAGAAATTTTTCGCACGACAGATTACATTCAAAGTCAATGCAAAGACGCGAATACACGCGTTTCGTGTGTATTCACGTCTTCGCACTCACTTTGAATGTAATCTGTCGAGCGAGAAATTTGTTTCGCGTCCGGTGTGAAAGCAGCTTCAAAGACCCTGGTCATGGATAAGTAAAGCAATCACAAGCTGCAGTGAACAAACCCAAACACGCACCCCAAGCTCTGCAAAACCTACAAACCCACATTGATGCTTACCGAAGTAACACAAGCATACCGATTAGAATTACTGCGTATAAGTTAACCAGAAGCATTTTTAATTAGCACAGCGCGCAAAATAACAAGCAGTAGCTGGTAACCGAGCGGTCATAACAACGACACAGACAAACCTTACCCTGCAATACAGGTTTTACACACAGTAAGTTCCATTACTGGGGGAGGAGGGAGCGGGGGGCACAGTTGTACCAAGCATCCAAATGACAAACAAGTATAAAAAGTTAGCTTCAAATGAGGTTTATGTTCACACACCTTCTGTTGAATGTCCCCTGATATTACTCTTGCATATTTAGGACACAAACATTAGCGACAGTAACTTGGCTACGTTAGCCGAAGTGCTACAGCCACATTCAACAGACCAGCAGGTTAGGTAGGCTTAGGGGCCGTTCACACCGAACGCGCTCTATTGGCGTAGAAACGCGAGGCGCCTCTGACCTGTTATTTTGAAGCCAGTTGTATAAAGGCGCTGGATGCGTCTTTTCTGTGCTGCTAAGTAACATTCCTGTCACTCATCTGCGAACATTCTGAAATGAACCGTTTCATTGAACTAGTCAAAAGTGAACTGATTTCAGGTTCATGATTCGACAGCAGGGAAAAGACTGACAATGACGTGAAACACCTTTTTATCACCTGTGTTTGATATGAAGCGCATAAAAAAAACAGAGGCGCCCGGTGCGCAAAAGCAGCCTCCAGAATGCCTCTAATCATTGAGAATATTCACAAAAAGGGTGCCCCACGCCGACAAAAGGCGTTCAGTGTGAACGGACCTGCAGTAAAGCAACTGCTTCTGCGCCTGTGAGTCGTGGACAGTAGTGACCGATACAGGCTTTATCTTCCGATATTTTACAAAGCCTGCGTTTGAGGCCAGTTGTTAGGGGTCCGCTAACTATCGTTAGCGGTCCTGCTAGCCACCCGTAACACGTTAGCTTCACTTACATTATTTGCCGTTATATCGTTACTTACAGCTTGTGGCTCCAAGCGCTTGATCGATGCAACTGCTTCAGGTTTGAGAAGCAGCTGAAACGTCAAATTATCCTTTATTGACAAAGCTGTCTTTGGTGAAATGCTGAGCACAAACGGCTAATGTTCCCTCTGGCCGTGGCTGTTTGCCGCCAGTAAACAAAAAAGTTACCCACTGATTTCTGGTGACATCGTCTTTAAGGAAGCGAAATAGGCTATTTATTTATTTGAATTTATTAAAGGATAGCCCCTTGAGATGTAGCATCTCATTTTCAAGGGGGTCCTTATACAGACATATACATAAAATACAGGACAACATTGCACAACATTACATGATAGACATACATAAAATACAGACATCTTGCTCACCCACTCCCACACCCAAGCCCTACCCACATAAGTCTAACATACAAACAAACAAATTGATTAACAAGGATCAGTGATGTGAACATAAAAACGTAAAACGTAAAGTGAAGCAAGACAGCCATGTGCTTTTTTTAACAATGTACAACCCCAATTCCGAAATATTTGGGACAAAGTGTAAATTGTGAATAAAATCAAAATGCAATGACTTTCGAATCACACCAGCCAGTATTTTATTCACAATAGAACAGAGATAACATAGCAAATGTTGAAACTGAGAAATTTTACAATTTTATCCACAAAATGGCTCATTTCAAATTTGATGGCTGCTACTGGTCTCAAAAAAGTTGGGACAGGGGACTGTTTACCATGGTGTAGCATCCCCTCTTCTTTTTAACACAGAGTGGAGGCGTCTGGGCATTGAGGAGACAAGTTTCTTGAGTTTAGCCATTGGAATTTGATCCCACTCTTGTTTAATACAGGCTTCCACCTGCTGGAGAGTTTTGGGTCTCCTTTGACGGACTTTTCCTTTAATTATGGGCCAAATATTCTCAATCAGTGAAAGATCAGGACTGCAGGCAGGCCAGTTCAGCACACGGACTCTTCTACTACGAAGCCATGCTGTTGTAATAGCTGCAGTATGTGGTTTGCATTGTCCTGCTGAAATACACAAGGCCTTCCCTGGAATAGATTTCGTCTAGAGGGGAGCATATGTTGCTCTAAAACCTTTAAATCCCTTTCAGCATTCATGATGCTTTTTAAAACATACAAGTGTCCCACACCATATGCACTAATGCATCCCCATACCATCAGAGATGCTGGCTTTTGAACTGAACGCTGATAACAGGAGGGGTGGTCTTTCTCCTCTTAAGCCCAAAGGACACAACGCCCATGATTTCCAACAAGAATGTCAAATTTGGACTTGTCTGACCACATGACACTTTGCTAGAGTCCATTTTAAATGAGCCTTGGCCCACAGAACACGACGGCGCTTCTGGATAATGCTCAACAATGGCTTCCTTTTTGCATGATAGAGTTTTAGGTGGCATCTGTGGATGGCACGGCGGACTGTGTTTACAGACAGTGGTTTCTTGAAGTATTCATGGGCCCATTTAGTAATGTCAATGACAGGATTATGCTGGGGAATGATGCTGTGGCGTCTGAGGGCCCGAAGATCACAGGCATCCAGTAAAGGTCTTTGGCCTTGTCCCTTAAGCACAGAGATTTTTCCAGTTTCTCTGAATCTTTTGATGATGATATGCACTGTCGATGATGAGACCTTCAAAGCCTTTGCAATTTGATGTTGATGAACATTGTTTTTAAAGTATTCCACAATTTTTTTACGCAAACCTTCACAGGTTGGAGAGCTTCTGGCCATCTTTACTTCTGAGTGACTCAGCCTCTCTAAGACATCCCTTTTATAACCAATCATGTTACACCCCTGATGCCAGTTAATGTAATTACCAGCTAAATGTTCTTTCAGCTAATTCTCTTATCTAATGATTGCTTTTTCAGCCCTTTTTTGCCTGTGTCCCAATCTTTCTGAGACCTGTTGCAACCAGAAAATTTGAAATAAGCTCATTTTGTGGATAAAAATGTAAGAAGTCTCAGTTTCAACATTTGAAATGTTATCTATGTTCTATTGTAAATAACATATTGGCTCATGTGATTTGAAAGTCATTGCATTTTGATTTTATTCACAATTTACACTTCGTCCCAACTATTTCGGAATTGGGGTTGTAATCAATATGAGGTTTAAAGGAGAGTTCCGGGTCAATCCAAAGTCCAAGATATTTAAATGTGTCAACTTTATCAACAGGAGATCCATCAGAAAAATAAATATGAAAATCACTTGAATGGGATTGAAGGTGACGTGTACTAAAAATCATACTGCAGGACTTCTTTTTGTTCAGTACAAGTTTGTTCAGTCTTCATTGGAGCATGTTTGTCAATTATTTTGTTTACTTCAGAATAAAAAAAGTTCCATGCTTCCTCAACATAGGGAATTAACTGAAATCTATCTCAATTAATGGAAATCAAATCGTAAATGAAGTTGTCTTCATTACTATTCTTACATTGTCTGAATGTCATAAATTTGGGAGGAGATCGAGGAACTTTTATTTTCCAGACACAGAATAGAATAGAATGATCACTTAAATCTGGTGTTTTGTCAGACTGCTTAACTATTCTGTCAGGATTTGAGACAAGGATCCAATAAAGCAGAGATGAAGATCTATAATCAACTCTCGTAGTTTCATTAATGAGCTGTGTGAGGTGTACCCTGTCAAACAGGTTTCTGTCCTTATGAGAAGAAATGAGGGAGGCCTGTAAATGTTGCCAATCATTAACTGTTTGTTTTCATGAAAAATTACATTGACAAAAATACATTCAAAATTAACTGGCTCAACAAGAGGAATGATGTGATCAGAAGCTAAAGTTGCAGCAACATAAGTAGCCACACCCCCACCTCTAGAGGACCTATCAGCTCTATATAACACAAAATTTTCAATTTCAATATCATCATCTGGGATGTTATCATGAAGTCATGTCTTAGAAATAGTAATGATATTGGGTTTATAAAGAGTAACCCAAGTTCTTAATAAATCAATTTTTGAGACAAGACTCCAGATATTAAGGTGAATAATCTTTAGACCCTTTGCTGAATCAATTGTATCTAATAGAAAAATGACAGTTCAGATAAAGAAATTTGAATGGGGAGAGATAAAGTTAAGAGAGTAGGAAGCAAGAAAAGACCAACAGGACACACACTCACAGATACAGACACACACAAACACACACACACATCCACAATGGATAAGAATAACACACAAGATTGGGTTGCATCATAAGTGGAAAATGAACAGAAAAGTACAACAGTCTGGTCAGATCATTGCTGAGTAAGCACATCAAAATATGTGCTTTTCTTCGAGTCCAAAAGTAAAAGGACAAGCAGCTTTGGAAGAGATACTGACAAAACTGTACCTCAAATGATCTGCGATTCTTCTTTTGTATTTCTGGAAGTGTAGACGCTACTAAGGCATAGTATGATCCGCAGTTGTTTGTGCCTGCTAGAATAGTTCCCGGTGTGGGCAGGTCCAGCGCCGTGATTGGCTCTGGCTAGGTCTGTATTAATAGGACGGCACAACCTGACGTCAGGTTTTGCCCAGATCTCATGAAGATCTCCGGAGGAGCTGCTCACAGAAGAAATGATGTTCACGAAATCACGTTCTTGGATTATGGCAAAACCCCTGTATCTTATGTTTAGAAACTTTTCAGAGGTTTAGTATGGACATCCAACATTATAACATTACTTACATGCATTAAAAGAAGGATCAACATAATAGGTCCCCTTTAAACACTCGCGGACTTTAATGCCATAACGTGGTGACAGTAGTGCGCGTCCCCTGATATAAACACATAAATATTTAACAAAATCGACGGAATAAAAGTAACTTGATATAACTGAGGATGCCGTCGTGGCAGTAACATGCTGCATAGCAACAACTAGCATGTACCACGGAGGCGGTACTGTCCTCTAATGGAAAAGCAACCCCAAAAAAGTACCCGGTACCGAGAAGAGTAGAGTAGAGCCAGTACCATGTAGTGGAAAAGCGCCATTAATCATCAATCCCAAATTAGCCGAGCAGAAACATAATATTGACAGGTAATGGTCAGTAGAATCTCAAATCCTAAAACACTCAAACAATATATCACGTCGTAGTTCCCTGAGTAGAAGTAAAAAAAAAAAAGAAAAATGCTCCCACAATCAATATTGATAGCGATGTATCACGGCAAACAATGGTTCTCTTCTTTATTATTGTGTAGCGTTATTATACTAGCTAACGTTAGCTACCTTGTTCTCAAAGTAAACCTCACTTGTCTTTACCACCTCCACTACTACGATAACAAGTCTGATGTTATATTTAGGTTAATTCTTCAACATTTCGCTCCCCCACCCCACTCCGCAAAAAAATTACGTTTGAGAAGCATTTTTTTTTCTCTCTCTAATTTTGCGTCTTTGGATAAATTGGCAGTGAGAGAACAGAGTTTACAAGCATGCTGCTGCTAATGGTTAGCGCTAGTAACTGTGTTCACTAACTGTTCCTAGCTAGCATCGTAGCCTAATTTGTTATCCGTAAACATTCAATACATCTGGATTCGTGCAGGGGATAATCCAGTAAAACGCTTTAGGGTACGTTTTATTAAATTCAGTTTAGCTGGCAATACAAAGTCAAATTCTTTAAACGTCTTACCTTTTGAAAGATCATTGTGAACGGTCCATTCCGCTTCAACTCAGCTGCTAGACTAGTCTTGTCGCTAACTTCCGGGAACTATTGGGAAACTCCACAACCCGCCATTGCTGTAAAAAAAGTGGCCCATTGGAGTCAATGGAGTTGACGCGACTCTTTCTCTACATGGCTCTGGTGTGCTGTAATTGGCCCAATTTCAGTTATTTTGTTTGCTTTCACAGCTGATGTAGTCGAGTGTTGGGCTGAACCGAATTTTCGGGCACTGAAAATATTTAGCCAAAAATAGCGAAATATTACGCATTCAGTATTTGGCCAAATGAATGAAAAGGCTGAAAACTTTGGTCATAACATGATATGACGTAACATAACATAACTTGAGTGACGTGAACAGGCTGTTCAGCCCAACTAGCTCGCCAGTTTCTTCTACTGTCGTGATCACTTCAGATGCTCAATGACTCAATGGTATCTAGCTTTAAGTCAAGCCTGCTCTTGAAAATTCCCAAGGATTCTGCCTCAATAATATGGTCAGGCAGGCTATTCCACATCGAAATTACTCTTTGGATGAAAAAATATTTCCTAATATCAGTGCAACGTGTGGTGTAGTTCAGTATAGGGATGCACTGAATTTTCGATCACTGAACATATTTAGCCAAAATAAATAACACATTTTCTATTTGGCCAATTGTGTGAAGAGGCTGAAAATGTTGACTGAAAGTGTGTGATGTGGTAATTGTATATTTATATAAATGCAGGAAAAAGAACAGATGGAGGATCAGGTCTATGCACTGGAGAAGGAAATTCTTCGGCTTGAACGAGTAGCCCGGACAAATTTGGCGGTAAATTTTACAGTCTGTGTTAATTTGTAATACGCATTTGGTAATGATAAAAAGTCTCTTGATAGTTTTGACTGAATGTGTGTGATGTGGTAATTGTATATTTATATAAATGCAGGGAAAAGCAGAGATTGACTGTCAGGTGGATGCTCTGAAGAGGAGAACTCTTCGGCTTGAACAGGTAACCTGGACAAATTTCGGAAGTTAATTTTACAGTCTCTGTTAATTTGTAATACACACTTGGTAATGATAAAAAGTCTCTTGATAGCCCTGCTGCCCAAGAGAACATGGTGCATGTCAGTGTTTATTGTTCCTCACATTGCTAGGGTGTTACAGTCTCACGCATCATCATACAGGAATAATGTTTCCAGACCTAGAATCATTTTCAAATAGCAAAAACTCAGTCATTATTGATTTATGGCCCTGAAAATGTCGTGTGGATTCTTGGCTTGCCGGACTTGAAATTACTAGGCAAGGCAAGACGACAATGGTTGTGCTCCAGGGTTGCAGTTCGAGGCATGGGGTGTAAATTCAAATTATAGATCCATACCTGGTATGGTTAAGTGATTGAGTGATTTTTAGGATCATGGCCTAAAACCTGAACAATGATCACAATGTACCTTATTAGGAAATTAGTGACCTAATTTCTCGTCTGAAAAGGAAAAGCTCTCGTTCCATCTATAAGCTGTAAAAAGCTAAATTTGAGCAGGCACTGGGCGCCATATATGATATAATTAGCCACGTATCTTGGATAAAAGTGTAAGTTGTGTTGTCAATGGAAACTTTATTCATAAAGTATTATCAAATGGCTTTATTTTCTGAGAGTCTATGCTTCAGTAAAACACATCCTCAACAGGCCAATTTAACAAAATGACTATGCAGCATGCATAATAACTCAGCTGAATAAAATTGGCCACCATGAGAATCTGTAATTAGCAAAATTAGTGAATTTTTTTTCTCTGAAATGTTTATTTTTTTCCCATCTGAACATAGGAAAAACCAGAATGTGAGGAGAAAATGGCCACCATGTCTGAGACAATCAATAAAATGGTCCTGAAGAAAACTGAGGCAAGTGTACTGTCTTTTGAAGCTTAATTCTTAAAATGTACATGAATAGCTTTTTTAACAGTTTTGCACAAAAGAAATGCAATATTTCTAAACATTTGACAAAGCACAATTGCGAGTTGCAAGTGTTTCCATTTGAGGATGTTTTGCGAATCAGCCTCGTAATTCTAGTAAACTACCGTCTCGCGATACTCTTTTCGACTGAAAATGGATGTGCTTGGACTGGGTCAGAACGCATTGCATGCAGGGAGTGTGGCTTGTAAATGCCAAAAAAAAAAAAAAAAAAAAGCGTTTCCATTCCAAACCTGCGAAATATTGCAATATCGATATGTCTGAAAAACCACCTCATGAGAGCATAAAAACTTTTTAGCGATATTTGAGAGGTTTTTCGAAATTCACGTGTTTCCATTCCCAGTTTTATTCGTTTTGCTATTTAGATTTTGCGCATTTCTAAGAGTAAT
Organism: Gymnothorax javanicus; assembly: GCA_029692085.1. Lineage (NCBI taxonomy): Eukaryota > Metazoa > Chordata > Actinopteri > Anguilliformes > Muraenidae > Gymnothorax > Gymnothorax javanicus. Next base: position 111,264,595 of record CM056201.1, on the reverse strand, counting down.
GGAAACGCACCTCATGGTGAGCGTCAGTGTTACATTGTTCCTCACAGTGCTTCGCTGTAACAGTGTTTCGCGCCTACATGTGGGAATTATACTTCCAGACGTAGAATCATTTTCAAATCGCAAAAACTGTCGTAATTAATTTATGGCCATGAAAATGTCTTGTGCGAATTCTTCCTTGCCGGAATCAAAATAATCAGTTGAGACCAGCCGACAATGGTAGTGCTCTAGTGCAGGGCTGCCCAACCCTGTTCCTGGAGATCGACCATCCTGAAGGTTATCACTCCAACCAAAGCAAACCACACCTGCTTTCCCAGTTAGAGACCTTGACGAGCTGCTAATGAGCTGAATCAGGTGTGTTGAATTTGGGACAGAGTAGAAACCTAAAGGATGGTTGAAGTCTCGGAACAGGGTTGGGCAGCCCTGCTCTAGGTTTTGTTTGAGTTTGAGGCACCTGGTCTAAATTCATATTTTTGAATTTATTCCTGGTATGGTGAAGTGATTGGGCTCTAATTTCTTGGTGCAGCGCAGGGTGGCGCAGCGTGGCGCAGCCCACGCAGTGGTAATTTCGTCCGTTGCAGCCCGCGCAGTGGTAATTTCGTGCGGTGCAACACCGTGCGCAGCCACTTTGGCAATTTGGTAGACGGACGGCGCCGAGATGGGTGTGGCGGCGTAGTAGGGGAGGTGTCACATATTCATCATGACGCAGTGACAATTTCGTGGATAAAGGCTCCGCCGAAAGTGCGCAGAGAGCTTGCCAGCTCCAACCTGGTTTACTTTCTGTGCACACGTCACCGAAACCTCACAGGCAGGTTTCCAGAATGTCAGGCACATTTCAATCCTATAAATTATTATAGCAGCCACTATTTAATGTAACTCTCTAAATCAGGACATAAATTTTGGTATATACTATAGTAATTATAGTAATATCGATTGTCCTGATGTCAGATCAAAGGCGGTTGGCACGCGTAATGGAAACTTGACCTGGCTTAATCAACGCAGCTGAATCTGTGATGCAAACTAACGACTTCACATCTTTCTCAGCCAACCACAAACTGCCTCGGCATCAGGCAGTGCATATATATATATGTGTGTGTGTGTATATATATGCTTGCACTCTATGCTCAGTAAAGCCGCTTGCACACTGGACGCGAAACAAATTTTTCGCACGACTGATTACGTTCAAAGTCAATGCAAAGATGCGAATACACGTGTGTATTTGCGTCTTTGCATCGACTTTGAATGTAATCTGTCATGCGAAAAATTTGTTTCGCGTCCAGTGTGCAAGCGGCTTAATACTGCTACTATTGTCACTTAGGTTTTATCGTTTTTAGTGGGGGAAAGGAATACAGCCTGATTGCTATGATCTCGTACTGAGTTAAGATCGCATCTTGAAAATAAATGTATAACGTATCTTGCATTGTTGTCCATGCATGTTAATCCCAAAATTTTAAGCAGCAACAGGGTGTAATAATAGGAACACGCTATCCATCGTTTCTCTTCCCAATGATGCAGGCAGAAGAAATAAATGAGCAACCGTCGTATTTCATTCCAACTTCATAAGTTTGAATGATCTGATGTAGTTTCATTTTGAAATTCCATTCAAGTTCGCTAATGGTAATAATTCGCGAATGCCCTAGCTAGCCAGCTGACTCATATTTGTAATGCTTAATGTAGACATAAGCGGTGCAGAAAACATGCCTGAAGCAGCAAAGTAAGATGGAACATTAACGCATCATGCAGATATAAGACAGAGGCTTCTTTATTCCAACATTTAAAGGTGAGGAGAGGAGCTCATTTGATTGGTGAAGATTTGACTTGGCTGTGTTAAACCCACCCACGCCTTCTCTCCTCCCTCTTTGCCACTTGCACCGGCAGGAGGGACAGAGGCGGGACAGAGGAGTACTTGCGCTGGGCACGAAATAGCAAAATACGCCTGGATACACCCCGTTGGCGCAGTGCTCCCCCCTTTCGCCGCGCCTGTGCCTGGTCAACGAATTTAGAGCCCATTGTGTTATTTTTAGGATCATAGGCCTAAGAGCTGAACCGTGATCATAATGTACATTAATTATTAATGTGAAAATACTGACCTAATTTTACGTCCAAAAAAGGAAAATTTCTTTGCAGGAAAAAGCAAAATTTGAGCAGAATCTTGGTACTGTGTACGAGGAAATGAGCTTACTTATGGGGAAAAAACAAGTTGTGTTGTCAGTTGACCCTTTATTCTTAAAATATCATCAGTATTTTTTAGGACTCTGTGCTTTAGCAAATCACATCCTAAACAGGCCAATTTCACAAAATTACTATTACTAATTACAACATAAATAGTAACGCAGCTAAACAGAATCTCCGGCTTGAATGGAATCCATATATTTCTCCACATAATAAAAATATCAGTGATTCGCAAAATCATCTAAATGCATAAATCCTTCAAGGTGGCCACCATTACATTATTTGTCCTCAGGCAAAATTAGCTGTATTTTTTTTTTGACATGTTAGTTTTTTCCATGTCAATACAGGAAAATGCACAGTCTGAGCAGAGACCAGTGGCCATGTCTGAGATAATTGACAAGCTAGTCCAGGAGAAGATGAAGGTAAGTTTACAGTCTGCAAACTTCATTCCTAAGATGTACACAAATACCTATATGTTGCATGAACCTATGGTTAAGTATCTCTCATTCTAAGCTTTAGTAAAATTGCATAAACTCACCCATGGAGTCTTGTGGTAAACACTGCAGTCTTTATGAATTGTAAAGCATCTAGCAAAATCTTTACACTTTTTCAGCTTAATGCAAAATGGGAGTGATCGCATTCCCTATTTTCTTTGGCGACGAGACTCATATAGATCACTTGACACCAGCATGTATTGTGGTCCTTGAGCATTTTTTTAATGTACGTGGCCTAATTGAAATGAAGTTTTTTTTTTTCTTGTCCAGTCTAAATAGTTGAGTGTAGGGATATTTTGCTAAAAATTGCAAAAAAAAAAAAAAAAAAAAAAAAAATTACACATTCAGTATTTGTCCATAGGATTGAAAAGGCAGAAAATGTTGATGGAATGTGTGATATGGTAATTGTATATTCATGTAAATGCAGGAAACAGTTGCTGCCCTGGAGCAGAGGATTCTGGCGCTTGAACATGCAGCCCAGGCTGAATCTGCGGTAAATATTACAATCTATGGAAAATTTGAAATTTGTGATGTGCAATATGTATTGTTTCATGGCCCTGCTCCCCATGAGTCTATGGTGAGTGTCAGTGTTATATTTTTCCTCACATTGCTGCAGTATTATAGTGTCACGCATCTACATGAGGGGAATAATACTTCCAGACCTACAATTTCAAATTACAAAAAGTCATTTATTATTCATTTATGGCCATGAAAATGTCATGTGCAAATCATTTGCTTGCTGGACTTAAAATAATCAGTTGAGACATGCCAATAATGATACTGCACCAGGGCTTGTTATAGTTTAAGGTACCTGGTCCAAATTCAAATTCATGAGTGTATATTTGATGCAGTTGAGTGATTTCAGGATCATCTGCCTTAAAGAATTACTGTGATCATAATTAGCATTATAATGTATATCATCATTGTGAAATGAGTGACCTACTTTCCCATCTGACAGGGAAATTCTTGTCCCTTCTATATGCTTGAAAAAGCTAAATTTCAGCTGAAACTATAGGCACCATATATGAGATCATTAGTATGCTTGTCATTGAGAGTACTGTTACTTGTGCTGTCAATGGAAACTTTACTTTGTAAATCATGGAAAACCGCTGTATCTCCTATGAGTCTCTGCTTCAGTATATCACACCCTAAACAGGCCAATTTAACAAAATAAGAATCCAACATGTATAATAAGACAGAAAAACAGAATTGTTGGCCTTGATGATATTTGTAAATTGCTCCACATAATTTAAATTATCTCAAAATTATCCTAATGCAGGTAAAAGCATCAATCCATCAAACTGGGCACCATTAGAATCTGAGTAATTGGCCAATTTGTTCTCTCTGAAATGCTCATTTTTTCCATCTGAATACAGGAGAACACAGAATATGCGCAGAAAATGGACGCCACGTCTGTCTTTGGAAACTTCATTCTTAAAATGTAGATGAATAGGTTTTTTTCCATGAGTCGATGGTTCTGTATCTCTCATCCTAAACATAACTATATGTTTATAGTTTATAATATTGCTGTTGCTGTTGCTGACCTCTTGGTTGTGCTGTAGCGCTGTTCATTGGTGTTCATTCTGCTTGAGTTGAGGGGGAGAGAGGCATGCAGGGCTGGTTGTAGCAGACGATTTACTCGTTTAAACTGGGTTTTCTGAAACTGATTCGTGTGTAAAAGTTCAAACATTAAAAGAGGTAAGACGATTTGCTCCCGGGGTATAACCTTTGTCGCATTAGGGGCAGGGAGAATCCCCCCCCCTTCTTTTTTTTCCCCCTTTTCCTCCCTTGTAACAACTCGGTTAGCAAATAGCCAAATTAAGTCGCTAATCTGGTCAAGCAAAGGCGACGGGGGTTTTTGGGGGTTTTTTTCTGGGAGGTTTCAGTCTCCTGGGAGCAAAGTAAAGTAAAATAAATGTAAACACTAAATAATTGGCCAACTAAGTGAATTGTACGAAATACAAAGTAAAACAGAGTTGTTTTCAAGGACTGAGCTACTGTCGCCTGGTTTTTCTGTAGCTGAATTAGCTAACAAACTTCAGCAAGCTCTCAACGCTAAGAATATTATCGAATTACCTGGATATCTAGCGAACTATAACCTGGGTTGGTTTCATACTTGGTCACTTGCCTTTCATACAGTCTTCTAGCCAGTAAATATTGATGTTCACCGGGGTTTTTAGTCTCCTTCTGTCTTTCTCTTTACCGCATAAACGCATTGCCAAGCTTGAATTAAATATTAACGCAAACTGGGGTTTTTGTCTTTTTCGCATCTCATTATTACCAAAGTGCTCTTCTGATTAAACACATTGCAAATTACGTTATTGTTGTTTTTTTACTCCGGTTGCGGTGCCTTGATCAGCTGATTAAAGTTTAGTTGCTTGTTTGAGTGCTCAGCGACAGCTTGTTGGGGGAGATACCGAGTATAGTTCGCTCACATAGTAAACGACTTTTTTTTCGGTCCGTTTGAATTAAAGGGAACCGGAGCTTTACTCTGTTTTGGTTACCTTTGGTTGTATTTGTGGCTAGTTAGCTCGATATTTACTGATTTGACTTGGGATCTGAGATTAAGCATTTAGTCAGTAGGGCAGCTGTTACTTAAGTCGTTCATTCAGTTAGGTTGGAATTTTAAACGGTAAGGTTTAACAGAATGCTCCGCGCCCCCCCCCCATTTCTCCTGGGCGCTGTAGCCAGTATGTTTTATCTGGATTCTCAGCTTAGACCTGAATATTTTTAGATTAGTATATTAATAATACTGGGACCATATAAAGTCAAGTCGGCTTATTCAGAGTGCCTATTACATATCGAGTTAGTCTTAATTTGGTATTTCATTTTTTTGTTAACTGAAACTAAGCCCCTGCTAAAAGAGGCTTATTATCCATTTACATATTTTCCTTGCGGTTTCTATTGTGACTGCTGCTTAGGGCTTCTCAGATTAATAAATTGTGGACCCTGAGCTTCTGTCTCGGCATTAATTTTCCTTGTTTATCTAGGGTGAGCAAGGTCATTAGGTAGGGGGTTCAAAATGTGGCCAAAACTATGTGACGGTTGCAGGATGATCGCACTTTTGGAAGGAGATTTCCAGGGTGGGTTTGTCTGTCACCGGTGCCAGCTAATTGAACATCTGGAGAGCAAGATCCTTGATCTTCAGAGCTAGTTGGCGGCGCAACATAGTTCGCAATCAGTAGAGTTCCTAGAGGAACTAAGTAGTATGTCGTTTAGAGAAATGGTGTGTATGCCAGAGCAGGGGTGCGCGGAGACCACAGAACAGGCAGGGAGAGAAAGTTGGGTGACTGTAGGTCGACAGCGCAGGAAAGGGGGTGCATGCCGTACAGCGACAGCTCCTCCAGTGGTTGAGGTGTCCAACCGATTCCGGCCCTTGCAGGAACTCGACTTGGCCCTGACCCTGAGATTGGGGGGATTGATGAGCATCAGGGCACCCTGTTAGCCTCTTCCCCTCAGAAAAGGGAGTTGGTGATAGTGGGGGACTCAGTCATGAGAGGAATAGACAACTTTGTCTGTTCGCGCGACAAGGAGTCTCGTACGGTACGTTGCCTGCCTGGTGCCCAGGTAGCAGATCTCCTGGAGCGTGCAGACAAGCTCCTGGCCAGAGCAGGGAGGGATCCAGTTGTCATGGTCCATGTTGGGACAAATGACATAGGTAAGGGTAGGTTTGAGGTTCTGCAAGGCAAAGTTGTGGAATTAGCTGAGAAGCTTAGGAGCAGATCCTCCACGGTAGTTTTCTCCGGGATTCTACCGGTACCACGTGCAAGCAGAGGAAAGCAGAATTTTATCTGGAGGTTTAACACGTGGCTATGAACCTGGTGTAGGAAAGAGGGGTACAGGTTTATGGGGCACTGGAACTTTTTCTGGGACAGGGGTGACCTGTTCAAGCCTGACGGGCTACACCTGAACCAGAGGGGTACCTTTGCACTGGGTCAGCGTACGTTGAGGGTAGCACAGGATTATTTAAACTAGGGACTTGGGGGGCAGGGAGGTTAGTGAGTGTTACACATAGGGAAATGCAGACTGCCCTGATGGAAGCTGACAGCGCTACATGCACTATTGATGATATACTTTTAAAGCAACAAAGCGTAGTGGGGGGCTTGAAGCAGCAGCCACATGGGAAATCAAGGGGGAAGAGCACTAGTAATAACTTGAAATGTTTTTATTTAAATGCAAGAAGCATAAAAAATAAACTTCCAGAACTTGAGGCCGTTATGATTAGTGAGGGCTATGACATAGATGGGATTACTGAGACATGGCTTAGTGAAGAGGATGGAGATGAATATAATATAGAAGGTTATAAGCTGTTTAGGAAGAATAGATGTAATAGGCAAGGAGGGGGCGTAGCACTATGTGAATGAAAGCATAAATGTACAGGAAATTCCCGAAATTGAGCATTCCTTGCCCTGTGAAGATATCTGGGTCAGGCTCATTGGCAAACACGAGACAGGTTTAAACATAGGAGTATGCTATCGACCGCCAGCTTTGGACAATATTGTCAATGAACTGCTCTATAAGAGGATTAGGCAAGCTTGTTGAGGAGGAGGGACTATTATTATGGGAGGCTGCAATTATCCTGGTATCGATTGGAAAATGGTGAAAGGACGGGGTAAAAGGGAGGACGAATTTCTGGATGTTATCAATGACAATTTTTTGGTGCAGTATATTAATAAACCTACAAGAGAGAAGGCAATTTTAGATTTGGTGCTTTGTAATGACTCTGATAGACTTAGCAATGTTGAGGTACTGGAGCCACTTGGGACTAGTGATCACCCTACTGTTAATTTTGACGTTTCATGGGAAGTTAAAAAGGTGTCTTCGAAAACCAAAATTTTTAATTTTAGGCGAGCAAACTTTGACGGGATGCGCTCATATCTAAGCGAAATAAAATGGGAGACATCTCTGGACTGTGAGTCTGTAAATGAGATGTGGGAAAGATTTAAGGGGGTTTTACTTGATTCACAATGTAAATTCATTCCTAAGGTGTCCAAGAGTAAGGTGAAAAAGCAAAATCCTCCATGGATGACCACAGCTATTCGTAGGAGTCTGAGGAATAAGAGGAATCTTTATAAGATATACATAAAGGATAACAATGAGAATACTAAGGCTGAATACTGTAAAATGCGAGCTGTGGTCAAAAAAGAGCTGAGGAATGCTAGAAGACTGTATGAAAGGCAAATTGCAGAAGGGGCAAAAACTAATCCTGAGCGCTTCTTTCAGTACTGTAGCAGAAAAAGAAAAGTCAAAGAGGAGGTTAAGCGCATAAAGAATAAATAAGGATCGCTGCTATATGATAACAAGGATATTGCGGATACCTTAAACAGTTTTTTTGTTGAGAATTTTACCTCGGAGTGGGTTTTTATTCGGCCAGAGGGCATGTCCAACACTCAAGATTATTTTGCAGAAATTGAGGTTAGGGATAATGAAGTATTAGACAAGTTGCATAAACTAAAGGCAGATAAGGCGGCGGGTCCTGATGGCTTATATCCTAGAGTGCTCAGGGAAGTTAGTGAGATCATCTTTAAACCGCTCTCCGCTATCTTCAGACGGTCTTTAGAAACTGGAGAAATACCAAATGATTGGAAGCAGGGCAATATAATACCAATATATAAGAAAGGGGACCGTACTGAGCCAGGAAATTACAGACCAGTCAGTTTAACTTGCATTGCATGCAAAATACTGGAATCTATCATAAAAGACGACCTGGAAGTATTCCTTGAACGTAATAATACTTTGAGGGATAGCCAACATGGTTTCCGTAAGGGAAGGTCATGCCTGACAAACCTTCTGGAGGCCACCAAGACTTATGATCAGAGCAGGGCTTATGACATCATATACTTGGATTTTCAGAGAGCATTTGATAAGTACCGCATAAGAGACTAATTTTTAAAATGAGCTCCATTGGAGTTACAGGAGGTATTCTGGAGTGGATACAAAACTGGTTACAGGACAGAACACAGAGTGGTGGTCAGTGGAATCTCATCTCAGCTAGGTATGGTGGGGAGTGACGTCCCACAGGGATCAGTGTTGGGACCCCTGCTGTTCCTCATCTACATTAATGACCTTGATAGAAATATTGAGAGCAAATTAGTTAAATTTGCGGATGATACTAAATAGGCCTATGTCACGTCAAATTTGAAAGCCGGAAGTACCCGTCTAAACTCTCTGAAGCAGTGTATCGTCACTTCCGGTTAATGCATTCAGCATCTCCGTCTCCTGTGCCACACGCCATTCCATTTTCTTGATGCAGTAGCATTTTTCGTTTTTTTTTTTTTTTTTTGGCCAATGCACGAATTTCGCAATTTTCACCACGTTAAAATATTCTTTTGCGAAATAAATTTGTGCGAGTGGAGCAGCGATCTGAATACCATCATTACTATTAGCAGCAACATTGGCTAGCTAGGTTGCCTAGCTTCACATTCAAACCGCAGTTGGCTGCATTGATTGAGATAATGGGAATGCTAGCTGCCAAGCTCGCTAGCTAGGTTGCTAGCGAGCTAGCTATTAAGTCAAATAACCTATGGATCACGGTTTCATTAAAAAATAGTGGTCTAGCTAAACATTGGATATGACTAGATCACCTGTTTTGTGAATATTTTTATTCTCAAGCACTTAAAATGTTCTTAAAGTAAAATGTTTGTGGTGTTGGCATTGCAACATTAGCGTTGCCATCTTTTGTTGATTTTTTTGAGATTCCAGTAAGTACCGCCCTTTGACTGCAAACACGGTTGAATGTATGCACACAATGGGTTCAACTCACATTGCTGTTGATCGGCGGTGAGAATTCGCACGTCAGTCTTCTACTAAGTTGGTCTCCCATAGATGGTGAACGCATTCTTAGCGCGAATACAGCGGCAAATCCTTGAAGCGAAAAAATTCAAACGAGACCGCGTTCAAACTCCCGCGACTAAAGCAAGGGGGAAGTTTGTTTTGCATTTAATGGAAACGCAGCATTTAAGTGAATTTCAACCGAACATGGGCTTGGCTCTGCTGTTGCAACAAGCAGGTATTCGGTGTCATCAGGTGACCATGCGTTCGATAAAACTGACTCCACGTGATTCCACCTACCTGCCATTGAGGTGGCCATTGTTTACTTGACTATCACTACCATAGAACTACCGGAAGTGGGAGCACTCTGCTCAGCGTTCCGGAAGCAGGAAGTGTGATATAGGCGTATTGGGAGGTTTGGCAAATAGTTTAGACACCACTAAAGTGATTCAGGAGGATTTGGATAGAATCCAGAGTTGGGCAAAAATGTGGCAAATGAAATTTCGTTTAGCAAAATGTTAAGTTGTACATATAGGTAATAAAAACATTTGACAGGATTACTTCATGGGAGGTTTAAAACTGAAATGTGCGCCACATGAAAAAGATCTAGGAGTGATTGTTGACCAAACCCTCACAGGTTCTAGTCATTGTGCCGTAGCAGTTAAAAAAGCCAATCGGATGCTGGGATACATTGCCAAAAGTATTCAGTAAAAATCCAAGGAGGTGATACTTCTCTTGTACAACACATTTGTCAGACCACATCTGGAGTATTGTGTACAGTTTTGGGGACCCTATTTTAAGAAAGATATAGAGGCTCTAGAGAAAGTTCAGAGAAGAGCCACTAAGCTGATTCCAGGTATAAAAGATGAAAGCTATGAGAAGAGGCTGAAGATCCTTAATCTCTTTAGTCTTAGGAAAAGGAGACTCAGGGGTGATCTGATTGAGGTCTTTAAATATGTTAAAGGGATTAACAAAGTGAATTATGTAGGATTCCTTCGGCCAAGTTCTGTTAGTAGAACTCGAGGTCATAAATGGAAGTTGACCAAGGGTAAATTTAGCACTGATATTAGGAAATATTTTTTCACCCAAAGACTAATTTCGATGTGGAACAGCTTGCCTGACCATATTGTTGAGGCAGAAACCTTGGCAATTTTCAAGAGCAGGCTTGACTTGAAGCTAGATACAATTGAGACATTGAGTATCTGAAGTGATATATTCACTATGGTTAAAATAAACTGAGATAGAGATGAGATGAGATAATGCTTTATTATCCCGAAGGAAATTCGATTTACACGGTTGAACAAGAGATAAAAACAAATACACACAACAGAGATAAATACACATAAGAGATAAATATACATAAGAGCACCCATTATACAAGTAAAATGTTACTAAAATAGCTGGCAAAATAAAGTTTAAAATATTGCAGTATATAATGAATAGTTATTATAAGTTAACCTATAATTGAAGTTAAAGTTGTAATAATGGACATTAAAAGTGTGTAATAACTTTACAGTTACAACAATTAACAAAACAGAACAAAATATCAACGGTCATTAAATACGTCATTTAAAACACCAGTACTTGCTGGTATGAAAGAATTTCGAGCCCTGTTTGTTCTAAAAATTGGCATGCGCAGTCGACGGCCAGAAGGGAGAAATTGAAATTCGGGAAAAAGGATATGAGTACTGTCATTTAAAATTTTTCTTGCTTTCCTTTCAATTTGCTGCTTGTAAATAGTGCCAATATCTTGCATTTTAAGTCCAGAAATTTTACTTCCAGTGTTTACAATTTTGGAGAGTTTACGTCGATTTTGAACAGACGGGCCCCCATACCAGCAGTACACATTGAAAACTAAGATACTTTGAATAAAAGATTTGTAAAATAACGATAATATAGTTGTGTCAAGTTTAAAATAACGTAATCGTCGTAAAAAGTATAGCCGCTTTAATCCTTTCTTATAGATATAGTCAGTGTTGCTGTTCCAGGTGAGTTTAGAATCTATAACTGTGCCCAGATACTTGTATTCCTCGACTCTCTCAATGGATTCATTATCAATGGTAATTGGCAACAGTTCACTTTTATTTTTCCGAAAATCAATAACCATCTCTTTAGTTTTCTTTACGTTCAATTTCAGAAAATTGCTTTTACACCAATCAAGAAATTTAGCAATTTCAGAGCGATATTCAGTTTCCGAATGCCTTATAAATCCAGCAAGAGCGGCGTCTGCAAACTTTACAGTGAGACATTGTGAAAAACTATTGACACAGTCATTTGTATATTGAATAAATAGAACAGGGGAGAGAACACAACCTTGTGGTGCACCAGTGGATATAGATGTTGTGGCTGATTTGGTATTGTTGACAGTTACAAACTGGGGTCTACATACAAGAAAAGATTCTATCCACTTTACAAGACTTGGGTTAACTGACATGTTACAGAGTTTTTGCATTAAAATATGAGGTTGAATGGTATTAAAAGCGGAAGAAAAATCGGCAAACAGAATTCGAAACAGAAACAGACAGACAAACAAACTGGCGAGCCTAGTTGGGCTGAACGGCCTGTTCTCGCCACTCATGTTATGTTATGTTAACTAAAATTGTATAAACTAACCCAAGAAACCATGAGGTAGATATTGCAGTCTCTGTAAGCTGTGAGGCTTGGAGCATAATGTGTGCTCTTATTTCACATAATGCCTGTTCATTCGCCTCAAGGGGCACATGGACCAGGGGGCAGACTTGGCTGCCGAGGCTCTGCTCCAAGAAGCCAGTTCGGACAGCAAAGTCCTCCAGGATGCTGCCAATGTGGCCTTGGGTCACATGATTCAGAGCTGCAGCCCATTGCCGTGTCTGGAAGCCCTGCTCAGCGAGCTGAGGTGGGTGGAGTCAGGGGCAGGGGATTGGGGAAGGGTGTGGTCAGTGGGGGCCTAATGTGCTTGGAATCAAAGGTGGGTCTGCTTAATGTGGGCGGGGGCCAGTGAAATCAGGGGAGGGGTCTGTCAATTCACTCATGTGGCAGAGGCTTTTTCCTAAAGCATCATACTGCACATGCTCACTGAGGATTATTGCAACAGCTGCAGAGCACTGGGCAGATGAAGTATCTGCTCTGAAATCACAGCCAATTACATCTGGTGAACATCTCAGTAACATACACTATACTATCAGTGAAATAGGACCCCTTATTGGTGTTGGTTTCTAAGAAGTCACATGAACTTAGGATGTTTTTATGCCCCCGGAATCGAAGATTCAGGGGCATATTGTTTTGCACCTGTTCGTCTATCTGTTTGTCTGCAACAGCAAAAAAAAAAAAAACTTTAACCTTGACCATAACTTTTGATTGGTCAGAGATAGGCCTTTGATACTTGACATGTGTATCCCTTGTCACGAGACCTTTCGGATGAGGTAATCATTTTTGACCTTGTGACCTTGACCTTGGCGTAGGACGCATTTTCCAAAAACGTTAACCTTTGCCATAACTTATCATTGGTCAGTGATAGATCTTTGATACTTGACATGTGTATCCCTTGACACGAGACCTTTCGGATGAGGTCGTAATTTTTCACTTTGTGACCTTCACCTTGGCATCAATTTGACTTCACAATACTTTCCTGGAAAAGTTTTTAAAATTTTATTAGTTTATTTAACCCATTGCAAGTCCAAGCGATTCCATCTGGTCCTTTTCCATATTATAAATCCAAACTATGCTTGTATACGGGGGCATCAGTGTTTCACATCTTGTTTTTGGGGGGAAGTAAAAGTGCAAATAGATGTATGTTGCCCTGGGCTCTTGTTTGTGGTATGCAGGTGCCAACAGTTGTGTTCCTCTCCAGTACGCAGAGTGAGGAAGACCCTGATCAGGAAGCAGCAGCCCTGGAAGATGGTGATCACGGAGAGGAAGTCCCGGAAGATGGTGATCACGGAGAGGAAGTCCCGGAAGATGCTGATCACGGAGAGGAAGTCCTGAAAGATGGTGATGAAAGATGGTGATCACGGAGAGGAAGTCCCGGAAGATGGTGATCACGGAGAGGAAGTCCCGGAAGATGGTGATCACGGAGAGGAAGTCCTGGAAGATGGTGATCACGGAGAGGAAGTCCCGGAAGATGGTGATCACGGAGAGGAAGTCCCGGAAGATGGTGATCAGGAAGAGGAAGTCCCGGAAGATGGTGATCACGGAGAGGAAGTCCCGGAAGATGGTGATCAGGAAGAGGACGTCCTGGAAGATGGTGATCACGGAGAGGAAGTCCCGGAAGATGGTGATCACGGAGAGGAAGTCCCGGAAGATGGTGATCAGGAAGAGGAAGTCCCGGAAGATGGTGATCACGGAGAGGAAGTCCCGGAAGATGGTGATCAGGAAGAGGACGTCCCGGAAGATGGTGATCACGGAGAGGAAGTCCCGGAAGATGGTGATCACGGAGAGGAAGTCCCGGAAGATGGTGATCACGGAGAGGAAGTCCCGGAAGATGGTGATCAGGAAGAGGACGTCCCGGAAGATGGTGATCACGGAGAGGACGTCCCGGAAGATGGTGATCACGGAGAGGAAGTCCCGGAAGATGGTGATCGAGGGCGTCCTGGAAGATGGTGATCATGGGAGAGGAAGTCCCGGAAGATGGTGATCACGGAGAGGAAGTCCCGGAAGATGGAGGATCCCGGAAGATGGTGATCGGAGAGGAAGTCCCGGAAGATGGTGGAAGTCCCGGAAGATGGTGAATCAGGAAGATGGTGATCAGGAAGAGGCGTCCCGGAAGATGGTGATCACGGAGAGGAAGTCCCGGAAGATGGTGATCACGGAGAGGAAGTCCCGGAAGATGGTGATCAAGGAGAGGAAGTCCCGGAAGATGGTGATCAGGAAGAGGACGTCCTGGAAGATGGTGATCACGGAGAGGAAGTCGCGGAAGATGGTGATCAGGAAGAGGACGTCCTGGAAGATGGTGATCACGGAGAGGAAGTCCGGAAGATGGTGATCAGTCCCGGAAGATGGTGATCACGGAGAGGAAGTCCCGGAAGATGGTGATCAGGAAGAGGACGTCCCGGAAGATGGTGATCACGGAGAGGAAGTCCCGGAAGATGGTGATCACGGAGAGGAAGTCCCGGAAGATGGTGATCAGGAAGAGGACGTCCTGGAAGATGGTGATCACGGAGAGGAAGTCCCGGAAGATGGTGATCAGGAAGAGGACGTCCTGGAAGATGGTGATCACGGAGAGGAAGTCCCGGAAGATGGTGATCACGGAAGATGGTGATCACGGAGAGGAAGTCCCGGAAGATGGGATGATCCGGAAGATGGTGATCACGGAGAGGAAGTCCCGGAAGATGGTGATCAGTCCCGGAAGATGGTGATCAGAGGAAGTCCTGGAAGAAGATAGTGAAGTCCTGGAAGATGATGATCACAGAGAGGAATCTTTGCAAATCTTGATGAGAGGAAGATGGTGATCAGGGACGGACAGAATGAGAGGAAGTCCCGGAAGATGATGATCAGGAAGAGGCATTCCCGGAAGCTGCTGATCACAGAGAGGCATTCCAGGAAGATGTGGCTCAGATATTGGATGACCCTGAACCTGCTGAGGAACTTGTTCTAGAGGGACCTGTATTCCTGGGAGATCTTAATCGCGGATTCCAGGGAGATGGTGATCACAGGCAGGTATACCTGCAAGATGGTGATCAGGAGAGGAAGTCCCGGAAGATGCTGATCACGGAGAGGAAGTCCTGGAAGATGGTGATCAAGAAGAGGATGTCCTGGAAGATGGTGATCAGGAAGAGGAAGTCCTGGAAGATGATGATCACAGAGTGGAAGTCTTTGCAAATCTTGATGAGAGAGTTGAATTCCCGGAAGATCTTGATCACGGATTGCAGGGAGGTGGTGATCACGGACAGAATGATGAATTCCCGGAAGATCTTGATCACGGATTGCAGGGAGATGGTGATCACGGACAGAATGATCACGGAGAGGCGTTCGAGGAAGATGATGATCAGGAAGAGGCATTCCCGGAAGCTGCTGATCACAGAGAGGCATTCCAGGAAGATTTGGCTCAGATATTGAACGACCCTGAACGTGCTGAGGAACTTGCTCTATTTGTATTCCTGGGAGATCTTAATCGCGGATTCCAGGGAGATGGTCATCACAGGCAGGTATACCTGCAAGATGGTGATCAGGAAGAGGAAGCCCTGGAAGATGGTGAACTGGAAGAGGCAGTGCAGGCAGATGGTGAACATGAAGAGGCAGTGCAGGCAGATGGTGAACAGGAAGAGGAAGTGCAGGCAGATGGTGAACAGGAAGAGGAAGTGCAGGCAGATGGTGAACAGGAAGAGGCAGTGCAGGCAGATGGTGAACAGGAAGAGGAAGTGCAGGCAGATGGTGAACAGGAAGAGGAAGTGCAGGCAGATGGTGAACAGGAAGAGGCAGTGCAGGCAGATGGTGAACAGGAAGAGGAAGTGCAGGCAGATGGTGAACAGGAAGAGGCAGTGCAGGCAGATGGTGAACAGGCAGGCAGATGGTGAACAGGAAGAGGAAGTGCAGGCAGATGGTGAACAGGAAGAGGAAGTGCAGGCAGATGGTGAACAGGAAGAGGAAGTGCAGGCAGATGGTGAACAGGAAGAGGAAGTGCAGGCAGATGGTGAACAGGAAGAGGAAGTGCAGGCAGATGGTGAACAGGAAGAGGAAGTGCAGGCAGATGGTGAACAGGAAGAGGAAGAGGCAGATGGTGAACAGGCAGATGGTGAACAGGGAAGCAGGCAGATGGTGAACAGGAAGCAGTGCAGGCAGATGGTGAACAGGAAGAGGAAGTGCAGGCAGATGGTGAACAGGAAGGCAGATGCAGGCAGATGGAACAGGAATAGGCAGTGCAGGCAGATGGTGAACAGGAGGAAGTGCAGGCAGAGGAAGTGCAGGCAGATGGTGAACAGGAAGAGGAAGTGCAGGCAGATGGTGAACAGGAAGAGGAAGTGCAGGCAGATGGTGACAGTGAACAGGAAGAGAAGTGCAGGCAGTGAACAGGAAGGCAGGCAGATGGTGAACAGGAAGAGGAAGTGCAGGCAGATGGTGAACAGGAAGAGGAAGTGCAGGCAGATGGTGAACAGGAAGAGGAAGTGCAGGCAGATGGTGAACAGGAAGAGGAAGTGCAGGCAAATGGTGAACAGGAAGAGTCAGTGCAGGCTGATGGTGAACAGGAAGAGGAAGTGCAGGAAGGCTGGGATATGATAATGAGATTCTTGGAGTGGGGTTTCTTGGCTTTATGCGTGCTTCAATTCCCTTTGGTTTGGTAACATGCTTAATCAGTATCAGATAGAGTAGGACGACTGGAGACCAGCCCAGATATGAATACCAGTCTCATTAATGGAGGAGACCTCACCTCGCCAAAGTATATTTCAGCGTAAATTAGAAAACCTAAAGTGAGTAAAATCCGATTTATAGATTTAGCAGTTTGTCTCACTAATGGCAATAAAACAACAACAAAACTTCGTATACATATGCCTTGACTGGGCGGCCATTGAAGACATAAGGCGTCGAACAGTGATGTCAGTTATATCACTCTCTTTGTTCACTGGAGGTACAGTATCAGCGTGGATAAAGGTACCGCTAAAGTTAACGAGAAGTTGGCTTCACGTTTTCATCCACCTTTCAATGATCGGCCTGGCGGGTGGGCTAGGATTACAACAGGTGTCGGTGTAGTCCCGGCAGGCAGAACTTGGGGGGACTGACGATAGGGGGGAGCGGTTTTTGGGTATGACTGGTGTGTACCAGATGTTATTGCTGGCCTTGAATTTTGGCAGGAATAAACGACCGCAACTGTTTCGGATACACAAGCTCGAAATACCGCGACTGAAAAATTGACTTTGCAAAACTGCGCAATACTGTTTACCTCTGTATTAAATAACCATTTTGTATGAAATACGGATATGTGGGTGGTGTGCATGGTTTTAATGTTGAAAACATTCCTGTTGACTGTTTGTAACAGCAGCAATGTACAGCGCGTTACACAGACAACCCGGTCTTACAAGCATTTTTATTCGCAATAAAAATTAACAACTTCATTGACTGTGAAAGTTGTTAAAAGATTCCTAGGATGTAAAATATATAAAGCGCTTCTGATATTATCTGCGTGTTGATTAAGTTATTTAAGGGTTTAGTTTCTTAATTAATGCAAAACGTCTGTGCTTAACGAATCATCGGCCCAACCATATAACGGCTTAAAAATGATCCCCCACCCCCCCAAAATAACAAAACTTGAAAAATATTTTATGAAATTAGTATACCGTGAAAGAAATATTAATAGACTTAAAAAAAAAAAAGTAGTAGTTTGGGGGGAAAATATTCAAGTGATTTTTTCAATATCTTACTTACAAGTCAATCAATGTTTTTGTTATTAGTTTTAAAATATTTATAATTTGTCTTTGCGTGACCAATATCTTAAACCTTACTCGTAATACCATAAATGCTGTTAATATGGAGTCTCGAACTATTTGTCTTTTAAATTACATAAATGCCACTAATATAGGGTGTTGAAATATTTGTCTTTTAAATTACAAACTTACAATAGTTTCCCGATGTCCGAAACTTTTATGGAGTCTATTTGTCGGTAATAGCCACAGTTAACCGTGCTACTTAACAAACAATATCAAGAAAATTAGTAGGCTGTGAATGACATACTAACCAACTTATAAAAGTCAGACATTTTTTTTAATTAGTTTTAAAATATCTAATTCTGTAAGAGGCAGTTAGATGTAGGTGTAGTCATGAAATAGAAACGCTTTCCTTATGGATGACAACTTGCGCATTTATTGTCACAAAATATTTATTAATACATTTGTAATTTCTCGTTGGATGCCCAAAATTTTAAACCTTGCTCGTGTCACTGTAAATGTTGATAATTTGCCGTGGCAAAATATTGGTCTAAGACAGTGGCTGGCACACAATTCGCAAATTGGTAAGTATCAGACAATTGACCTTTCGCAAAACCCTGCCCCCAAACGGTCATTGTCCAATCATACATCTTAGCAACCGTTGCTATGCAAACAAGGTCCGTCAAGCTGTGGACCTCCGACAAGCAAAATGGTGAAGTGATGTGCCTATGGCATTTGTAAGTCGGATAGTAGATACCCCAAGAGTTTGGCTGGGGGAGTCGTGTTCTTTCCTTTTCCAAAGCCGAAAACACAACAGGAGCGGTGCCTACAATGGATCAAGCAATGTGGAAGGCCCCACTCCCAGCTAAATGCTGCAAAAATAAACAAGCATACATACGTCTGCTCCAAGGTAAGGCTAGGCTAGGCTAACGCTCGCTAACGTTATGTTTCGTTAGTTTACATCAAAGTTGAATATAGCGTCCCAACAGGCTAAATTTAAACTTATTGTTTTCATCTTTCATATGGCATTTTGTGAATGGACGGCCTACTCCTGAGTATCCCAACCCTGTACTTGCTGTACAAGTGCCGAACCAGACTAGGGAGCAGCTCGGAGGCTGTCGAAAGCCACCCACAAAACGGTAGACTACATGCCAATAATATTTGATTTGAAGTACAGTATATAACTCTATATTCAACCTGATAGTACATGTTACACAGTATAGCCGAACGTTACTGTTACCAGAGGTCGCGTTACACTTTCTGATTGTCAGTCATTGCGACGGACAGGGGCATAAAAATTCCGTCATATCAATTATTATCCGTCATTGTAATTTTATTCTTTAAAATGATTATTTTATTTTAAAAAAATAAACGATTAACAGAATAATTTATAGATTATGCATTAGCTGATGCCGACAGTGATTCATGTAGACACATATTGGAGTTAAATCACGGACACAAGGCGTTCGATTTTAACGGGCATTTAATTGCATACAATCCTTCACATGTCTGCCATGCCATTCCGTGCGAACTGAATAAAATAAATAAAATACAAATCAGTTCAATACAAAGCATTCTCAAAGAGAACGAGCATTAAAACATTTCACACATATAATTTGCCAACCCATCGGCTTTTGAAGGCTATGAGCCATTAACCTTACAGAACAATTATTCCTCAAAAAGCATTTAAATGTTCACTGTGGCGTGGATCGTTCATCGTGTCATTATCGCAAGTGCTGTTGATCGTATTACCATATTAGCTGCACGTTATTTTATCCGCGTCTTACATTAACATTAATCTAGCACAGAGCACACAGCTAAAATAAAAGTGAATACAATTAACGTTCCTCATTGGCCGCATTAACTCACGGGGAGTGAACAGAAATCTTCAGCTACACAACTCACGCAACTCTTCTAACTAACTTCGGAAGTCCATCCACAACCGCACAACTTCATGAAATATAAAACTTTTATGCAGCAACTGAACTTAAAACGTCTTCCTCTGTAGCTTTAGCAAATAAACTGCTTATTAGTATTGATCTGTTTTCAGTCAATTTCCCTGGTAAAAGACACTTGAACTCTCCCCTCTCAGGTGTAGCTAATTGTCTTCGTTAAGATGAGAAATGAAACGCACCAGTTGAATGCAAAAAAGAGCGCATTTCAATCTTTTTCAATTAAACAATCATTACGCACAGGTTTGACGACTTGCTTAGGATGTGACAAAATTTAGCGCGGAAAATCCTCAGTGGTTTTTTTCGAGAAGAGTTACCTATGAAGGCATGTGAATTAAACATTTTACAGAATTTATTATTCACTCGCCTAAACATTTCACTATAAGGGAAACTAACATGTTGACCAAGAACAATGATTGAAATCGGGTCACTAATCTCATCCGTTTCAAGGGATGTTTTCCGCCCCCCCAGTGTTCCGTCCACCGCCCGCCACTGCTAGCTAGTTACTGCTACTGCAATGTTAGTGCCTTGACATATAACCTTACATCCATGGACCTAGTGTAACAAGCTAGACTCTGATGACGTTGCTGGTTAGCTAGGTTCTTGGGGGTATACGGGTTATACACCTAGGATAGTTGAAAGGATGTTGACTAGCTATCTAACTTTACCGGAGCTGTAACTTGTTAGCAACTATCATATTAATTTTAATATTTCGGTCAACATCCTCCTGAAGCATACAACAGTGTCAAGAACTTACCCAGCAGTGCAAGAGCATGACTGGTCCACAAGGCTGTGCTCGTTGCATTTGAGGTGGAGGTCATGGGGTTTCTCATTTTTTGCCATTGACCGGTAGGCTTTCGCCTCGACAGTCGTTGAGTCCCCTTCGTTGATTATTTTAATGTTATGAATGTAACCCTCCACGGCATATTGTAACCCCTTTGCCTCGCTCTGGAGGATATCGCGCAGGAATTGCCTCAAAAAGAGTCACTGACCCGCTCCGGTACACTTCTCCCCACCATGACACTGTGTTGACAGTCCGTCAGCGTCAAGAAGTTTGACGGGGTAGCAACAGTAACTAAGGGGGGGCGGGGCTTTTGCGAAAGGTCAATTGTCCAAGTCCCTCCGATCCGAGTCCCAAGCAAGTCTCAAGTCATTTGGTCCGAGTCTCAAGCAAGTCCCAAGTCTTTTCTTTTGTGGGCAAGTCAAGTCAAGTCGAGTCACAAGGTTATGTCAAGTCGAGTCGAGTCACAGGTTATGTCAAGTCAAGTCCCTCACCATTGTCCCCCAGCCCACCCACAGAGCACTCAGCTTTATGTCTTGGAGAAAAACCTAATGTCAATCTCAAAAAAGAGCGTGCAGACTAGTCTGCATGGCTAAACCAGCATGAAGCTGTTCATTTATCCATTATAACATTACATGTCTGATCATTAAGACCTAGGTAGATGGGAAAGGCTACATTCCATTAAAGAAATGGCATATTTGATACAAAAAATTGTTTATTTTGAACATTTTGCAAAAACATGAAAATTCATCAGAATCATTAGCAAAGTGCTTATGTAAAGCACTTGCTCCCACACGGAAAGAACCTATATAAACAAATAGGTTTTAATATAGGGCCAGATATAGGTTTCACATATATGCGACATACATAAAATTGGCCGTTTTCATATATTATAGGTACATATATGTACCTATAATATATGAAAACCGCCAATTAAAACTTTCGCGTTTTTTTTTATTTGGCATTTCCAATCCCACTAGAATTTGGGATATCCAATTAGGAAACTTTGTATAAGTGCTGAGGTTTATTTGCATGCTTAACCTCCGGTTGACAGTTCAGGAGAGTGTACATAGCCTGCGGCCGGCAGCAATTGCTTTTTATTTATTAATCAAGTGTGTCTTCGCGAGCACAGACCGAGGGCAGAGAATAGTCAAAATGGATGAGAAGCAGCTCATATATTAGCGCCCGTCTAGCCAACAGGACGCGGTTAGGGGAACTCTAATCTACATCACCCTTCCCAGCAGGCCCTTCGCAATTTGCATCCCTGTAAAGCACAATTGCGCTACTTAAAAAAAAGAGCTGCCGACTACTGCTGGTTGATACAAAGGGGATTAAAACCTATATGTTTATATAGGTTCTTTACGTGTGGGAATTTAAGAATCCTTGTTATTTCATCCCTGTAGGAAAAAGTCTGGGACCTTTAGTTGCTATACAAGCATCTCAAATAAAAGAGAAGTGTCTGTTCATTAAAACTGTGAACAGAAATGTAGACTTTGTCTTCAAATTCATTAACCACAGTGAAATGCTCAAATAGATGTGGGGATGAAAATGACTTCTGAAAGGCATTTTTACTTGAATGTATGTTCCCCTGTGTACTTTTATTTTGTTATTTTTGTTTTATTTTGCTATCTAGAAACTGCATTACAAACACGATAGAAAACATTGCATTTGGTGGATGTAACAGTGTAGTGTATAACCTTTCAGTGGATGTGTGTGAGCTGTAATGATGTGAATCCAATTTTATCTAATGTGGTGAATCTGGCAGTGACTTAAACATGAAAAAATGCTTACTTGATGAAATAAACATAAACCATTTTGTTTTTATACATTTCCTTCTCTTCCACAATACACAACTCAATCTTCATAGAATGGAAATAAGTATGGTCAAGAAAGAATTGATGACCTTGTTATTGTTAATGTTTCAGGAAAAAAATGTAACAAATAGTATTAGATATTTGTGTTGATATCATAGCTTTTTGTCTCCTCTCACTTCACAGTCATAGTTAATAATGACTGATTTACACATAACATGCCGTTGTCACATGGCAACGTGTATTTAGGATCAAATGTGATGCCAATTTCACATGTTCACATACAATTAATAAGTTATTGCATGAAATTCTTGTTATTTCTGTAAGGGACTTTGCAGATAATATGCAGATATTACCTTGAGAATAAAAATATGAGCTAGGCATCATGTATGACAGTTGCAAAAGTGAGATATGAGCTATACAATGGTATGACAAACAGAACCTGCCACTGGGTATATGAGCTATATAGGAGACCTATATGCCCTCTATAAGCACATATATGTACCTAAATTTGGCCTATATGTGGCATATATGCACATATATGCTGCATATATGCGGCATATAGGTTACATATATGCGCATATATGTTCATATAGATTCTTTCCATGTGGGCTGTCTCGTTCTCCCCTCTCTCCTGAGGAGAAGATGGGAGAGAGAGTGGGAGGAAGGGATGGAGTGGAGGAAGAGGAAGGAGAGAGGTGTTCGGCAACATGGTGCTCGCAAATTAAATCCTTCAAACTGTTTTATCACGGCTTCACCTGAGCATGTTACACAATATAATTGCACAAAATCTCTGTAAAGAACAACCTGACAAATACACAAATAACAACCAAGTTTCTGTACCCCCTCGTTCACTTCCGTGCCCCCCCATAAATGTTTCCTCCCGCCTTTACCCCTTCCCCTTTTGCTATTGTAATTAATGGGAGAGGTGACCAGCATTGTGGGCTCTCTGTCAAACTACATTTATAAGTTTACTAACTATCTTAAACTCACTGTATGGTACGCTAATATGTTTTTTGTTCCACTTAATTTGTGTAGCTGCTCACACTACATGCTGATAACTGACCGGAAGATTGTATTGTTTACCGCTTTGGTCAGAATAAAGATCAGTCATAAAAGAGATCCCGGTGTCACGGCTTCATCCCGAACACTTCAACACTACGCAGAATAACACGGTCACAGTAGCAGACATAAAACTGCATGCACACAC
Source organism: Gymnothorax javanicus (assembly GCA_029692085.1). Lineage (NCBI taxonomy): Eukaryota > Metazoa > Chordata > Actinopteri > Anguilliformes > Muraenidae > Gymnothorax > Gymnothorax javanicus. Next base: position 111,241,074 of record CM056201.1, on the reverse strand, counting down.
ACTCACCATTAAAGTAGGGATTCAGAGAAAATAAGTACTTATAAAATTGGACCATTATGGCAATTTCATGATATATTGAAGGTATTCACTCATATAACATGAGAAAAAAAGTTTCATGCTACTTGATATTCGCTTTCCAAATGTTGTTCTTCTTTGACCGTAACCAATCCGCCGACAGTCTCATTTTCCAAGACGTCACACACGGGTTGTGTACTCTGAAAGTACCCAGATGCTCCATAGTTATAATACAGTGAACACTGCGAAAATTTTTTTCAATTTTGTTTTTAAAGCCTGACGAGTCAGAACTCTGAATAGATTTCTTCCAGATCTCCCAGAAGTTCATCGTTTTAAATCCCATGTTTAAATCTTCATTTTTTTTAAGCTAATGTCGCATAAAGGTGATTTCTTTCATCGATGTATATGTAACGGAGGGGGCAAGAAGTAATAACTTCGAAACTACGCCCCTCCCAAAGTTACCAATGCAATGTTCCCCACTGAGGCGGGCCCGAATTAACTGGACCAGAGGCGGGTGTACAAAAATACAAGACTTTTATTTCACAAATTCCATCAGGCAGTATGAACAGCAATATAATAAAATATTAAACCCTCTGAGGGGTTCTAGCTAGGCCAGGGCCTAGTGGAAACCGAAAAAAAAAGACAACAAAACAACAGGGGGAAGAACTGGACTGCGCCCTAGAGTGTGGACTAGACGTGGACCACAGTTTAAGAACACCAAGAGCTAAGGGTTCTACAACACAGTGAAGCGCAACACCTCAAGTGGCACACGTAGTAAAGGGCTTGTCACAGCCAACAGAATTGTGTACAGTGGTGACTCTATGGTACACCTTTAAACATCGCAGCACGGCAAATCACACTGATGGCAAACACAGCAAACTGGGGGAGTAAGGAAACACCTTACGTAAGGAAATTGGTTTATATGCACAGTGTAATGTGGGAAAAAAAAAGCCACTAGATGGCAGTATTGACATTTTTTTTGTTAAGCAGTCTGGAGCTAGGTTTGGGGCATGTCCCGGGCATGCGTCAGAGGGGGCTGGAAAAGAGTATATAAGGAGAAAAATTGAGAGAGAGTAGTAGGAGAAATTGCAAGGAGAAATTGTGGAAGGATACATTTGACCAGACCTGTCACTCTTTTCAAGACCTGTGAAGCTTTTTGTGGATTTTAGCCTGTGTTGGAGCATTTTCCTGTCCCAGGACATCGCAACATAGCAGCCCATCTCAATTACCAAGGGACTGTAACTATATTTTTTTTATTATTATTTCAATCTTGGTCAGTAGGGTAGAGAGTAGATTAGTTCTGTTTGTTTAATTAAATCTGTTGAAGTTTAAGAATTTTGTCTGTCATCCCTTGCTGTCCGTGACGTCATAACAAATTGACGCCATAACAAATTGGGGCCATAACAAATTGGGGGCTCGGGTCCGGGATAGACCATTGTGCGAGTCATTTGGGTAAAATCTAAAATTTCAAATTGTGAAATTGTTTTTTTGAATTTTCCTAGATATATATTGGCAGATCAACAGCAATGGATGATTTCTTGGCATCACCAACCGTAGAGGTTTTGAAGTCTTTTAAAAAGACAGAACTGCTAGAAATATGCAGACAGTTAGAGCTGACAGATGTAAAACCAGCCATGCGAAAAAGCAAGACTGGCTAGAGAGATTGTTGAATATTACATTGATGAAAATGTGTTTGCACCAGGAGATCTGGAACAGTTTCCGTGGAAAATCCAAATGTAGAATTGGAACTTAAATTAAAAATGCTAGAGATTGAAAGGGAAGAAAAAGAAAAACAACGAGAGTTTGAGAGAGAGAAAGAGAAAAAAGAAAGGGAGGAAAAAGAAAAAAAGAGAATTTGAGAGAGGGAGGCAAAAGAAAAACAAAGAATTTGAGAGAGAGAAAGAGGAAAGAGCAGAAAGAGAGAGACAGAGACAGAGAGATTTCGATTTAGAAAAATTAGAGAAGAAAGGCTCCAAATGGAGCTACTAAAAATCAAAATGCAAGGTGAAAACAAATTTCGGGCTAGCCAGGAGGTAAAGCTGGTGCCTCCATTCTCAGAGGAGGTGGTTGATAAGTATTTCCAGTGCTTCGAGAAGGTAGCTAAGAGTTGTCAGTGGCCAAAGGAGCACTGGCCTCTGATGTTGCAAACTGTCCTCAAGGGTAAAGCTCAACAAGCCTATTCGGCTTTGTCTACAGATGATTCCTCTGATTATGAGGTTGTCAAAAAGGTTATTTTGACAGCTTATGAGTTGGTTCCAGAGGCTTACCGACAGAAATTCAGAGGTCTGAAGAAATCTGACAATCAGACTTATGTGGAATTTGCGAACGAGAAGAAGGTTTGCTTTGAGCGCTGGTGTACTTCTATGGAGGTCAAGGATGATTTCAACTCACTAAAAGAGATGGTGTTAGTTGAAGAATTCAAGAACTGTGCCAAGGATGATATTAAGACCTACCTTAATGAGAAGCAAGCACTGAATTTGCAATCAGCTGCCAAGTTTGCAGACGAATATGTTCTCACACATAAGTCCAAATTTCAGTCTAGCAGTAACAATAGATGGTCCCAATTTCAGAAGGAAGGTAACGGTGATACCCAAGATTTCTCACCCAAAGACAAAGACAAATCTGGTGATGGTGCTCAGAAATCCAGTAAAAGGTCTGATCAAAGTGTGAAAGCTGACAGTGACAAAAGTGGTCTAGTTTGCAATTATTGCAAGAAATCTGGTCATGTTACAACTAACTGTTGGTTCCTTAAAGCTAAGAAAGAAAAAGAAAAGGATACCAAACCCAGTGCCTTTGTGAAGACAAGGTTAGAAACCCCTGTAGTAGTTGACCGATCTGCTAAATTGCCTGCTCCTTGTGAGGCTAAGAAGCCTGATACTGCTGACTTTGTGAGGGAGGAATTTCTTCCATTTGTGTCAGAGGGATTTGTGGCTCTGAATGAGCATTCTCCTCCTGTCCCCATATAGATCCTAAGGGATACCGGAGCTTCTCAGTCACTTTTGTTGATGGACTCCTTGGAGTTACGTGATGAGACCGCTTCTGGGGATTTCATACTTGTTCAAGGTATTGAAGGGAGGACTGTATCTGTACCCCTGCGCTCTGTATTCTTGAAGTCAGATTTAGTTACAGGACAGGTAAAGGTGGGACTTATGTCAAGTCTACCTATCAAGGGTGTTTCTCTGTTGCTAGGCAATGACCTGGCTGGGGGCAATGTAGTTCCCCTGTTCATCTTACTTCACAGCCGAGCACTGAAGATGGCGATGAAGACCCATCTCTGTATCCTTCCTGTGCAGTGACTCGTGCTATGGCTAAGAAGGCTCAAGAAGAAGATGATGTGGTGCCGTCCAGCACATTGAATAGTCATGACTCAGGTGGTTCGCCTCATGACTCTGTTCAGCCTACTATGGTTTCTCCATTTGAGGACTTATCAGACACTTTTATCAGTTCTCTATTCAGCCAGCCAGATGGGTCTGGTGATTCTGATGTGTCTGGAGACTTGTCTCTGTCCAGAAAGCAGTTGATTCAGGAGCAAACCAATGATCCTGAAATTTGTGTACTAAAGAAGAGAGCCCTTCCTAATGAAGAAATAGATGCAGTTCCAGTTGGGTATTATCTCAAGGATGGAGTGTTGATGTGGAAGTGGCGCCCTCCTGATATCCCTGCCAATGCAGATTGGGCAGTGGTCAAGCAAATTGTTATTCCGAAGGTCTACAGGAATGAGATCTTAACAATGGCTCATAGTTTGCCTTTAGGAGGTCATCTTGGTGTTAACAAGACTGTTGACAAGATCATGAAACACTTCTTATGGCCTGGACTTCGGAAAGATGTTTCCAACTTTTGCAAAACCTGTCACACTTGTCAGGTAGTTGGAAAACACCAGTTAGACCCACCTGTAGCTCCATTGCAGCCTATCCCAGCATTTGGGGAGCCCTTCTCCAAGGTCATCGTTGATTGTGTTGGTCTATTACCCAAGACTAGATCTGGAAATCAGTACTTGTTGACAATCATGTGTGCATCTACCAGATTCCCTGAAGCCATACCTCTATGCAACATCAAGGCAACTGCAATCTCGAAGGCTTTGATAAAGTTCTTCACGTTGTTTGGCCTTCCCAGGGAAATTCAGTCAGATCAAGGTAGCAATTTCACTTCCGGATTGTTTCAGCAGGTTGTGTATGAACTAGGTGCGAAGCAGATTCTTTCCAGTGCTTATCATCCAGAGAGTCAGGGTGCCTTAGAGCGGTTTCATCCACTCTCAAGACAATGATGAGGACTTATTGTTATGACCATGAGAAAGACTGGGATGAAGGTGTTCATTTGCTGTTGTTTGCAGCTAGAGAAGCAGTGCAGGAGTCTACTGGATTCAGTCTGTTTGAGCTAGTGTTTGGCCATGAAGTGAGAGGACCTTTGCTATTGTTGAGTGAACAATGGCAAGAGAAAGAGCCGCATATCAGTCTGTTAGACTATGTTAGCAAGTTCAAGGAAAGACTGCGTGCAGTTTGTGACCTAGCGAAAGAGAACTTGAAATCAAGTCAGGGAAAAATGAAAACTTGGTATAATCATAAGGCTAGAAGCCGTGAGTTTAAACCAGGAGACAAGGTCCTTGTGTTGTTTCCCTTGCAGTCCAATCCATTGCAGGCTAGATTTCATGGTCCTTATGAAATTCTGACAAAACTCAATGATCTCAATTACATTGTGAAGACTCCAGATAGGAGAAAGCCAAAACAGTTGTGTCACATTAACATGCTGAAGCCTTATCATGATAGGAATGCTAGGGTTGCAGCTGTCACTTCAGATCCTCCTATGGCCGAGACTTGTGAAGATGAGGGGGAGTTTCAAGATGATGAACCTAGAATAAAAGCTGAAGTTCTTTCCTGTAAATTGTCAAATTCTGAAGTGTTGCAAAATCTTGATGTAAAACTCCAGCACTTGGAACCCTCACAGAAAGATCAGTTTGAGAGGTTGATCAAGAAATATAAAGATCTATTTCCTGATGTTCCAAAGAGAGTTTCTATAGCCTCTCATGATGTAGAGCGTTGGTGATGCCAAACCAATAAAACAGCATCGTGCACCGGATGAATCCTGAAAAGAGAAAGATTGCTGAGAAAGAGGTTGAGTACATGTTAGAACATGATATTATCAGACCCTCTAACTCAGATTGGAGTTCACCCTGTGTTCTAGTTCCAAAACCTGATGGAAGTACTAGATTCTGTACAGATTATCGCAAAGTCAATGCTGTAACTAGAACTGATGTGTTTCCAATACCTAGGATTGATGATTGTATCGATAGAGTAGGGCAAGCAAAGTTTCTGACCAAGATTGATTTATTGAAGGGTTATTGGTGTGTGCCTTTAACTGAGAGGGCCAAGAGCATCTCTGCTTTTGCCACACCATCTGGGTTATACCAGTATGAAGTCCTACCCTTTGGCATGAAAAATGCCCCAGCCACGTTCCAAAGGATGATACAGTCTATAATCGCCGGATTGCCACACACGGGTGCGTACATCGACGACCTGATCACATGGAGTGACTCCTGGGAAGAACATCTGAAAGATGTAGAGACGTTGTTCCAGCGCTTGACCCAGGCTAACCTGACTGTTAACCTGAACAAGAGTGACTCTGGTTGTGCTACTGTCACGTATCTTGGCTACGTCATAGGCCAGGGTAAGGTGGCACCCATAAATGCTAAAGTCCAAGCCATCATGGACTTTCCAGTTCCTGACAACAAAAAAGCTTTGCGCCGCTTCCTTGGAATGATCGGGTACTACCGCAAGTTCTGCAAGAACTTTGCTGAGATTGCTCTCAGTCTCACCAACCAACTGAAGAAAGGCGTAAAGTTCACTTGGGATGAAGCATGCCAAAGAGCCTTCGATCGCCTGAAGTCTCTGCTATGTCACTTCCCCGTGCTCAAATCTCCTGACTTCAACAAACCGTTCTCCATGGCGGTCGATGCTAGCGACCAAGCTTGTGGATCTGTGCTCCTACAGAGAAGTGACTCTGATGACATTGAGCATCCCGTGGCATACTTCTCCAGGAAGTTCAACCGCCACCAAAAGAACTATTCCACAATTGAGAAGGAGCTGTTGGCTCTGGTTCTATCCTTACAACACTTTGAGGTTTATGTTTGTACAGGGCAAAAGCCAATGATTGCATATACTGACCACAATCAGTTAATGTTTTTGAGTAAGATGAAAAACAAAAATCGGAGATTGTTGAATTGGAGTTTGATTTTACAAGAGTTAGACTTGGAAATTAAGCATGTAAAGGGTGCTGACAATGTATTTGCCGATTGCTTATCCCGTGTTTGAGTATGTGTATATATATCACCTGTGTTTATTAGCATATTGTATTATTTGTATATATATATACAAGTGTCAACCATTTTTATATTGAAAAGAAAAATTTTGCCTTTATGAGTCAAAATTTTTCCCTTTTGGAATGGAGGTGTAATGTGGGAAAAAAAAAAAAAAAAAAGCCACTTTCGATGGCAGTATTGACATTTTTTTGTTAAGCAGTCTGGAGCTAGGTTTGGGGCATGTCCCGGCATGCGTCAGAGGGGCTGGAAAAGAGTATATAAGGAGAAAAATTGAGAGAGAGTAGTAGGAGAAATTGCAAGGAGAAATTGTGGAAGGATACATTTGACCAGACCTGTCACTCTTTTCAAGACCTGTGAAGCTTTTTGTGGATTTTAGCCTGTGTTGGAGCATTTTCCTGTCCCAGGACATCGCAACATAGCAGCCCATCTCAATTACCAAGGGACTGTAACTATTTTTTTTATTATTATTTCAATCTTGGTCAGTAGGGTAGAGAGTAGATTAGTTCTGTTTGTTTAATTAAATCTTTTGAAGTTTAAGAATTTTGTCTGTCATCCCTTGCTGTCCGTGACGTCATAACAAATTGACGCCATAACAAATTGGGGTCATAACAACAGCATGAGGTTTTATGTTAAGGCCTTCACCAACTGCAAGGGAAGTAATGATATTTTCTCTAATTTCAATTATTTTGCCACTAAAGAATTTAAAAAATCATCACTGCTGCAGGAGGCTGGAATTTGAGGGGCACTTGCAGTATGGTTGTTTGTTAATTTGGCCACTGTTTTGAACAAGAATCGAGGGTTATTTTTATTTTCTTGCATAAGATTTGCAAAATAAGAAGACCTAGCACCATACAGAGCATGCTTATACACAACAAGGCTCTCTTTCCAAGCACAATGGCATACCTGGAATTTAGTGGAGCACCATTTGCAGTCTAATTGACGGGATTTTTGCTTTAGAATCCGCGTCTGGTCAGTGTGCCATGGGGCTGATCTCTTCTACTGAGTAGCCTTTTTAAATTTCAATGGGGCAACTACATCGAGGGAACTACGGAGAGCATTAGCAAACTTATCTGCCATTTCGTTAATACAGAGGGGGCTAGCTGGATAATCAAGATAAGTTGGTGGTGCTTCAGTGAATTGTGAAGCCGTTGTGGCAGTAAAAGTACGACTTGAGTACATCCTAGTTTCTGATAATACAGGGGGGGCCAATTTTAGACAGGATGTTAAAAGAAAATGGTCCGATAAGCTGGGATTGTGTGAATGGATGTCAACCTTGGCAATCTCAACACCAAAGCTTAAAATCAAGTCTAAAGTATGACCATGAATATGTGTTTGGCCGATGACACTCTGAGTGAAGCCAACCGACCCCACGAGATTAGTGAAAATGGATGTTGAAGAATCATCTACCCTCTCGAAATGCAGGTTAAAGTCACCCAAAATAACAATTCTATCATAGCTTAAAACTAATTCAGAAAGGAATTCCGAGAAATCAGGCATGAAGCCAGAATATTGACCGGGTGGCCTATAGACTATCACCAGAGCAATAGACTGAGCAGGGATGGAGTTCATGCTTGAATCAAGTAATGAAAAAATCATCAATAGTACCTCAAATGAATCAAATTTAAATTGTGGTTTGGGCACAGAGTGAAAGGAGTCATTATAAATAACAGCAACGCCCCCTCCTTTCCGGTCAAGACGGGGGTTATGAGAGTATATAAAACCAAGTGGAGAAGCTTCATTCAAAGAGGAGTTTTCATCTGATTTCAGCCAAGTTTCTGTGAGGCATAGTACATCAAGACTATAATCAGAGATTAATTCGTTCACAAGAGCTGCTTTCGAGTTAAGTGATCTTATATTAAGTAGTCCAATTTTGAGAAAGGCTTTTGTATTCATACAGGTGTTGATATAGTTTGTTTCAATGAAGGTCAAGTTATTGTGGATGACTCCACGATTCTTCCTTTTTGATTTTATTGGGATTTGGAGAACAGACACAGTCTCTATTAAATTTGACCTAAACAATGATTTATCGAGACTAACTGTATTAAATGCCTGCGATCTAGATTTGATACTTGGCAGTCAATTGCACTGGTTTAAATTGTAGGCCAAATTTTTTGACAAAAGGACGGTGCCCTCTCGAGAAGGATGAACACCATCCCTCCTCAAAAGGCCAGGTCTGCGCCAGAAAGTTCGCCAATTATCTATGAAGCCAACGTTATTTCCTGCACACCACTCGGACAACCAGCAATTGAGTGAATCTAATCTGCTGTAAATTTCGTCACTACATCGGATCGGGTATGGACCAGAGACAGTTACCGAACGCGACAGTTTCTTAGCTTGGGCGCAAACAGACTTAAAACCATTCTTCGTAATCTCCGATTATCTTAAACGAACGTCATTTGTGCCGGCGTGGATAATAATTTTGGAATACTCGTGTTTACCCTTATCAAGTCATTTCAAATTCGCTTCAATATCCGTGACACGAGCGCCAGGAATACAGTTCACTGAAGTAGCTGGAATCTTCGCGCTGGATAAAAAACCTGACCTGCATTTACAACAGGTTCATAGCTTTTATTCTGTTTCATTCCATTTATACCTCAATTTTCAGTGAAGTTCATCATATGTCTCTTTGTTGTACAACATTTCAATAGGTTATTACCTCATCAATTATAGTAATTATTGATTGCATTTGAAAATACTAAATACACTGAAAAATACATTTTACTCCTCAGTTATACCATCAAATTAGGACATATTAAAATTTGCTCATTCTAACCAAATACGCTTTCCATATGTACATAAAACAAATATCAAACAAAATAAAGTAAAGCCGTTTCAGCTTTTCTAAATGTTAACTTTAGTAAACATTTTATATCTTTGCATAGTACATTGTATTACAACCTTATTTTCTTTTAAATTCATCTGCATTCATCTTTGTAAACACAGTACATTTATCATTCAATTTCAACACGGTAACATTATTAAAATAAGATACTTATTGGCCATAAAGAAAAATATGACATCTTATATTTCACCTTATTACAAGAATAACCCACATCAAATAACTCAGTTAACCTCGCGCAATACGAAAATATAATGAACTGTGAAAAGGCTTCACGTTTCTCAGCAATATAGTAAATATCGCAACGAAAGAACATTATAACACAAATGAAACCTCATGCTAAACACTTAATATCCACAAATCATTGCGGGAATAGTGATATTACTGCTAACAGTAAATAACTTCGTTGCGAACACATTAAGAACAAAGAAACGAAAACTAGCAACTTAGCTCACCGAGATTCGAGAAGCATACGTAGTTACAGGGAAAACGGCACTTTCGGCGTTATCTGCAGTTTATACAGTGCACTCATCTCACGTTTCTCTCGTAACTGATCAAAAATAAACTTTGGCATTCGATTTCTCCGAACAATTAAGAAATACGCTACCGCTTATCAGGCACGCTCGCCGCATAGTCTAAACATAACGCGTTGCTGAATACCCCTCGGCCCGGACACGATTTCCTGCCTCAACGTCACAGCCTTAAGGTCAAATCCAGCAAAAAAGGTGACGTTGCACATCTATGTGTCACAGTGAGTTACCATACCAAATTTGGTGAAGCTACGATCAGTAGATGCTGAGTACTGACCCATACAAGATTTCCTGCCTCAAGGTCACAGCGCAATTCAAAGGTGAAATCCAGCAAAAAACTTGACATTGCACATATGTGTGTGACAGTGAGTTACCGTACCAAATTTGGTGAAGCTGCGATAATTAGTTGCTGAGTGCTGACCCGGACAAGATTTCCAGGGTCATGGTCACAGAGCTAAGGTCAAAGGTCAAATCCAGCAAAAACCCTGACGTTGCATATCTATGGGTCATAGTGAGTTACCATACCAAATTTGGTGAAGCTGCGAGAATTAGATGCTGAGTACTGACCCGGACAAGATTTCCAGGGTCAAGGTCACAGAGCTAAGGTCAAAGGTCAAATCCAGCAAAAAACCCAGCGTTGTACATCTATGGGTCATAGTGAATTACCATACCAAATTTGGTGAAGCTGCGAGAATATGTTGCTGAGTACTGACCCGGACAAGATTTCCAGGGTCAAGGTCACAGAGCTAAGGTCAAAGGTCAAATCCAGCAAAAACCCTGACGTTGCACATCTATGGATCATAGTGAGTTACCATACCAAATTTGGTGAAGCTGCGAGAATTAGTTGCTGAGTACTGACCCGGACAAGATTTCCAGGGTCAAGGTCACAGAGCTAAGGTCAAAGGTCAAATCCAGCGAAAACCCTGACGTTGCACATCTATGGGTCATAGTGAGTTACCATACCAAATTTGGTGAAGCTGCGAGAATTAGTTGCCGAGTACTGACCCGGACAAGATTTCCAGGGTCAAGGTCACAGAGCTAAGGTCAAAGGTCAAATCCAGCAAAAAACCTGATGATGCACATCTATGGGTCATAGTGAGTTACCATACCAAATTTGGTGAAGCTGCGAGAATGAGTTGCCGAGTACTGACCCGGACAAGATTTCCAGGGTCAAGGTCACGGAGCTAAGGTCAAAGGTAAAATCCAGCAAAAAACCAGGTGTTGTACATCTATGGGTCATAGTGAGTTACCATACCAAATTTGGTGAAGCTGCGAGAATGAGTTGCTGAGTACTTCCCCGACAAGATTTCAGGGTCAAGGTCACAGAGCTAAGGTCAAAGGAATGAGTTGCTGAGTACTGACCGGACAAGATTTCCAGGGTCAAGGTCACAGAAAGGTCAAAGGTCAAATCCAGCAAAAACCCTGACATTGCAAAAAATGGATCATAGTGAGTTACCATACCAAATTTGGTGAAGACGAGAATGAGTTGCTCAAACCGGATCTATTTCCAGGGTCAAGGTCACAGAGCTAAGGTCAAAGTCAAATCCAGCAAAAACCCTGACATTGCAAATCTTGGATCATAGTGAGTTACCATACCAAATTTGGTGAAGCTACGATCAGTAGATGCTGAGTACTGACCCCGGACAAGATTTCAGGGTCAAGGTCACAGAGCTAAGGTCAAAGGTCAAATCCAGCAAAAACTTGACATTGCACATATCTATGTCATAGTGAGTTACCATACCAAATTTGGTGAAGCTGCGATAATTAGTTGCTGAGTACTGACCGGACAAGATTTCCAGGGTCAAGGTCACAGAGCTAAGGTCAAAGGTCAAATCCAGCAAAAACCCTGACGTTGCATATCTATGGGTCATAGTGAGTTACCATACCAAATTTGGTGAAGCTGCGAGAATTAGTTGCTGAGTACTGACCGGACAAGATTTCCAGGGTCAAGGTCACAGAGCTAAGGTCAAAGGTCAAATCCAGCAAAAACCCCAGCGTTGTACATCTATGGGTCATAGTGAGTTACCATACCAAATTTGGTGAAGCTGCGAGAATTAGTTGCTGAGTACTGACCGGACAAGATTTCAGGGTCAAGGTCACAGAGCTAAGGTCAAAGGTCAAATCCAGCAAAAACCTGACGTTGCACATCTATGGATCATAGTGAGTTACCATACCAAATTTGGTGAAGCTGCGAGAATGAGTTGTTGAGTACTGACCCGGACAAGATTTCCAGGGTCAAGGTCACAGAGCTAAGGTCAAAGGTCAAATCCAGCAAAAAACCTGACGTTGTACATCTATGGGTCATAGTGAGTTACCATACCAAATTTGGTGAAGCTGACAAGAATGAGTTGCTGAGTCAAACTGACCCGGACAAGATTTCCAGGGTCAAGGTCACAGAGCTAAGGTCAAAGGTCAAATCCAGCAAAAAACCTGATGTTGCACATCTATGGGTCATAGTGAGTTACCATACCAAATTTGGTGAAGCGAGAATGAGTTGCGAGAATGAGTTGCTGAGTACTGACCGGACAAGTTACCATACCAAATTTCCAGGGTCAAGGTCACAGAGCTAAGGTCAAAGGTAAAATCCAGCAAAAAACCAGGTGTTGTACATCTATGGGTCATAGTGAGTTACCATACCAAATTTGGTGAAGCTGCGAGAATGAGTTGCTGAGTACTGACCCGGACAAGATTTCCAGGGTCAAGGTCACAGAGCTAAGGTCAAAGGTCAAATCCAGCAAAAACCCTGACGTTGCAAATCTATGGATCATAGTGAGTTACCATACCAAATTTGGTGAAGCTGCGAGAATGAGTTGCTGAGTACTGACCCGGACAAGATTTCCAGGGTCAAGGTCACAGAGCTAAGGTCAAAGGTCAAATCCAGCAAAAACCCTGACATTGCAAATCTTTGGATCATAGTGAGTTACCATACCAAATTTGGTGAAGCTGCGAGAAATGAGTTGCTGAGTACTGACCGGACAAGATTTCCAGGGTCAAGGTCACAGAGCTAAGGTCAAAGGTCAAATCCAGCAAAAACCTGACGTTGCACATCTAAATCATAGTGAGTTACCATACCAAATTTGGTGAAGCTGCGAGAATTAGTTGCCGAGTACTGACCCGGACAAGATTTCCAGTGTCAAGGTCACAGAGCTAAGGTCAAAGGTCAAATCCAGCAATAAACCAGGCGTTGTACATCTATGGGTCATGTTGAGTTACCATACCAAATTTGGTGAAGCTGCAAGAATGAGTTGCTGAGTACTGACCCGGACAAGATTTCCAGGGTCAAGGTCACAGAGCTAAGGTCAAAGGTCAAATCCAGCAAAAACCCTGACGTTGCACATTTATGGATCATAGTGAGTTACCATACCAAATTTGGTGAAGCTGCGAGAATTAGTTGCCGAGTACTGACCCGGACAAGATTTCCAGGGTCAAGGTTACAGAGCTAAGGTCAAAGGTCAAATCCAGCAGAAAACCTGACGATGCACATCTATGGGTCATAGTGAGTTACCATACCAAATTTGGTGAAGCTGCGAGAATTAGTTGCCGAGTACTGACCCGGACAAGATTTCCAGTGTCAAGGTCACAGAGCTAAGGTCAAAGGTCAAATCCAGCAAAAAACCAGGCGTTGTACATCTATGGGTCATGTTGAGTTACCATACCAAATTTGGTGAAGCTGCAAGAATGAGTTGCTGAGTACTGACCCGGACAAGATTTCCAGGGTCAAGGTCACAGAGCTAAGGTCAAAGGTCAACGATGCACATCTATGGGTCATAATGAGTTACCATACCAAATTTGGTGAAGCTGCGACGATTAGTTGCCGAGTACTGACCCGGGCAAGAATTCCAGGGTCAAGGTCACAGCGCTAAGGTCAAAGGTCAAATCCAGCAAAAAATGTGACATTGCACATCTATGGGTCATAATGAGTTACCATACCAAATTTGGTGAAGCTGCGATCATTAGTTGCTGAGTACTGGCTCGGAAAATGTCACCTGGACAAGATTTCCAGGGTCAAGGTCGCAGCGCTAAGGTCAACGGTGAAATCCAGCAAAAAAAACCTAAAGTTGCACATCTACGGGTCATAGTGAGTTACCATACCAAATTTGGTGAAGCTGCGAGAATGAGTTGCCGAGTACTGGCCCGGACAAAATCATGGACGGACGACGGACGACGGACAACAGACGACCTATGACGGATGACGGACGACAGAGGACAGACGACGGACAACAGACAGACACGCAGGTGACGACAATACCCCTCCGGGCCGGAGTCGGCCAAGGGGTAAAAACGTGGTGCTTCTCTCTACCATCTGCAGTTTCCTTTGGTAAGCTTTACAAAACTCCGGTGCATACAAAACTGCACTGAAAGGTTCCGGTCTATTCACAGTGCATTGTTCCCATGACTTTTAATGTAAAAGAAAAGGAATAAACAAATAATTTTAATTCTCACAACCGCAGTGTCTAACAATGAAATAGAAGAATTCATAATAGAATAGTTTAATTATTTTCACTTAATTTCCATCTTAACACTTTTTTTTTTTTTTTTTTTTTTTTTAGCTGGGTTACATTTACCTTAGCTGTTCATCTCACACAGAGAACTGTTTCTTGTGTTTAGCTAGATGCAGTATTCTCTCTGTCGGCACGGCGCTCAGTGCTGCACGTCACAGTGGCCTTATAGACTCCTGGTTCCCCCATGTAAGCTTCCTGTTAAAACAGTGACGTACAAATTTTCTGTGGGGTCAGAAATCAAGCATCGTATTACATTTAGCAAGGTATTAAATAATTTTAGATCCATACCAAAGTGTTATCACTGTGATGACCAATCCTAATCATCATTTATTATTTATATTCAGACCGGGGGGGGGGAAAATCAGGCCAATACGAGGCAATGTTTCTTTCTGATTGATTGACTGACTGATGTAGCGTATTGAATCTCGTGTGCCATGTCTGTGTATCGCCATGTTGCTTCACCCCGGGATCACGCCAGATGCGTGTTCGGTCCGTCCCCGCCCCGCTGTGTGTTTGCTCCATGCTTTATCATCCATCAGCTCCCACCTGCAGTGTTTTTACAGCTCAGGTGGCCCAGATGGCTAGAAAAGCGAGACTGGCAAGATCTCGCGGCTATCACAGAATCACACACGAATGCACAAGAAAACACAATATACAGTGTGTGGAAGTAAACGCAACTATAAACAAGCAAAAGGTTTTGTTCCCGACTGAAGGAGTTGAAGAACGGTGGACTTGCTTGGATTTGTATCTTTTTTGAGATTTTTGTGCTTCTACTATGGATAAGTAGCCTATTTATGAATAAATGAACTTAACTTCCTGTTTGTGTTGGGTTTGTTATTTGTTTAGAAAGTGCTATGTTGATAAAGCTTACTTTTTTTTTTTTTTTACTTTTGTTGCTGTCTTAGCCTACAATGCTGGATGGTTTAATGTTGTGTCTCTGTCCCGATTGATCTGTTCCATGCTGAATTGCTGAGTTTGTGCTCTGGCATCTGGCAATCATAAAGGTTGTGCTTATCTGCTGCGCAGGGCTCCAGGGGCCTATTGCACAAAGGCAGGATAAGGGATTAGCCCAGGATCGGCACGGGATTAGCCTGATCTCAAGCCCCATTTCGGTTGCACAGAGCGTGTGAGCTAAGCCATGGCACTAGTTACAATGGAAACAAAGTCTGTGGAGCTAGCCAGCTCCGGAGCAAGCTTACGAACTAGCTAAGCTCCTGTCTGCAGCCAATTTCACCTCACCTCATTCAGCAGTCGCCCAAATTGAAAATCAACGTCCTTAACAGTCATTCTGAATTGTCCACTACACGTTGCTATCTCAATTATAATAGACCCAGAGTAATTATTTTAGAAACTTGTGACCATTGATGTCAGTAAAATAGCCAATATTCGATCATTATATTCAAGTAGGCCTATCCATGTGACAGTGACCATCACAGTTCAATCAGTCCCCCTTCCATGTCACATTTTAACCATATTTAGAATCCGTCATTATCAGATTTGTCCTTATTCCCCAAGTTGAGACTTCCATCAGAGTAGAAAATGAGCAGTGCTGAATGAAGTAGCTTACTGTGTTTCAGCGCGGTCTTAAATCGCTGCGGTAACCCCCTACCTACAGCACTGCTGCTACTTTTCTCCGTCTTTATTCAGACTGCGACGGGTAAGGTAGAGTCGTTGCCTTAATGCTGGACACGAGTGCAGTGTCGCTCGATTCGCGATACTGGAATCAAACATTTTCAGGAGGCTCCTTGACGTAATTTTCTGACGCTAACATTTTACTTCTACTAAATTTGAGTATGTCCTCCTCAGAGGTGATTAATAGCAGCAAGTAAACTCAACTAATCTGACAACGTCTTCTAGATCGGAATTTTATTCAGTTTGTACAGGACAAAAGAAGGCCTAAAGCGCACATGCGGAACCCAATCGAAACATACATATGTTTCCATAGGTCTGTATAATACAATTGAGGCATCAAAGATATTATGCACTTGTCACACAAAAACTCGTTCCACAGAATCTTTGCGAGATTTTAAGTCTGTTTGACAGCGACGGCTTATCTCGTTCACGGCAACGCTGAAATGCAACAGTAACTCCTTTTTGACGGCGCTGAAACACCTCCCGAGTTTACTCTCACTTGAGTTTAGCTAACTTTAATACTCCTCTCAAACGTCTCGCACCAGCCAGACAGAAACTAAAGGAATAGCAAGCAGAAGCATTTCAGCGATCCCATCGTCCCTCTTTTTGTACGTGGTCTTTGAGTGTTGCTGGCGCATGCGTTTCCTGCAGCTACTTAGTGTCCATGGTGATGATCAGCGATTCTGTGATCGATCTCGGGGTCTATTTGAGGTAGCCGAGTGCGCGCACTCAGCAGGATCAGCGGCAACGGGCTTCACTTAGCCTATCCTCCTCCACCCGCTGTTGGCTTTGTGCAATCAATTAAGCCAGCGACGCGCTGTTTGGGATATGGCAATCCTCGCTTTGGCGTTGATCCAGGATCTCAGGATCCGACTTTTGTGCAATAGGCCCCAGTTTGCCTGAGCTGCAACAGAGGATGAATGCCACGCAGTTGGTCGAGTGTAAGCACACACAGTGACTAAAGTGAATCCTATCAGCTCTGCTGCCATGGCAGTTACAGTTACAGCTGGACAATAATCGAAGTTTGATTCAAGTAAAGGCACTTCAGTGATACTTGGACATAGTGTGTGCATGTTTGTATGTGAACGAAATTTACATTTGAGTTCACATCAGACTGGCTCATTTTAAGTCCACATGAGGTCACATTCGATGTTAAAGTATTTTTATCACATATGTCTTGTGCTATATGTCACCTGCACACCAGTATCTGGCCCAACAATGAGAAAAAGATAATTTTGTTGATATTGATAATTATAAAGTTTTTCCCTGATTTGACTGACCCACAGCATTCGGCTAAACCAGGTATATTGCCTTGTTCTTGTTTTAAACAATAATAACAAAAAAAATGTATTACTACTGGGGGCAATAAATCAGAAACTCATAATTGATAGCTCACCAAGGTGTAGTAAACCAGTTTTTGATTCTTTGTGCTGGGCCAGTTGCAGGATTCTGTGGATGTGAAAAGGTACATCGGACCCAGTCATCTCTGTTGTGTACGCACACACAGTAAGTATAGTATTTAAGTAAAATATACTGGAGAGGCACACAGCAGAATTATAAAGAAATCAAAGTAACTTTTGTTATTACTCTTTTATTACGGATGTGCAGACGCGAGCGGGGTCCTGGAGCGAGTACCAAGAGAGTATCCTAATGGCGATTACCCTTTATATACTTTCTGTCACAACCAATAAAAACATTTCACCAGATGTACTACCAATCACATTTCACAGTGTACGTCCTAACTAATATAACAACTTCTCTTCCTTATTTCTGTGTTGGAACACCACAGGTCCTCCCCTGTAGATTTTTAACGTCATCTTCTTTCTAGGATTATCACAACCTTTCACTTCTTTAACTCATAACCATGTACAGTATTCCTTTAACCCTGACATTATACATCACTTGTCACATTTCAGATTTTTTTTTTTAAATTTAATCCACATTCAGCAGTCACAAGTTCAGCCTGTCAGGAGGATGTCTATTTCTCACTGGACGAGTGTCCCTTTCCACAACTGCTCGTGGTGGTGGTTCTAGTGGATGCTCTTCCACTGTTCGTGGCTCAGACGGTTCGGACAAATCATTGTCCCCATTGAACTCTTCCATTTCAAAACAAGGCCCGTCCATTTTAGTCAACTGTGCTGGATTTGCATTTTCCTTGACACCCAACATTCAGGTTCACATGTCTTTTCACACGATTTCCATTTACTTCAACACTGTAAGTAACAGGACCTAAAACTTCACGTATAACACCATTCAACCATTTCGCTCCTCCCCTGTAATTCTTTACCAACACTTGTTGACCAGCTGTGAAGGACCTAACATGAGAAAGGTTGGCATCTGATTCCCTCTGCATTCTCAGAGAAAATTCAGGCTTAATAAGTGACAACCTGGTTCGTACCTGTCTTCTCATAAATAACTCAGCTGGGGTTTTTCCTGTTTTAGTATGGGGTGTATTTCTGTACCCAATCAGAAAGTTTGCCACACAATGCTCAAGTGTCATACCACCAATGGCTTGATTCTTTGCCAGTGATTTCTTTAGATTTTGCACTAATCTCTCAGCTAAACCATTACTTGCAGGATGGTATGCAGGTGAATTTATGTGCTTCACTCCATTCTTACTTAGAAATGACTCAAAGTCATGTGATACGAACTGCGGTCCGTTATCAGTAACAACCTCTTTAGGCAACCCATAAGCTGCTAACAAATTTCGGAGTGCTTCAATCAACTTAACTGAGGTAGTAGTGTGCATGGGAATTATCTCGGGCCATCTAGCATAGGCATCCATCACTACCAAAAACATCTGCTTGTGATCCTCAGCAAAATCAAAGTGTATTCTTTCCCATGGACTTGAAGACCATTTCCATGAATGTACTGGTGCGGTAGCAGGCATACTGCATTGCTGCTGGCAAATAGTACATTGACTCACTTCACATTCAATTGACTCATCTAGTGTAGGCCACCAGAAACGACTTTTGGCAAAGGATTTCGTCTTAACTATTTCCCAGTGGTGCTCATGTAATTCAGACAGTAGTCTATCTCTCAGTTTATCAGGAACTACCGTAAACCCCACAATAGGCAATCATCCTCGATGGTAAGTTCAAATGTTCTCTGAAAGTAAGGTTTCAGTGACTCATGCTGTACATGTTTAGGCCATCCAATTAACACTAACTGTTTAACCACTCTCAACACAAGATCTTTGTCTGTCTCTTTGGCTATTTCTCTAGCAGTAAGAGGCAATTCTTCCAGACAAGATACTCTAAATTGGATTTGACACCAGGGCCGTGTTTAGGGCCTGGCTACTGGGCTATAGCCCGGGGTGTTTTTTCTTTAGCCCAGGGTCTTTTCTTACGGTTAAAAAAATAAGACGAGTATGAACTTTGAGCTCCTGCAACCACTGAGTCTTTAGCCTATATTGTACTACTTTATTCGCGGCGTGCGTTAGAAAGTTACTGTAGTTACGGGGACGCTTATGTGTCTGTTTCGTTCTCATAAAAGCCTCTCTCTTCCACCCGTATATATGTCTATGTTTGCACCCACAAAGTTCATGATGCCTGAAACGTGACATTTAGGAGCTAGGTAGTAGCGCAAAAAAAAGGGATCTGAGAAAAACATAAAACGATAAAGGTAGCGTTAATTTATTAGATATACGTTGATAAAATTACTACGTCATGTGATTTGCATCAGGCAAAGTGAACAGTGAACTTTTTCTCGTTGTGGCTATCCACCGCGACATCGGCTAGCAAAATACTGTTCAACTGACCGCTGGCCAATTATCGGGACCCCAAAGAAATAGATTATAAATCTATAACCTGTTACGGACAGTTGTGAGTTCCAGATTATCCTGGAAGATTCCAATTCAGAAGAAGGATTAAATTTAAACAGTTTATTAAATAACTGAGCGAACGAACGTAGCAATTACAATTGTACAGGAATGGGTAATGAAATTACTACATTGAAGACAGAAATACTGTTCACTAGCCCAAACTGTCTGTCCTTGCGTTGTTCCCACGACGATGGTGAAAATCCACTGGAATCTGATGTCTTCGGTGTGGTGATCCTGATCACCGCAAAGTCCGTATCCAAGAGGTGTCTGTGTCATCCAAAGTCCAACTGCACTCGGCAAAGCCGGTCTAGCTTTCAGGTGTAGCAGACCGGAGATGATTTTCCTGTCCGTTGGCTGCAAGTTCTTTTATATAGGCCTTGTACTCCTGTATGATGTCATAGAAGAATCCTGCATGATGTCATAAAGTAGAATCCTGACTGACATCACAAAGAAGAATCTTGAAGGTGATAGAACTCTCCAGATGGCTCTTGAAGAATCTTGCAGACAGTAGAACTTTCTAGATTGAAGAATCTATGGTGTTCCCAGGCTAGTCATAATGTTTACAAGCACTCATGAATATTCATTACCCTTACATAAGTATACAGAAACTACTGGCTGAGCAAAATAATACAATCAGGTATTATAAATCGTCATAACGTAACGCCTCCCTCCGTAAAAGAAAAAGTTGGAATGTATGACAACTTTTTATGACAAAAGCGCTATGCATTTTAGGTAAATACAATAACAAAAGAACACTAAATCTCAAAAGCAATTCATTTAACTACATACAAATTACATACCAATCTTAAGATACAAATTGAGACTTAACGAGAAAGTGCATCTGCACAAGCATTGTCAACACCACGAATATGCTTAACAATCAGGTTGTACTCTTGCAGCAACAAGCTCCAATTTAATATTCTTCTGTTTTTGTTTTTCATCTTGTTCAGAAACGTCAACGGATTATGATCCGTATACACTAGTATAGGTTGATTTGAAGAGGAAAGATAGACCTCAAAATGTTGCACAGCTAGAACCAGAGCTAAGGTTTCCTTCTCAACAGTTGAATAATTTCTTTGGTGAACATCAAACTTCTCAGAAAAATAACAAACTGGATGTTCGATACCATTGTTGTCCAACTAATAATACAGCACCTGCACCGACATCACTGGCATCTACTGCCAAGGTGAAAGGTTTGCTGAAATCAGGAGCCTGAAGAACTGGTTGTGCACATAACAGGGACTTGGCATTGTCAAACGCCTTTTGACAAGACTCCGACCAGACAAATTTTCTATTTTTCTTCAGAAGATCAGTCAAAGGGGCAATGACATCAGCAAAGTTCTTACAGAACTTCCTGTAATAACCTGCCATGCCTAAGAACCTCATCAGGCCACGCCTGTTTTCAGGGGCAGGAAAATCAACAATGCTCTGAACCTTTGCTGCAATAGGAGCTACCTGACCATGACCAACGACATAGCCCAGAAAAATGACACTGGCCTGACCAAACTCGCTTTTTGCCAAGTTGACAGTCAGATTGGCCTCACACAACCGATGGAAAACTGCCCTCAACCGAGACAGATGATCATTCCAGGTGTCACTATACACAACAATGTCGTCTATATAAACTCCAACACCCTCAAGACCTGCAAGGCACTGATTCATCATCCTCTGGAAGGTCACTGGCGAGTTCTTCATTCCAAAAGGCATGACCTTGTATTGGAATAAGCCGCTGGGGGTGACGAATGCTGATACTTCCTTGGCTCTCTCAGTCAGTGGGACACACCAATATCCTTTCAGTAGATCACACTTCGTGATGTACTTGGACTTGCCGATCTGATCGATGCAATCATCAATCCGGGGGACTGGGTAGGAGTCCGTCTTGGTCACGGCATTCACTTTCCGATAATCTGTACAAAACCTGATGGAACCGTCAGGCTTCGGAACAAGGACACAGGGTGAAGCCCAGTCACTCTGACTTTGTTCTATGATGTCATTCTCCAGCATGTAGGACACTTCCTTCTCCATCGCTCGGGCCTTCTGCGGGTTGATGCGGTAGGGATGCTGCTTTATAGTAGGGGTGTAACGATTCTGAATCGATTCTGAATCGATGTTTTTTAAGGCATTCGACCGCCATGGGGCGAACATCCGAGCTTTCCCTTTTCCTTATTAAACCCGACTCAGTCTTGAACGAAAGTGCCAAACATCAAAGGGCATGAGAAATGCTTCCGGAAAAAAAACTTGACTGATTAGTATTTTTCGGCGACATGCTGCACGGAGCCAAGTAAAGGACCACAGAATCATCTCCTTATAACCAATTAGGTTACTCTAATCTTGTCCCTGTTTACTTTGCTCAATTAGCAATCAAACAGGGGATTCGCTTATTTACTTTGCTGAATGAGTAGAGCTGTTTATTACGACAGCATGTTTGATTGCTGCATTCCTAAAGTTAAATGGGCATAGATTTGCAAGAATGCATATTTGGCCATTTCGTGTGATTGTGATTATTTATAGCTCACATTCACGTTTCATCCGCTTTAATGTTTTTCACCTCGTGTATTTTTTGAAATCCTGGGCGATCTGAAAATAAATCTCTTTATTTTTATTTTAACATTATAGATCTCCTAAAAATACTATAGTGAGAGATGAAATGCTGAGTTGGGATGTGGCGGTGTTGAACGAGGATTTTTTTTTTTTTTTTTTTAAGTGTGATGAGACAACTTGCCGTCATGGGGTGTGAAGGCAGTTGCGTGTAATGTCTTGAAATATAAACACCTTAAGTGGCTTAAAACGATTTAAAATGCCATCGAGAAGGAGCCCGAGTTTAGATTTCGCTAATTGCAGGTGGTCCGCCCTTCCTTAAATCTGCTAGCGTGTGCTTGGCCTAAATAACAATCAAGAAATTTAGCCAGTAGCCTATAACGATTAAGATGTGATGGTGAAAAGCAGACAAACCTAACTGGCCTACTTTGTTAGATTGAAAGAATGCCAATTTGAATAATTAGAAAAAATCTTCCTCTAAATTACATCTCTGATTGTAGCATTTTAGGACATTATTCAAGATTAATTTAAAACAGATTTGTTATAAGATCGCCCTGGAGTTTAAAAGCGTCTAAAAAATACACAAGGTGGAAAACATTCTGAAAAGTGGATGAAACGTGAATGTGAGATATAAATTATCACAGTAGCACGAAATGGCGTGGCAATGGCGATCGTGTTCATGCAAATCTGCTGTTCTACGGCCATTTTAATTTCAAAATGCAACAATCAAACACGTTCTTAATAAACAGCTCTACTCATTCAACTTAGAGAGTAAACGAATCCACCATTTGATTGCTAATCAAGCAAAAGTAAATGGGAACAGGTTCTTTTTTTCTTAGAGTTGCCTAATTAGTTAATAGGAGACGATTTTGTTTTCATTTGCTTGGCTCCTTTCAGCACGTAGCTGAAAAATGCTGATGTCAGTCAAGTTTTTTCCGGAAGCATTTCCCATGCCCTTTGATGTTAGGCACTTTCGTTCAGGACAGCACGGGGGTTAATAAAGGAAAAGGGAAAGCTCGGATGTTCGCCCTCTGGTAACAGGTGGTGTTACTACGCTTTAAAAAAACATCGATTCAGAATCGTTACACCCCTACTTTATAGGCGGCGCCTTCCCAACGTCCACATCATGTTTAGCGATGTGTGTCTTGCTGGGCACATCTGGAAATATGGCCTTATATTCCAGGAGGAGATCCGTAAGCTGCTGTCAGTCCTCACGAGGTAGGTGACTCAGCTTCTGTGGAAGGTTGGCCAAGACCTCGGAGTTACTTAATCGGACAGGACGATCGTCTACCAGCTTCACCGCCTGAGGTTCTTCAGTCCCTCCAGTCTGGGAACAAATGCTGACAGTCGCGACCTCATCAGATCTCTGATGGTACTCCTTCAGCATGTTGATGTGACACATCTGCGAAGCCTTCCTCCGGTCAGGAGTCCTGATGATGTAGTCCACCTCGTTAACCTTACGGATGATCTCATACGGTCCATGGTACCCTGCCTGCAGAGGGCTTCCAGTAATGGGCAACACCTTGTCTCCAGGGTTGAAGCTCCGCTCATTGGCATCTCGGTCATGCAGCCGTTTCATCTTTCGCTGCGCAGATTTGAGGTTTTCTTGTGCCAGTTCACAAGACTGACGTAGTCTCTCTTTGAACCTGGACACATAATCCAACAGACTAACATCCTCACTGGGCTCCTGCAGCCATCTCTCTTTCAACAGCTTCAGTGGACCTCAGACTGTGTGGCCAAACACCAGCTCAAATGGGCTGAATCCCAAGGATTCCTGCACCGACTCTCGAGCGGCAAACATGAGCAGTGGGATGCCCTCGTCCCAGTCCTTCTCATTCTGGAAGCAGTAGGTCCTCATCATGTTCTTTAGAGTGGAGTGGAACCTCTCTAGTGCCCCCTGGGACTCCGGATGGTAGGCGCTTGATGTTATCTGCATGGCTCCAAGTTGACACAGCACACTTTGGAACAAGCCAGACATGAAGTTGGATCCCTGATCTGACTGGATTTCCTTCAGCAGACCAAACAAAGTGAAGAAGTTGATCAAAGCCTTCACGACCTTGGGAGCTTTGATGCTCCTCAGCGGAATTGCCTCGGGAAAATGTGTAGATGCACACATAATCGTCAGCAGGTAGTGGTTGCCGGATCGTATCTTAGGCAATGGGCCGACACAGTCAATGATGACTCTGCTGAAAGGCTCCTCAAAGGCTGGAATGGGCTTCAGTGGTGCGACAGGGATCTTCTGATTCGGTTTTCCCACCATCTGGCACGTGTGACATGTCCGACAGAAGGAAGCCACATCCTGTCTTATCTTCGGCCAGTAGAAGTGCCTCATGATCTTGTCGCAGGTCTTGTTCACACCTAAATGACCTCCAAAGGGAACCTCGTGTGCCAACCTCAGAACCTCTGGACGATACGTCTTGGGAACCACGATCTGGTGTATGACTGCCCAGTCCTCAGAGGCCGGGACATCGGGTGGTCTCCACCTCCTCATCAAGACTCCATCCTTGACAAAGTATCCAACTGGGACCTCGGACAACTCCTCTTCAGGGAGAGCAGCATCAAACGGAGAGCTCAAATCAGGATCGATCTCTTGCTCTTGGATCAATTTCTCCCTGGACAAGGACATCTCTGTCGTAGATGGTACTGGCGTCTCTAACTTCACATCAGAATGTTGAGCAAGATCCTTACTGGGATCAGAAGGTTGACAAAGATCCTCCTTGGAATCTAGAAATGTCCCCGACAAATCCACAATGTCATCTTCAACATCAAAATCCTGCAATTCGGCCATTTTCTTAGCCAGAGCTCTAGTCACCGCACAAGAAGGAAACACTCCAGGATTCTCTTCCACAACAATGTCACTATCAGACAACGGGACTGGCTCACAAACCACTCTGGGCTCAGCAACCACCCTACCTCCAGCCTCTGGTACCAATTCATAGGCCTTCAGGATAGTGGCCTTGACAACCTCATAATCCTGACTCTGATGTAACGAAAGTGCAGTGAACACCTCCCGGCTTTTGCCCTCTAACACGCTTTGTAACAGAAGTGGCCATGCCTCAACAGGCCATTCAAGACTGGTGGCAATTCTCTCAAAATGGACAAAATATTTGTCCACTGCATTTTCATTAAACGGTGGTACCAGTTTCACATGCTTGCTTCCTCCATGGTGGCTTGATGTTTGAGACAAACTTCTGCATCCATTCTTTTCATTTCCATCTCCGCGTCTATTCGGATTCGGTGCCTTTCAGTTTCCGCCTCTATTCGGCGTCTTTCATTTTCCGCCTCTATCTCTAGTCGGCGTTGTTCAAGTTCTAATTCCTTGAGCCGAAGCTCTCTATCACCCACTACAAAGTGGTCTTGGGATCGCTATAATCCTGCAAGGCTTCTTTTACTAACAGGTCTTCATCAACCAAAACTTCCACAATCAATTTTTTGATGTCATGTTTCCGCATAGATCTTTTCACATCAATCTCGAGGATTTTAGCGATCTCCAATAACTGGTCTTTCTTGAAAGTCTCCAAAATATCAAGGGAGGGATTTTTAACAAATTCCGCAGGCTCAGCCATTTTGCTATGTTCAGTGGCTCAATACACAAAAATGTTGTTCTATCCCGGACGAGCCCCCAATTTATGTTACGGACAGTTGTGAGTTCCAGATTATCCTGGAAGATTCCAATTCAGAAGAAGGATTAAATTTAAATGGTTTATTAAATAACTGAGTGAATGAACGTTGCAATTACAATTGTACAGGAATGGGTAATTGTAATGTGGAAAAAAAAAGCCACTAGATGGCAGTATTGGCATTTTTTTTGTTGGGCCCAGTCTGGAGCTGGGTTTTGGGGCATGCCCTGGGCAAGCCTCGGAGGGGAATGTCCCGGAGAATTGGAGAAAAGTCTGGAAGGTGGGAGGGGGCTGGAAAAGAGTATATAAGGAGAAAAATTGAGAGTGAAGGGTAGTAGGAGAAATTGCAAGGAGAAATTGTGGAAGGATACATTTGACCAGACCTGTCACTCTTTTCAAGACCTGTGAAGCTTTTTGTGGATTTTTGCCTGTGTTGGAGCATTTTCCTGCCCCAGGACATCGCAACATAGCAGCCCATCTCAATTACCAAGGGACTGTAAATATCTCATTTTTTTTATTTCAATCTTGGTCAGTAGAGTAGATTGTAGATTAGTTCAAAGGGTTTGTTTAATTAAGTCTGTTGAAGTTTTAAAATTTTGTCTGTCATCCCTTGCTGTCCGCTACGCCATAACAAATTGATGCCATAACAAATTGGGGCCATAACAGTAATGAAATTACTACATTGAAGATAGAAATACTGTTCACTAGCCCAAACTGTCCGTCCTTGCGTTGTTCCCACGACGATGGTGAAAATCCACTGGAATCTGATGTCTTCAGTGTGGTGATCCTGATCACCGCAAAGTCCGTATCCAAGAGGTGTCTGTGTCATCCAAAGTCCAATTGCACTCGGCAAAGCCGGTCTAGCTTTCAGGTGTAGCAGACCAGAGATGATTCTCCTGTCCGTTGGCTGCAAGTTCTTTTATATAGGCCTTGTACTCCTGTATGATGTCGTAGAAGAATCCTGCATGATGTCATAAAGTACAATCCTGACTAACATCACAAAGAAGAATCTTGAAGGTGATAGAACTCTCCAGATGGCTCTTGAAGAATCTTGCAGACAGTAGGACTTTCTAGATGGAAGAATCTATGGTGTTCCCAGGCTAGTCATAATGTTTACAAGCACTCATGAATATTCATTACCCTTACATAAGTATACAGGAACTACTGGCTGAGCAAAATAATACAATCAGGTATTATAAATCGTCATAACGTAACAAACCGCATAATATTTATCGTACTCTAATGAAAATAAATAAATCATTTTGCACCTGGACCCAGCAGTCACCAATTTCATACATGCTGTGTGAATAATCCTCAACATGCGGGACTTCACATCAGAGTGGAAGGAAGCATCCAATCTGATCCATCACGATAGAAGATAAGAAACTGATGTTGATGTTGATATGGATGCATGCGTCCAGTGGTAAACGGTTTTATTTGGCTTGCTCGTATCAACATCAATCGCTAACCTTCTATCCAAATGAATGAGATTGGATGGTAAATGGACTGCATTAACTTTCTAGTAAGATGACACAAAGCGCTTTACAATTATGCCTCTCATTCACCCTGATGGCGGAGGCTGCCATGCAGGGCGCCAACCTGCGCATCAGGAACAGTGTGGGGTTCAGAGTCTTGCTCAAGGGCACTTCGACACCGGGGATCGATCCAGAAACCTTCCAATGCCTAGCCTAGCCGCTCTACCTCCTGAGCCATGCCGCCCCACAGATGCGCTCTTCCACTCTGGTCACAAGTCCCGCATGTGCATGATTATTCGCGCAGCATATATGAAGTCGGTGGTCCGGGTGCAAGATGATTTATTTTCATTTGAGTACGATAAAGATGAGAAAAGCTGCGGTTCTTAGATGTAAAGTCTATTTTCTTTGGGGTTCCGATTATTAGCCAGCGGTCAGTTGAAAAGTATTTTGTCGATTGTAGCAGATGTTCAAAATACTGGTTCAGAAACTATCTTCCCCAATATATCCCAGTGAGGATCAAATGCTTATCAGCGCAATGCCTCAAATAGGAGCCTGCGTCACGAGCAGTCTAAGGTCACAAAGCAGTCTGACATCGCCCTCACTTTCTGATATCACGAAATTTGCGCTCTGCTCCACAGTATTAGTCACCGAAGCTGTAGCTGCTGTCAGAGGCAGTTATACATTAAATTAAGTTGATAAATTTAAGTTAAAATTCATTTGAAGGGTTTGAATTAAATATACTAAGACATTTGATAAATTATGTTTCTGTTAAAAGCATAAATAGAATTTAAAACACGTTCATTTCGCACGGCATGGCATGACAGATATGAGAAGGATTGTATGCAATTAAATGCCCGTTAAAATCGAACGCCTTGTGTCCGTGATTTAACTCCGAGGGAGTCACAGAAGCCAATGTTTAATAAA
Organism: Gymnothorax javanicus; assembly: GCA_029692085.1. NCBI lineage: Eukaryota > Metazoa > Chordata > Actinopteri > Anguilliformes > Muraenidae > Gymnothorax > Gymnothorax javanicus. The sequence continues at coordinate 111,212,863 of CM056201.1, read as the reverse complement.
TAGACTGTTGGACTTCTGCAGCAGACTGGTTAGTTTACTTGCTATTTAGCGTATTGTGGAGCACTTTAATCGTGATTGTCGGACGAGCATTTACAAATTTGCCGCGTACACAACTCAGCTGACAGAGACAAGGTCGAATGCATTTCCATTCTCACTGATGCATGAGTACCATAGACTGTATAAAAAGATGGACGCAGCACCCTGGTCTGAAAAATGAAGCCCATGCAGAAGTACCGTAAAATGGCATTCTATTTAATGGCCAGCAGATGGCGACGTCGGTGGTTGCAGAAAGAAGTTCAATGCTATAGAAGTCTATGAGAAAATGACCCTACTTTCCCACCTGAGTTTTCATTTAAATAATGATTTTTCACATTATTTTATGGTATCTATAGCAAGTTTCAAGTCTCCTTTGATATATCATGATGTTCATTTTTGTAAATTATGGTCCCATACAGACTACAATAAAGGATAAAGCCAGAATATGCTTTAGGGGCGTGGCTATCCTCTGGTCCTCGTCCGATACGGTCAGATCCAGAGCCACAGTCCTCCCCGGATCTTCAATACACGCTCTCATCCAATAGAAATCACGTCCGGTTTCAAAATGACAACATGGCGCAATTCAAATTGCCAAAATCGAGGCTTCCTTTATAGTATGCTGAAACCAATGGGTGACGTCACGGTAGCTTCGTCCATCTTTTTATACAGTCTATGGTGAGTACAGCCGTGCTGTGATTGACTGTTGGCACGTACAATGGTACCACAGCCTGTACCAGAGCTATGATTGGCTGATGTACTGTTATGACATGAAAATCACATCAAAGAAAACCAGCAATGACAACTTAAACAAATTTATTCTTCACTGAATAAAAAAAACCTCTACAAATAATCGACTGTTCAATCCTCTAATAACACCCTAATGCCACTATGTAACTCTGTTGCCAAAACAAAAACTCTGTTCCTACTGACCAAAATCACAGCATTTATATAGACTAGCAACATTCTGGAAAGATCTACAGGATTCCTGGGTAATCCCACCCCCTCCAGGCAGGAAGATGCCAGAAGCTTCTAGAAAGCACTAGTCTATTACAAAGAAGTGATATTACATCAGATCATGTTTTGCTACAGACACACCACCAGAGGGTGCTGAAGAACAAAATAAATAGCTGACCAGCAAGGCAGCAAAAACCAGCATGTAACAAATCTCCATTTACAAATGATATACAGTGCTTTACATAAAATACTCATACATAACAGTACGTAATGGTACCAAACGACCTGTAGAAAAAAATTAAAATAATTCTGAGGAGACTTTAAAAAGCTGCTGACTGTATCTTGAGTGATTTTAGAATTTTTTTTCTTCATTAAAGGGTGTGAATTTGCAAGTGTTCTCCAGTGTCTTTTGTCTGCTTTAATTTGTTGGTAAATTGAGGGTTTCTGAATCGCAGCTCACACACACACTTCATTCCTCCCTCTGGGCTAAGCCCCGGATCTCCTACCATCCTAGATCCGCCCCTGAGTGAAGACATAACTTTTGCTGATAAACGTTGCATTTGACCAACACTAGTTCTGCTAAGCAGTAATTTAATTTAAGCTAAACTGCAAACATTGGCATATGGCATTCATTAACATGTTTCTATATTTAACGTTGCATTTTTAACATAGCTAAAGCTCTCAGGCTGATGGGGTCTTGGGTTGACACAGCGTGTGATATGAAAATGCTCATATAATATTCTCTATATCTTCTATGGGCATGTAGTACTCTCTGGATTAAATTTCAAACAGTTGATTTCAATATGCATGAAGAAAGGTAATCTATAACCAATGCAATTAAAGACTGAGGTCAATCTTAATTGGAATGTACCATCATCATCCCTAATTTCAAGAAGATAATGAAGAATGTAATAACAATGCCAATGATAATGAGGCTCACCAGTTTTGTGGTGAAGTATCAGGAAAAAATAACCAATTGTTGTGTTTCCAGCAATTAACCAAGTTACCTGTTGTTTCATTTAGAACCCGAACGTCCCCCAATTGGGGAACTTTGAGAGGCACTGGCAAACACAGCGTGAAATAACGCACTAATCACGAAAGTATATAGTGATGTTATACATCAAATCAAACAGCAGAACCTAAGCTACAAGGCTATATAAACCTTTTTTACGTGCCCTAAACACAACTCAAATACAAACTAAATGAATTACGACATATCAAACTCTGTACAGCTCCGCTGTGTCAACCCACTCGACATATTGCAAGCTCTACCGCAACTGAAGTTCATGCAGAACACACGAGCGAGACGTCAAATGAAAGCTAAGACTCCACAGATTCCAATGATGTAATGCAAAGCGATCTACACCAATGTATCAGAGAGAAAGAGGCCAAAGAATCACAAAAACAGAAATCGCCTTTCCAAACTATAGTTGTAAAATTTCTCTTACTTTTGCTGTTTGGCCGAGAAAAGTTTATTTTTCCGTGAAATCTATTTCCTGCGTTACGTTCCAAAACTTTCCGGCTTTCTATAACAGTCTTTAGGACCCATGGGAAGCCTCACAATGTCCGTATGCATCAGGGGATACTTCCCAAACGCCAACGTTCTGCTGATTCTGATTGGCAGACAGTACTGTCAATCTCATTTTGGTGAGTGTAGCCGTATTCTATTGGCTCTAACGATTCCAACGAGGGGCAGATCACCCAAATCGACTAATCCGTGGCGGAGATAGAGCTGTGGGTGCCCTATCTGTACCTCCTGCCCGATCGGTTCTGTGCATGCGCAATACCAGTATTGCGCAAGTGCAGAGAATTCCTGCCCGATTTGTACCACAAATGCGTGAACATTTTACTTGACGGCAGCTAGCGACTTTTTTAAACTTAAACAACACAATAGTATACAAATTCACTAGAACACAAGGATATTTTAGAAAGATTATATTTTATTTCATGGTCCTTCAAGTAGCCAGCAACTTCTTCTTACTTTAACAACATAGTAGTATACAAATTCACTACAACACAAGGACATGTTAAAGAGATTAGATTTTATTTCATGGTCCTTCATGTATAGATTTTTATTTGAATGGGCGTATTTTGCTACATTTTGCACAAAATCGCCAATGCTCATTACTTCCAGCGCAAGTCATGGCAAAATAAGGAAACCACGCGAAATCGTATGGAAGTGTTTACAGTATGGGTTGCTTGACAGGAATTTGGGTATTTATACATAATTAATTTCTCCTATCCATAATGTAAACCATGTGGGCCAAAATCGCATATTAACGTAACCCCTCCTTTGTCAATATGAATATGCGATCAAACGTGTCCCTCAACAGACGTTCAGCACATTGATGGTGCATTTTCCACAAAGCCTACAGCTCTCTTGCTCTTTAGGCAGCCGGCGGAGGTTTTATTATTTTCCCATTGCGATCTGAAAAACAACGTCAAGTTACAGCTAACAATGGAAAAGAAACGGAGATTCGTGGATGCGTACGAAAATAAATGGATTTTTATATCGAGGGAGTGTGATTTTTTTATTTATTTTTTCTGATGAGGGTACAGATATCCGGAATGCCTGAGTTTAAAATTGGCTATTAATTTATCTACGTCATATATTATCAATAGGGTCGCGCACAACGCAACAAAATTTTAGGGGGAGTCAATAACTGGAGAACTTTAATATTTTATGAAAAAATTTAATCACACTTTTAAAAGCTACCACAGTTCAAATTTAGGCTCCCCTATGCCGTTTTTTTTTGTGGTATACTGCATTCGGCAGCTGAACTGTAGCCTATTTCATACTTTGATTATTGAATTTTGCGATTAATTCACGGTTTATATGTGTGCCAATTCCCGCGGATCATATACTCCAACAGATCCAGCCGAGTCCGTCATCAGAAACGAGCTTTACTTCATATAACGTAACTGAGGAAAGGACATCTCATGTCGCTTAAAACATCGTTTCATCTGTTCTCTCTCCTGTTCCCTCCATGCATCCTCGGGGAACTAGGATGTAATTTAAGAGACTTGAGACGCAGACTATTTCGATCGCTTAACCAGCTCTTGAATCGCCAATCCAACCCGTAAAGGGTTTAATTTTTGCGCATGAGTAGAACATATCGGGCAGTGTCGTAAATATGAGTTTAACAATGCACATGCGCAGAACGTTTGAGCATGCGCAGAACCGATCGGGCAGGAGGTACGGATAGGGCACCCACAAGTGCCATGCGTATTGACTGCATGTACGTAGTAGCAAACTAGACTGGCGCACAATACGTATCGCTGGGAGCAGAGCGCACGGCATCGGCTTCGTTTCCAGTTGTTTCTTGATAGTTTGATTCATTTTTTCTCAACATTTTACTAAATTGTGTGAGAAATATGGCCAAGCAGGGGTCCAACAGACGTTTTACTGCCGAAAAGGTGTTGAAACTACTGCGGCAGAACGCTGACAGCACGCTGTGTGTATATCATTCTTCGTCAGAGGACGAATACCTATCTCATTCACCCGGACAACGCAGAAGACAGCGGTGACTCTGGTTACCGTCCTCCATCTTTGGAAAGGTACGGAATGTCTTATAAATGTTGTATTGAAAGATTTATTGCTGTAAAAATTTCAATGTATTTGGAGCTCGCTGCTTTTTCGGGCCAAAATGCCAGCTTAGTGATATGGTCTGATGTTATGACACGTGACACGTTTCGTGTGTGTTTGTGTTTGGGCGTGCATGTGTGTGTATATGTTTATGTGCATGTATGAGTGTATGCATGCGTGCATGTGTATGTATATGTGTATGTCTATGTTTGAGTTTATATACTCATATTTATAAGATAAAGGACAGTCGGTGTCTGCGCCTTGGATGTATATGTACGTTGTTTCGCCTGGTGCGTAAACTCCTAAAAGTGAGAATCACAAAAGGAAAAAAAAGAAGGCGCACTCAAAGGCTGATGTTTTAGTCTTTTGTATTCAAAAAGCCGAAAATATGTATTCAAGTCTTAGGACAAAGCTGGTCGACAAACGTTTCGGGCTTAGCCCATTCTCAATGTCCCCAAGTGAAACTTTTTGAATACAAAAGACTAAAACATCAGCCTTTGAGTGCGCCTTCTCTTTTCCCTTTTATGTGTGAATATATGCATATGTGTATATCCTTATGTGTGTGTTTTGACTTCCCCAGCACAGTGTGTTTATTTTTACCATGTTTTTTGCTTTTTTTGTGTTTACATGAATTTCTATTTCCCAAGCAGGTCACTGAATAAATGTCTAATTTTTTATTTTCCCCCCCCCCCACATATGGGTTTACAGTGATGAGGATGACGATGACGAGCCACTCCTGGTCAGATGCCTGGCTCCAGGAATTTCATTTTGGTTTGCAATTTTACAGAAAGTTTTTCAAAAGCAGCACAATGTAGAATTGTGTAAATGGAAATATTGTAGAAGTTTTACTATGTTTTTTTACTGTTTGGTAAAATTGTAAACATTTCTGCAACAATACAAAAGTAAATCTGCTCTATTTGGAATCAACATTCAGTTGCTATGTGTGGTCATTTTTGGAATGGGAACTATATAGAGGTCTGGTTGAATTTTCAAAAAATTGCCAAAAACTGTTGTATTTGGATGTATTGGTCACCATTAGTGATATAAAAATGAAATATATAGTGTTGTACAGGAGAAAATTCAAATAGCACAGATGGTGCCAAACTGTGCCAAAATGGCCATTTTGGAGACCTCGCCTGAACTCTGTGTCCTAAAACCTCTCTAATTTTGTTCTACTTCACTTTATCAGAGTCAACCTTTGCAGAGATAATGTTCATATGTTGTACTATGGTCTGATAAAGGTTTAGAGCTGCAGCTGCATCATTTTCAAGGGATATTCATCCTGAAAATGTTTTTTTTTTTTTTTTTTTAGGCGAATCTACATTTTTAAAATTTTTTCTGTGTGCCATCTTCATTTACTCTTCACCAGTATCACATATACTCATATTAACACATCTAAACCAATCTCACAAGTGCCCCATTTACTATGACACCAAAATTATTCAAATAGACCTTGTGGTTGCAGAGATATACCCATTTTATTGTGGGTTTGCAATATTTGAGCAGAAACCTAAAAAAATAGGCTCAGGGTTTAAAGGGTTAAGTTGGCAAGTTAATCTTATCAGTCTGTTACCTCTTACATTTTTTGCATATAGTGCAATGAGCACAATGTAAAATCGGTCATCATTGGGGCATTGCAAAGCTATGTTTGGCATTCTGTAGATTAAGATGGTAAATTACCTCTCTGAAGCTCAAAAGCACCTAATTAAGAAAAACTAACAGCTTGTTAAAATCCCGGAATTGCAATTGTGGTTGGGATGAAAACCAGCATACACCGGGGTCCCCGAGGACGGAGTTTGAAAACCACTGCTCTAACACACCAAACTCAAGTGATTGCCTCCTTATTGAGCCCTGGACAAGTTACAATCATTTTATGAGCCCTGCCGGTTGTAACAGCACTGACCTGAATGAAGTCCATGCAAGTCGGTGCTGGTTTCTGCTGGTTTGGAGCTGATCTGGCCGCATGGACCAGCATAGACCAGCATCATCTCCATCCTCTTCCATGCTGGTTTGGTGCTGGTCCCTACTGGTCTATGCTGGTCCGCCTGGATGAGGTCCATGCGACTGAAGGAAATGGTATGTTTTATTGATTGTGGGTGCAGCAGCTGGCTGCCTCACTAGCTTCGGACCTCAAAGTTTTTGCACGCAACACACTGACATCGGAAAGCAAAAGTCTTGAAGCTAAATTCTTCTCTTAGTATCTTTATTACAAAACTAAAATCATACAAAATAGAAAAATGATAGACTTTCGACTTTTCTTAGTAAACTAACCGAAATTAGTGTGCTGGTCAAAAGACCGTGTTGCATCAAGGTCCAGTGGCTTCTGCCGTTTCGCGGGCTCACGATGTATTTATACTGTACACACAGCAGCCAATGAGAAAACATCATTCTATTGCGTCATTAGTCACTGGCCAAACCTTCATTCCACTTTACAACACGGAACAGAAAATACTTCAAACCCAAACATCTCTAACAGAATATTGATTCAAATTATCTTAAATTATATGTGTAGAAAATGGCTACAACATATCCGGGCCCCTAATTGACTAAGCCTTAGCATATCAATTACTAACTTTACTTAATTTGGAGCCATTTGTGTCATTACTAACATTTCTCAAATCTTTTTTCTTTAACTAGAATCTACTTCTCTCTTCACAGGTAAGTATTTACAGTCTATTAACAGATAATTATAATTTATAAGTCTTTCTCTCCACTCTTCATTCTTCTGAGACTGAGCCATTTTTGATGCTCTTGCAACAGAGGTAGGTATTCAAGAGTCCACCTTCGCCAGAACAGATCCGCCAGATATTGGATTTGCCTCCAGCGACGGCGGGCATAGACGTCATCTTTGGTAAACACGCCTGGCGGAAAGCAGGGCTGTGCTTTCAGTAGGAGTAAGTGACTCGGCGTTAGTGGCTCGAGGTCACTCGGGTGGTCTGTGTTCATGGTTAAGGGTCTTCCATTGATGATGCTCTCAACTTCACAAAGGAGAGTCTGTAGCCCTTCATCATCCAATTACTGTTGTCTCACAACAGAGCTCAGCACTTTTCTTACCGTGCGGATTTGACGCTCCCAAATTCCGCCATGGTGGGATGCGGCAGGCGGGTTGAAAATCCATTGCGCCCCCTTTCCCATCATTGCTTCATTGATACGAGACTGGTAAAGCTCTACTAATGCCTCTCTCAGCTCTCGTTCAGCGCTAACAAAATTTGTACCGTTGTCGGAACGAATGATTGACACTTGTCCTCTTCTTGCTTGAAAACGCCGTAGGGCATTAATGCATGAATCCGTGTCAAGGGAATGGGTTACTTCAATATGCACTGCTCTGACAGTTAAGCATGTGAATAGAACTCCATAACGCTTGACTCTGGCCCGTCCTCTTCTGACCTCAAATGAACCGAAGCAATCCACACCCGCGTCAGCAAAGGGTGGCCCGCCGGGGAGCAGACAGTCCCATGGCAAATCCACCATTTTCTGCTCTCCTGCCTTTGCATGCAGTCTTCTACAGAGGTTGCACTCTGACACAAGCTGGGTAAATGGATCTGTGCACTTGTCTGGACTTGTGCATGACACTGCAGTGAATGTCTTCACCTCAACCTCATTTTCTGTCAGATAAGTACATTGTTCAGGTTGTTCTGGCCACTCAGCTTCATTTGGCAGGAAGGTAAGCCCCTGAAACCAGCTCTTACTTCTCATGAAGCTTTCAATCTTCAAACCTCTTGAGGCCTGATCTGCAGGGTTTTGTGAGGTGTTGACATACTTCCACTGAGACAAAGTTGTCGCCTCTCTAATGTACGAAACTCGATTTGCCACAAACGTTTTGAAACGAAGGGCATCACTTTCAATGTACTTAGTACTGTTGTACTATCTGTCTAGAGGACCGATTCCATTAGGGGAACTTCGAGTTCTTCTCTCAGCGTCCGATCAATCTTGACTGCAACCATCGCTGCTGTCAACTCCATTCTAGGAATCGTGATCTGTTTGAGCGGAGCGACTCTAGACTTTCCCATCAGGAAGGATACGTGTTTCTCACCTTGGCCATTCGTCGACAAGAGATACGACACAACGCCATATCCATCTTGACTGGTGTCAGAAAAATTGTGGATCTGGGCAGTCTTGGTTGGCCCAAACGTGGCAGACTTGAAACATCTGCTGACTTCCAGTTCTGAAAGCTTGTCGAGGTCTGTTAGCCACCTCAGCCATGTTTTGCATGGCTTGTTATGGATCTATTCATCCCAACCACTTCCCTTTGCAGAGATCTCTCAGAATGAGCTTGATGGGTTAGAGGAGAGGCACCAGAAAGCCCGATGGATCGTTCACCGAACTGACAACAGATAAGATGCCTCGTCTTGTGCACGGTTTGCCTGGAAGGTGTATCTTGAACTTTAAGTTGTCTGAACTAGTGCACCACTGCTCGCCTAGTGCTCGTTCCACAGGTAGTTCGTCGTTCTCCAAGTCAAGATCTTTAACTTCATCTGCTCGTTCGTAGCCAGGGATGGAGCACAGCAGGGCTCTACTGTTACTGATCCACTTGGTCAAGTGGAACCCACCTCTAGCGCACAATGTCATCAGCTCCTTCACGAGAGCAACTGCTTGATCTTCTGTGACTACCGACTTCAAGCAGTCGTCAACATCGAAGTTTTTGAGGACAGTCTGTGTGGCCTCTGGTGTGGTCTCAATCGCTGCATCTTCTGCCATTCTTCTCAGTGCATACAATGCACAACTGGGGGATGATGTAGCACCAAACAGATGCACACACATTCTGTACTCAGCTGCTTCTCTATTCACATCGCCGCCTGGCCACCACAGAAAGCATAGCAGATCAGCGTCTGTGTCTGGAACCCACACCTGATAGAACATAGGCTTGATATCTGCTATCAAGGCGATGGGCTTCTGTCTCAATCTCTGCAACACTCTGATGAGGGTGTTTGTTTGGTCAGGCCCTTGCAACAATTGATCATTCAATGACATGCCTTGATACCTTGTTGCGCAGTCAAAGACGACTCGCAGCTTTCTCTTTTTTGGATGATACACCCCGTGGTGCGGGATGAACCACACTCTTCCATCATTGCGACTCAACTGCTCTTCTGGAACTCTTGTTGCATAGCCTTTCTCCAGTATTTTGTTCATGAAGGTCTTGTACTCCTGAAAGAAGTCTGGGTTCCTACTGAACTTTCTCTTCAAGGAGTTAAGTCTCTGTTCAGCAATACCACAGTTGCATGGCATCATCACCTTGTCATCTTTCAGGGGCAGCTTGATGCAATAGTGACCATCAACGAGCTGTGCTGATGTAGTCACAGCATGCATGAACTGCTTGTCATGTTGAGAGTCTTCTTGCTTGTCCTCACACAGTTTTTCAGGGATATCGGCATTGTAGTGCTTCATCAACATGTCTCCAATGTTCATCATGGAGATGTGGTTGACAAGAAAACTCAGTCTTTCATCATCATCTGACTCTTTCTCTTGACATCTGCTAATTGGCCCATTGAAAACCCAACCAAGCGCTGTTTTCACGGCGTACGGTCTGTCGTTCTGGCTACTAATAATCTCCCACGGCTCCATAGCTTTATATGCATTGGCGCCGATGAGAAGGCCAATTTCTGCTTCAGGTTTTGAGAGATGGACCCGACTCAGGTAAGGCCACTTCACCAAATCTGTCTCTTGTGGTATGTTGGCTTTCTTCGCAGGTAAATCTGGCTGAGTATACACACTGGGCAGCTGAATGTTTTCTTGCTCCTCGAAGCCACACACCTCCAAATCAGTAAGCACATAGCTACTCACTTTCTGCTTTTGTACTATGGTACGGAGAAGAAACTCTATCTTTCTGCCTTCTATGTTCAACTGGTTCGCCAAGGCTTCAGTGCAGAAAGTCGCTGTGCTTCCTGGATCCAGGAATGCATAGGTTTTGACTATCTTTGTGCCTTTCTTGTGCTTTATCTGCACAGGTACAATGGGCAGTATACTCTCACTGTTCCCGGTCCCAGTGTGGTCCGCTCTTCTACAGCCCGCAGACACGAGTGCACTTGTGACTTCTCCTGTGCCTTGTGAGCTGTCGTCTGCACTGTTCTTAGCCGATGCGGCGTCTTCTTTTGCCACATGCAGGATAGCTGGGTGTTTGCGGGAGCACTCTGGGCACTCAGGCTTACAGTCCTTGGCCAAGTGACCTGCTGTCAGGCAGCTGAAGCAAAGACCGTTCGTTTTCAAGAACTGTATTTCTTTGAAAGGTTTGCCTGTGATCTTGTTGCACACGTTCAGTGCGTGGTTCTTCTGGCAGTAAAGACAGGGACTTTGGAAAACATTTGTGGACTTAACTGTGGCTGTTTTCTTCTCTGACCTTTACCAGCATCCTTCTCTGTGGTAGATACATTCACAGCAAACCTGCTTCTCTTGGACTCAGCTTTCACAGGGCTTGGTTTCTTTTCATGCTTTTCTGACTTCCAAAGGTGGAGTCTAGGATATCTCCAAACAGTGGATCATTTGCGACTTTTGCTTGATGGTAAACAAACTCCACAAAGTCAAGAAATCTGGCCCGTTTTCCTATTTTTTTCTTGAATGTCATAAGCATAGCTCCTCCATCTTTCCTTCAGTTTGAATGGAAGCTTGGATTTAATGCACTTCATGTTGGTGGAATAATTCATTTCGTCCATGTAGTCCACATCATTCACTGTGTTACAACATCCAATCAAGAACAATGCAAAGGTATTCAATCCTTTTCTGTCTTCAGGCTTTATCTGAGGCCATTCCATTGCCTTCTTGATATACGCTGTGGTGATCGTCAGTTCGTCTCCATAGTGACGATCAAGCAATGCTCTAGGTTCTCTGTAAGCCTTGTCTGGTCTCATGTGCTCACAGCTACGAATGAGATCAAACGGCTCTCCACTCGTGAACTGTTTAAGGTAGTACAACCAATCTTGATAGCTGTCTGTCTTGCTATCGATTGCATGTTCGAAGGCCCTAGTGAAGGATCTATACGTCAGAGGGTCTCCTGTAAATGTTGGTAGGTCTCTATGAGGGAGTTGGGACAAACTGTGCTGTTTAATGAGCATCTCGGTGACTTCATTTTGCCACTGCAGCACTTCATGTAGGTTGTCTGTAGACGTATCCGTGCGGTCATGGCGATCAGGACGCGGGGTACTGCTGGCAGCACCAAAACTTGACAATGGCTTTCTTCTGTCTGAAGTACCAAATTGCACAGCTGGCTTTGGGTTGAACGCAAGAGAAAGCTCACTAGCTCCATGATGCACATAACCACTGGCAACATGATGCTTTTCATGTCTACTAGCCAGGGGTTCTGCTTTAAATCTTGGCAGTGTATTACAGAGATCGTCCATTGACTCATGAGCATCTTCAAATTCCTCATACACCTTCAATCTGGCATTTGAAGCAGCAACTTCAGTTTCAATTTCTAATTGCTCTTTCTTTAATCTCAGGCGGATTTCCTCCTGCTCTAGTGCTTCTTTCTTTTTCATTGCAGCAGCTCTTCCTAGTAGTGCTTTGCTTTCTGCTTTGATTTTTAGCTTTGCAGAATTAATGCTGGAAGTACGGCTTACAACTGAATTGTACTTAAATGCCCTATCCTGTGGCCAAATACCTTCTTCCTCTTCTTGAGGGTCTCTAAGCACACGTGAAATCCACCTATTCATTTCTTGTAAGAACTGCTTGAATTCTGAATGCCTTGTCTCAAAAGCGTCTTGATCTGACTGAATTTCTTCTTCATCCATTAATTCACACAATTGTTCATTGAGCCTTTTGTACTCTTCAAAGTATTTTTCAAACATCAGCAATGCTTCATCTTTTATGAATTTAACATTATCTTCATTTTCCTTCAATTTTTCTAAGTCATTCTTTTACCTGGTTAATTGAGCCAATTTTCCCCGCGTTACTCCTTTCAGCCGGTTGATTTTCTCCTCTACAGCCTTTTCTGTGGGCTTTGGCGCCCTCTTTTGGTCATCACGCGCAGCTGTGCTTTTCTCTGCCATCTCGTTTAGCTACGGAATCCTCTACACGTAAACTACCACAATTCCTCGAATTATCCACAGCTTCTAACTCTTCTAATGCGTCTAATCCATTGTGAAAAGAGCTTCTACATGTGCCGAATTTATTCCATTAAAACCCGATGGCTTTCGTAGCGGAATATCCAGTGAACATTTACTTTCACTTTCAGATGATGGTCTGCGCCAGCGTCGCCAAAAGGCTACAAGAGTCAATAAAGAATATCAGATCTGATCCAGGGAAATCTCCATTCCAAAAGCTTTTCTCGGGTATTCTCGGGGCTTCAACTCGAACTGCAAACTGTCTTCCCGACCGAACTCGCAGGTCCGCCGTCTGAACAGGAGGTTAGCTCCCGAGAGAAATGGCGGTCTTTTGACTTTGATGTGGGTGCAGCAGCTGGCTGCCTCACCAGCTTTGGACCTCAAAGTTTTTGCACGCAACACACCGACATCGGAAAGCAAAAGTCTTGAAGCTAAATTCTTCTTTTAGTATCTTTATTACAAAACTGAAATCACACAAATTAGAAAAATAATAGACTTTCAACTTTTCTTAGTAAACGAACCGAAATTAGCGCGCTGGTCAAAAGATCGTGCTGCATCAAGGTCCAGTGGCTTCTGCCGTTTCGCGGGCTCACGATGTATTTATACTATACACACAGCAGCCAATGAGAAAACACCATTTTATCGCGTCATTAGTCACTGGCCAAACTTTGATTCCACATTAGAACACGGAACAGAAAATAGTTCAAACCCAAACATCTCAAATAGAATATTGATTCAAATTATCTTAAATTATATGTGTAGAAAATGGCTACAACATTGATAGTTAGATTTAAATTCTTTGTTTTATTTTGTATTTTCTGTATTGGGGTGTTCGCCACAATTATAAAAGATAACTTGTGGGTTATTCTGGAAACACATAATATCTGTAATAGGGAAAGCAAGGCAGCCTGAAGGTATACCAGTATAGCAACTCTACTTACAGGCGTGATGTGAATCAAGAACATTTATTAGTTCATGCATTGATCTGAAACAGTGACATTTATAAAATTTCATCCAGCTCCAAAGCACTTTATTATAATATTGTAAGACGGGGGATCAAGATGGGATGTCGCAAAAGGCTGGCAAACGGGGTAGCCCAGGAACTGAGGCTCGTCCGGCACTTCAAAGAACTCAGGAGTCCTGAAATATGACAAGTTGTTCGGACTTCCTCTGGATGAATGGGCCGTTGACTCCCCAGAAATATTTGCGCAGCTGGAGTACAGGGAAGCAGAATGTGTTTATGGCTGTGTGTCTGTGAGGGACTGGAGGCTTGATGACGGCAGGGAACAATAAGCAGGTCTCTGGCGATGTGATGGGGGTGACTATCACAGTGCCCCCTCCCATGAACAATCTTTTTCTCCGCTGGCTATGTGTATCATGAAACTGGACCTTAAACTCATCTGTTTACATTTTCTGACACTATAGTAATGTCAAACCCTCCTCATATATTCCATATATTACTATGCAATAACTTCTGTGCTAATTGCCTATACAGTAATCAGGGTTTCCCGCAGAAAATCGGTTAGTCAAGGTGGTGACTGGGGGGGGGAGAGCTACAGCCAGCGTTTATTTACTCTTTATAAATAAACAAAGCAATTAAAGTGCAATAAAAAAGTGACAAAGTCAAAAGTCCTGTAACTTTATTACAAAGTTTTTATAGTGTAACACTTGCTTGTACACAGTGTATTTTATTCTTACTGTGAGAGCTGAGCTGGAAATAAGATCAAATAAAAACACACAATCTTACCAAAATTCATGCTACATGCATGAACACAGCCAAAATTATCAAAAAAAAAGGAAGAATGAAAAGCGTGTAAAAGGCGCACAACTGTTCCTAAGGGTTAAACGAAAATTAATGTAAGAACGGAAAATGTACTAGTTATCTGTTTTGACTTCAATTCCCCAAATGCTTTGCGGTTGTGGGTATGTTTGGGGAGAGGTGAATGGTATTATGTACGGAAGCGCATTGCATTCGCAGGATTTAAAAAAAATATATACACCTTATCTCGTAATTACGAGATCTTGAGAAAAGATTAATGCTACACTCGCCGTGTTCCGTGTGATATAGCCAACTTGAATATTTTGGGTCCACAGCCCACACTGGGTTCCACCCACTACCTCGATGTTTAGAGGACTGGGGCTGTGGCTGTGGAGGTGGTGGGGGATGTTTAGAGGACCGGGGCTGGGGCTGTGGAGGTGGTGGGGGGTGTTTAGAGGACTGGGGCTGGGGCTGTGGAGGTGGCGGGGGGTGTTTAGAGGACTGGGGCTGTGGCTGTGGAGGTGGTGGGGGGTGTTTAGAGGACTGGGGCTGGGGCTGTGGAGGTGGTGGGGGATGTTTAGAGGACTGGGGCTGGGGCTGTGGAGGTGGTGGGGGGTGTTTAGAGGACTGGGGCTGGGGCTGTGGAGGTGGTGGGGGATGTTTAGAGGACTGGGGCTGGGGCTGTGGAGGTGGTGGGGGCTGGTGGAGGAGGAGGAGGATGGAGTCATAACTTTGTTATTTGGTATGGCAGATGTTATATGGTGAAGTAGGCCGGTGTTCTGACAATTAGTGCTGCCTTGTCAAAAAATGCTACCGTAATGCAAAGCGATCGTAAAGTCTTTGTTTCGCATAAATATTGCAACATGAATCAGTTTACAGTCATAACTTTGTTATTTGTTAGCTTATTATGACATAAGCAGATGTTATGAGTTGGGTAAGTTTGTTTAAAGATATATGCCGCATGCCGTTATCATCCAATCTCTACATTTTAAGGAAAACCCAGCGTGTACATGCAAATATGTGTAAATTGCTTACAGGTCCAAAAGGCAAAATCCAGATTTGACCCCCTTCCAGGTAAAAAAAAAGACGTATATTTATGATATTTGAAGATACTTGAGATGTGTTGCGGTTTCCGCAAGCGCAGAACCGCGAGGTAGCATATTTTGATAGGTCGCAAAATTTGTCAGAACACCGGCCGCTATTCGCCTAAATTCGTGGTAACTGATGTTTGGCCTTATTTTTTACTGTCTATGCATGCGTGGATGCAGCAGAATTTTTTTTTTTTTTTCGGGGGGACGTAGTCAAGGCGGGGGGCATTTGTTGTCAAGGCGGCCGCCCTAACTATAAAGCGCTGCAGGAAACCCTGATAATTCAGTTTAGGGAGCTTTTCATGACAATTGCATCATATAAGTACATATTCATATCATGTTTGGTCTTGTTATTCTCAGGAGAATCCAAGGAGTTGAATGGAGTATGTTTCATTCCCATTGAATTTATGGTTCATTCCCTTTTGGAAACTCCTGAAAATTGGTCAGAATCCTCTCGGGCAATCATTCTGTTCTTCTCTCTCTGCTAAATTGTTTTATTACATCCTCCAAATGGTGGAAACCCAAAATCCAGATTTGACCCCCCTTCCAGGTAATTTATGGCCATGCCGCCTGGATCAAAGACGTGATTTGGCTTAAAGCAAAGAGCTGGGACAATCCATTCTGGGAAGATCGACAAAACAGGCCTGGGACTGTAGAAACCAGGCACAACTTACCCGGGAGTACAGACCAAGGGCCAGCATCTCTATGCCGTGGAATTGGTTTAACGCACTGTCATCAAATTACCTTTTACTTATGGAAGATCGCCCAACTTCTTAGGCTGACTTCCCACCTAGGCTGTGCGGGTGGGAGGGCATGTGTCCTGTGGCAATGTGCATGAAAAATGTTGAATACTCTTGCCACCGAAAAAAAGATTGTGAAAATGTTGAATCTATGCCGTTTGTAGCCTCTTTACTTATGGAAGATCTGCTATAACTGTGCAGACTTCCCAGAAATGCATCTCTATGCCGTGGTGTAGCCTCTACCAAGTATCATTACCAATTATGCAGATCATCTCTAGTAAATCAAAGTTATTTAACTGTATCGATTAAGCCCTCACACAACTCTGTTAACAGAGCGTAACTGGAGAATTGCACAAATATCTTTGCTGGAAATTAACGATTCCTTATCAAAAAGTTCGTAGCCGCATAGCATTATGCACATTGTTCTTTCTTGTTGCCGTTCTGGTGAGTTTTTGCTTCACCATGATGAAATCAGCGGTTCCATATGCATGCTGCCCGAACTTAATTGCATGAGTGTTCTCCATTTAAAAAGTGTTTTTATGCATTAATAAACTTACTTCTGCACTAACTACCCAGCTGTAAATCAGACAAGCTTACGGATCTAATTGAGTTATTGTGCATATTTTCTTAAAACATGTAACATGCTTTCTGAGTACTCACTTACCCATCTGTTACCCAACAGTCAATGCCATAAATTGTCATGCATCCTGCCATAACTCTAGCTACCTAATGGGGCATAGGGCCTCCTGCAGAGAAAGTGTTTAGGATTATGGGGAAAGGCGATTTGATCCAGGGACTACAGACTTACATTTTGGGGTAAAGAGACTAACTAAAAGTTCAACCAAAACTGTTTTGAATGAGCTGTAAGTTTGATTGGAGTGCATCCCCTGACATTAAAACCCCAGGATGTGTGGTGATTTTTGGCATTGACAGGTAACCTCTCCCTTTGTTTGGCTTCTCAGTCTTCCATTCTTTTCATGTGCCCTCTGTCTCCACTCCCACTCACACTTTTCTCAGCCACTCTTTTACTGTATGTTCTACCAGAACATAGTTAACTTAAAAGCTTGCGCCTGCATTCCTTCCAGAGTGCATGATTTAATGCATCTTTAATGTTTTGGGTTTAACTCTTGCTTAACTATTTCAGATTTGAAACTATGCAGACATTAACCCTGCATAGTTTATTCCTTTACAGCCGTCACACCAGAGAGCACCAGCTTTACAGCAGATGTCAGGAGGTGCTGACATCCTCTCAGGGGGTGGGTGGACATCCTAGTTGCGGGGCCATAAAACACCCACTCATGGTAACAGGCCCCACCAGAGCCAATTTTACAATCCCAATTCTCGCCTAGGGACGGGATTAGGCCCCCCGAACCTAGGCTAGAACAGGCGGCGGCGGGGTGTAACTTAGTCGGTTCACGAAGAAATTCAAAATTTTCTGTTAATCAAACAGTTGTCTCTCTTTTTTTTAATTTCCTCAAATCAGACTTATCCAAATTTTCAGGTACATTACCATGAGAGGAAACAAAACCTCATTCTCTCATATGATGCAACAGTCATGAAAAGCTCAACTGCCTCATGAATCTGTACTATCTCACCATTATCTTATCAAGGGTGTTCTGGTCCTGCCTCTGTAAGGGTCTGGGGTGTAATCCTGCACCGGATCCGATCCCTCCAACGCACACCGCAATGCAAGTAACCCTGGGTCCCCACCTTCCCAGTAATCCACTCCTTAGCCCTACAACCCCAAGCCTCTGAGACCAGACATCTGAGGAGCATCCACGTCCCCTTGAGTGGACGTTCAGAGGTGTTCCTCATGGGGCCAGAGGGGGGACTGTAAGACGGGGATCAAGCTGGGATGTCGCAAAAGGCTGGCAAACAGGGGAGCCCAGGAACTGAGGCTCGTCCTGCACTTCAAAGAACTCAGGAGTCCTGAAATATGACAAGTTGTTCGGACTTCCTCTGGATGAATGGGCCGTTGACTCCCCAGAAATGTTTGCGCAGCTGGAGTACAGGGAAGCAGAATGTGTTTCTGGCTGTGTGTCTGTGAGGGACTGGGGGCTTGATGACGGCAGGGAACAATAAGCAGGTCTCTGGTGATGCGAGGGGGGTGACTATCACAGTCCCCCCCGTGAACAATCTTTTTCTCCCCTGGCTATGTGTTTCATGAAACTGGACCTTAAACTCATCTGTTTACATTTTCTGACACTATAGTAATGTCAAACCCTCCTCATATATTCCATATATTACTATGAAATAACTTCTGTGCTCATTGCCTATACAATAATTCAGTTTAGAGAGCTTTTCATGACAACTGCATCATATTAGTACATATTCATATCATGTTTGGTCTTGTTATTCTCAGGAGAATCCAAGGAGTTGAATGGAGTATGTTTCGTTCCCATTGAAATTATGGTTCATTCCCTTTTGGAAACTCCTGAAAATTGGTCAGAATCCTCTCGGGTAATCATTCTGTTCTTCTCTCTCTGCTAAATTGTTTTATTACATCCTCCAAATGGTGGAAACCCAAAATCCAGATTTGACCCCCCTTCCAGGTAATTTATGGCCATGCCACCTGGATCAAAGATGTGATTTGGCTTAAAGCAAAGAGGGACAATCCATTCTGGGAAGATCGCAACCGACTTCCCACATGTGCATCTCTATGCCGTGTGTAGCTTCTATAGTTACGGCAGATCGTCTCTCCGATCTCGCCCTCACACAACTCTGTGTGTGTAGCTTTCGCCAGGTATGACTTTTATATTTGTCTAAATTCGTGGTAACTGATGTTTGGTCTGTTGATTTAAGCTCTTGCCTACCTGGTGAATAAATTCTTGTTATCCCTTTAACTTGCGTGGTCTCTGTGACTGCAATCTTTTTACATTCTTTCTAGCCACGTTACGGCGGATACTGAGGGGTTTAATCCCAACTGAGGACTGAGTGGCCAGCGGCCCGGTATGGGAATTGGTTTTATTAAGTTGGAGAGGCTATCACGGTCTACTCATTTAAAGGGTCTGTGTAGTGCTGGTTCTGGGAATTTAGCCATAAGGGGGCCCATGGACGAAAAGTCGGCTTCCGTTAAATTCCCTTATTGAACCCTCTGGGTGTTTGCATAGACCTGGGTTCGTAGTTACAACGAAATTAAGAAATGCTGCTTCAGTATACAATGTATAAATAAATAATAATTAAAAAAAAAAAAATTTGTATTGTTTTGTGGGGTTTTACAATATCAATCATCAGCATAGCGAGGGACAGCATAGTGGGCGATATTCGTTAAATCATAAGCCACACAGCAGCTTAGACCCATGCGTGCGATCCCCATGGATCTCACTGCCCTCCACTCGTTTCTCGCGCTGTCGTAGCATTCGCTGTCATTCAAGGTGGTGATGCCATCGCACCCGCCCACTACGTACAGCCGCTCCTCAAGTACTTCAATACCAAAGCTGCTGCGTGCCAAGGTCATGTCGGGCAGCGCACGCCAGGTGCCGCTCTGGGGGTTGTAGGCATCTGCGCTCCTCAGCCGGGAGACCCTGTCAAAACCACCGACCTGTAGTTCGGGGAGCAAACGTACATCCTCTTACTTTCTGCTGAAATGCACTGCAGTATTGTACAGTGTTCTTTTTTCTTTGTCCTGATTTACCATAACCTGCCTATTCTCACTTACAATTTTAGCCATTTGAATTGGGTCAACTGATTTGCAGCAAACAGTCAATGTGTCGGGGGCCTGTAGGAGGTGTACGCATTAAAAATGTGTCTTTAACTTGTTCTTCACTGAAAATAACCAAGCACCATGGAGTGTCAGGTCAAAAAGAATTAAATGATTTTTGTTTAGAAATCAAAATGAGTTCATTGGAACCATTCAGAACATTCAGGTTACATCCATACAAACAGGGAATAAATCTGTGACTACTTGACTTGTCTGATTCTTTTTTAGGAGTGATGATGAAATGCGTCCAATGTTTTCTCCTGTAAATGAAATACCCCACTGAGCTGTCTGTCTCCCTTCAGAACATTCTGCTCTGACTCATAAGTGACACACATTAAATCTGCGACGCATTTTCAGTCTGGAAACATTCTGGAAGCCGACATCAGCTGTTACGTATCCTCAATTGGCCAATCGTGTGCACCTACTCATTTCACAAACTTCCCCGTCACATAGATCAGTGGTTCTCAAACTCGGTCCTCTGGGACCACTGTGTCTGCTGCTCTTCATTGCAACCACAATTGCAATCCCAGAACTCTATTGAGCTGTTGATTTGTCTTAAATATTTGGATTTTTTTTTTTTTTTTTTGCCTTAAACTTCACATTATGAGTTAATGCAATGCCTGCCATGCGAAGTGAAAGGCCCCATGTCCATAATGTGTTTATAATGCTGCAATACAAGTAATTGCACAAGGTCTAATATATTTACTGATCCAAGTCAAACGAAAGTTAATTATTGAGCTCCTCTGGGTTGCTGTGCACACGCTTAAAGTTCTTCATGTTTTTTTTTCTACAATATAAACACAAAACAGGTGCAAGTCATTGTCATTTGCTTTGCCTTCTAACTCCTCATTATCAAATAAATGGTTCAATTTAGTGACCATGCATCAATAATTAAACTAATCGAGAGCTTAATCACATTTTGAAAATTAATGTGAATATGAAACTTTAATTTTTCATAGCATGCTTTGCTATTTTTGACAATATTGCTTCAAAGGCTAATGAAGAAAAATTAACTCATTCAAATTCTAGTGTTGCATGTCTGGTTGGAATGAAAACCTGTATAAGGGTGATCCCCCAGGACCGAGTTTGAGAACTACTGACTTACATCACTGACTAAAAACAACAGTCAGAATTACCCTCTGCTCTTATTGCCGGCCACAACCCATGTGTCTGCTTAATTGGTTCTTCCCCACTTCCAGCAGTCTTGTGTTGTGATCCCCATTTCCCAGTGTAGTGAATGCTGGTGTGTGACGTGTGGAGCCTGAAACAGATCCATGCACCTCTATAACTAAAATGTTACTTGTGCCTTCATTTAAAACATTTTAGCGACATGGGAGGCACTGAAGCACTGGGGTTAGGGCTGAGGTCTGAGATGTGCTTGGTTATAAGGTATGTGAGCTCACCGCATAAACCTCTCCCCCATAGGCAATGACGCCCAGTCCACGGCGCTCGCGAGGCATAGGGGTAATTTCTGTCCACTGGTTGGTCTCAGGGCTGTAGAACTCCGCAGAGGAAAGATAATCCTGGCCATTGAAGCCCCCACAGATGTACACCTGTTTGAATAAGACCATTTCAAATGGTTCATAATTGCTAATTAATCAGGCATTAATCTGGCTACTTCCCTTACAAAAAACCACTATAGGTTACCATTAAAAAGTAACCACCAAAAATTATCAGTATTACTGTCGTATGGTTGTGGGGCTACCATAGCTAATAAAATAACACAACAGAAAAAAACTATGGTAATACCATAGTTGGTGAAATATACACTGCTCCAAAAAATAAAGGGAACACTTGTACAACACATCCTAGATCTCACTGAATGAAATATTCCAGTTGAAAATCTTTATTCATTACATAGTGGAATGCGTTGAGAACAAAATAACATAAGAATGATCAATGGAAATCAAAATCATTATCCCATAGAGTCTGGATTCAGAACCTCCCGAACCCATATCCGACTGCCAGTGGTGGAGGAAGTACTGAAGTTCAGTACTTAAGTAAAAGTACAGATAGCCAGCAAAATATATGGGCAAGGCTCATGAAAATGACTCCACCCCAGACCTCATTTGAAAAAATATTGCTTTGCTAGTATCAAATAATTAGTTTCTATGTGTAAATTAGAGATGTTTACAGTTTATGTGCAAAAAAAAAAAAAAAATCATCAAATCACCAATACTTATCCTGCAATGCATCATGAAAGAACGGCATGTCTGAATCCATTTTCGGCGCGGTTGTGTACGTTATCCACTGACACACCTCTCTTCAGAGTAGTCTGGTACATACTAAATCTCCTTTTAATCAATTCTAGCTCCTTTTTTTATACTGTATGATGTTTTGAGAAAGGAATTCATACCCCAAAAAAGATGTCCACCTATTTTTTTACCTTTGGCAGGCTTGTGAAAAAAGTCTTGAAAATGAGCATCAGGATTTTAAGTGAAACATGCATTAAATGTATACTTTCATTTCATGTGGCAGTTCCCCACTCAGTTTAAATTAATTTTCTAATATTTTACCACAATCGTCATTATTCTCTGCTCATTTTGGTGTATAATGATCTATGTAATAAAAAAAAATGGTGGGAGCAGGAGTCCAATTTGCAAAGGCTGTCAGCGGATAACGTACACAACACAAAATGCTGTCTTAATGAATCTGCATAAACAAAGGTTTTTCCGATAATTCCAAGTGTCCAGAGGCCCAAGCCAGTGGCGTCGCCAAGGGGGGGCATGCCCCCCCCCCACGGACATCTCGTGCCCCCCCCCATGTTCCCCCCATTTAGGATACGTAAATAAATAAATAACGCAGTGTCAACGTGTCCGAAAGTCGGACGGGGTTTTAA
Source organism: Gymnothorax javanicus (assembly GCA_029692085.1). Classification (NCBI taxonomy): domain Eukaryota; kingdom Metazoa; phylum Chordata; class Actinopteri; order Anguilliformes; family Muraenidae; genus Gymnothorax; species Gymnothorax javanicus. The sequence continues at coordinate 111,190,128 of CM056201.1, read as the reverse complement.
TATAACTCCGTGTCTGACAGTCGGATGGTTTCAATTTAACTCCGCGTCCGACAGTCTATTATTGTTTTTCATTTCTTCGAATCTACTAAATCTTTTAGATATTAAAAGTGAATGTTTTGATAAGAGGGCTCAGTTCTTCAAGATGAGTACCGAGAATTTCAATCAATGTTTTTGTTTAAGCTCTGCTCAATAAAGTGAAGCGACATTGGCGCGGGACTTTGCACATTTATGAAGAATTAGCGACTGTCGGACAGAGATCCTAAAATACTCCGCATCCGAAAGTCATAAAAGTTCTAATTTTTTGATTATTCCAGCAATTATTAGACGTAAAAACTTGGCCATGTTTTTGTTCGACCTTCATAAAATGCAAATTGATAGCTATCGACTTTTCTTGGTCTTTTATTTGTCTATTTTCTTCCGTTGAAGATAGACAACAGTCTTTATTCGGTCTCTCTTGAAAATTAGTCAGATGGATCCAATAGATTCACGCTTTATTTCCACACCAGAGATAAAATAGTGCTTGTAGTCAGTGAGCAAATCAATTCCATGACCATTGACATTGTGAATTAAACATCGCATGGACAATCAAGACTGTCGAACGCGAAATGCAAAATACTCCATGCCCGGCAGCCAGCAGAAAGTAAAAGTATTGATTTGAGAGCAGATTTATAACGAAATAAAGAATAAAATATATCACCAACAATCAGAACATCCAATGGGCTCTGCAATCAATTTATTTGGGCCATGTTTATAAATACAACGAAGTCCGTTCAATGCCGGTCGGAGATTAAATGCTCCGTGTCCGACCGCCAAAAAAAAAAAACAAAAAAACAAAAAGAGGACGATTAGAACAAATTTATAACGAAATAAAGAATTAAAAAAAAAAAACGTTTTAACAACAAACAGAACATCCAATGAACACAGTGATTTATTTATGTGCGGGCCATCTTTTTTGGATGTTCTGTTTGTGCCCCCCTTGTGCACCTCCAGAATAAAAAGTCTGGTGACGCCACTGGCCCAGGCTATACGTTTTTCTCCTCCGCACAAATTATTTCATTGACAGGTACCCCTACCTTTATCTTCCCAGCCTCCATATATTATTTTCCAACCTTAAATCTAAGAAATCAAAGAAAAAACAGCTTGGATTTCATGATTAGCAACACCTAATTTATTATAAAGCAGTAAATCCCCCCAGAATTATCACAAATACCTGAAAAGAAGAGATATCAGTGAAAATAAATCTTTAGTTTCAGTTAAATAATGGAAAAAACAGAGCGGATAACGTACACAACATCGATAACACACAACGAATGCCGAATAAAACAACACAAAATGGAGATTTCACGTAATAATGTCAAAAAGGGTTCATATAATTATGTCTTTCACACTTTTTTCAAACTAGTTTGGATGTATTTTTGAGGATTTTACAAACTAGAAGTGCGTGATTCATTGAGTCTCGCCATGACACTGATAACGGACACAACAAGCTTAAACCATACGGCAAGGAAGTTGATGTTTGTGTGAGTGTGAAGGTCAGGGAGCCAACAATACATGAAAAATGGTTTCATTTTGTCAAAATGTGAATATTTTCGGGTGGTGTGGACCCTTAATAGTTCCCTAGATGCTAATTCATTATTTATTTATGACTGGTCTTAATCGGATCACGTACACAACGGTTTTTTGGGACAAGTTGTTGATTCCTGTATGACATGGATCAAGTGAGAAGCACACAATGACTTGGCTCCCAAATAATAGTTCAGTGTGTGTTTTATACATTTAAAAGTAGTTTAGACTTTTAGATTTTAATTTATTCTATGAACCATAATTCAAAATTCATATATCTGTTTTGGACATACCAAAATGTGGGAAATTTTAAGGTTTGCAAGATTTTAGGTGCCCATAATGTGGTCAAAAAATGGTAAGAGACCCATAAAAGTATATATTTCTGTGTAGCTCTCATCATGCTCTTTATGATGAGACTGTAATAATAAAAAAAACTCCCAATATTAAAAATATTATAGGCATTGGACAGACAAAAAGGGGGTTGGAGTCATTTTCGTGAGCCTTGCCCATATACTCAAGTAAAAGTAGAGTGCTGCGTTAACAATCCTACTTAAGTAAAAGTAAGAAAGTACTTGCTTTCAAATGTACTTAAAGTACTAAAAGTAAAAGTACTCGCACGATAGGTTGTCCCATGATTTCTAGGCCTATATTTCTACAAAAAAATTGTTTGGGGCTGTGCCTTTTTAATTCTTTAGATCATCCCTGTCGGGTAAAATATAATCAGCAGAATTTAAGCGTGCACTGTATCACAGAGGGTGAGCCTAATAAGTATGCTAACCTTTACAATAAACAAAAGTTGTTGCTGGTAAAATTACTGATAATGGCATCTGTGGAGGCATAAGTATTACTAGTAGCAACATCTGCATTATTTAATATCATTAAGCAAAACCAGTAAAGAAGACTGGTCATAGTATATTCAAATTATTTATTTTATTATTGATCTATTCAATGTAGACCATTAGACTCTGTTGGCTTCATTATAGGGAAAAAAACACAATGTATCCAGAGTTTGCCCTCCAGGCGAAAACTAGGCCAGTTAAAATAAGGCAGGTCTTGAGAAACAGAGAATGAAGGAGTTTGAAATAGGAATCTAGCCATTTGCCAAGCAGCCAAACCTTTTCGGGAGGGGGGTAACAGTAGCAGTACTTTAAAATTAGGGCTGCCGTGAATGATAGAATGATGATCCGTGTTGTAAATGGGGAACGATTTTAAAAGGGGACGCCAATATATTTCGGGGTGTTTTATTATTGATAAGGGGGTTTATAATATTAATATCGAATATTAATATCGCGCATGCATATGCTGCGTGTGCCATATCAACCCGGTGTGACATCTGTAACATGGATTACCACGTACAGCAGCACGAGAAATTAAACTCGAAATTTTCTTGACTGAATGCTTTTTGTTTTTACGCATCCGAATCTTTCTCCGGGTACCCAAACATCAGGGTAAGCCGAAAATGTACTGATTAGCCTACATTCGACATTGGTGACCGTTGCATACGGAATTCTTTCGCCCCTGCGTTTTTTGGCCGATCATGCTGTCCACTGCCTTATACCACGAAAATGTATCTATCTCATTACTTGAGCTGCCAGACTTTTGCACGGTGTCCCGCACTTCGAAATATCGCAGCCGCATTTTTAGTTTGTCTCGGCACGGATCTATTATTCTGTGATAACCACTGAATGTAACTACTCACGAATTATTCCATAAATCTCCGTGTTTTTGCATGTAGCGTCCAGTTGTGATTGTATGTTTTCGTCCGCCTACATTTCGAGCAACCATTGAATTTCTTCATTTGAATGGAGATATCTTTTCGCCGCTGTATTTGTTAGAACAAGAGAGGCGTAACATAACTGTGATCTTCCCTTTTTGTCAGGTCTGTCCGTTTTATGGCGCTAGTTGACTGAAAACGCGTCCAATGAAAGGGTGATCAGAATAATTCAACACAGTGATGATTTTTTTTTTTTTTTTTTTTTTTACGATTTTAGGCTTGCTATAAATCAGCCATACCCAGTACACTAATAACATGAATGGGTGATACAGGAACTCATTAAATTTTATTTGATATCTTATGCTTTATTCTACCCCGATAAAATATGAGTCAGAGAAAAAACATTGTGAGAGTCCGAAGCGCAATTTAAATGAGCAAAATATCTGACTCTGTGTACACACAGACAGCAGAAAGTCACCGCGTTCAATCCTGAGATATCATAGTTGTTTCTTTCACTCCTGGTCTGATAATATTTGATGGAAAGTCCAGTATTTTAACTCCAAAAACGTGATGTTTTCCGTGCGTTCTCACTGTTTCCCGCTATATGTGTGGACCCACGCTATTGAATGTTTGGCAGAGGTACCGAGGTTGTCAGAGGCAATGCGGTTCTCGCAAATACTCTATTCAAGGGGCTCAGTCTCGGGATCTCTGTTTGGTGAATCTGGTTTCGTTCGAATGCGACTGCCGCTTCCAAAGGCGCGCTCTGCCCTCATTGGAGGCCGGGAAAGCACTACCTGGTTGGTTTAAACTTCCGAGACAGCAACGCAACGCAATTTATTTTGTGAAGGGAACATTTTGGCGAGTGATCTTAAAATGTAACGAGGCGCATTTTAGAAATGTAGTGGAGTAGAAAGTACAGATAATAGCTGCAAAATGTAATGGAGTAAAAGTCAAAAGTACGCTCTATAATTTTTACTTAAGTAAAGTACAGATACGTGAAAAACGAACTTAAGTACAGTAACGAAGTATTTGTAGTTCGTTACATTCCACCACTGCCGACTGCCATCACTTGGAGTCGTAACCGACCCTGACTGTTCGGCCAGCTCGATGCTGCGAACTTGGAGAGAAGGGCTATGGAAACTACGAGTGTTCGTCATTCTGGGTCCTGTCCCACTTAAACAGACGGTCAAACAATCACCGCTAAAAATTTGATGCGCAAATACAGCGGATAGCGCGGTAGTAAGGTCACGTGATACAATTGCTGTCAAAAATCGGCTTGTTGAAAGAAATACCGAGGCTTATTCAACGAAAGAATGCGTGCATTTTGTTCAGAAAAATAATAATTAAAAATCGTGAACATCTTCCATAATTTGATTTGAAAATGATTTTTATTTATTTCTTTTTTAAAGAAATAGTTGACATTTTGTGCAGATTGAAATGTGAGATTTTGGTGAACTGCTGTTAATCAAGATGACGAACAATTGCATGTCACTGTAATAGTGTTATACTTAAAGCAAAAGACTAAAAAAAAGGTATATATTACTCTGGCATTAATGTAGGAATTGCCATTAGAATTGGTCTTTTTAGGTGGACAAAAAACGAGAAAATTCAAGCGGGGATCATAATACTTGTGTAATTCAAAATGTTTGTGGAAGGTAGTGGGCCCAAACCATACTGCACACGCTGTAATAAGAGCATATTGAATAAAGAGAGAATGCATGGGTGAATCATCATATAAAAAGCCATCAAAGTATGTGCTTTGCAATTTGACACAACTAAATGGGGGAGTGTATGAGGGCCTGTAATGGTTAAAATGGAAAAACCTTAGCACTTGCATACCACACTGCATGCATTCAAGTACAGGATGTCTGAATTGGAAGAGATTCCATGTTGGATATATTAAATAAATGGCTATCAAAGTTGGTACTATGCAATGTGCGAATGCAGACAATTGGATCGGGGGGCGTCATACTCGAGGGCTTGTAGTTCCTGCAAATCAAAAAGTTTGTGAAAAGTAACACTTGCATATTATAAAACATAGGTCTTACTATAAGCTCACAGAATATTAAGAGATTCTGTGGTGGGAATTTTTAATAATGGCCATCAAAGTTGGTATTGTGCAATGTGCGAATGCAGAAAATTGGATGGGGGCGTCATACTTGAGGGCTTGTACTTCCTGTAAATCAAAAGGTTTGTGAAAAGTAACACTTGCATATTATAAAACATAGGTCTTACTATAAGCTCACGGAATATGAAGAGATTCTATGCTGGAAATTTTTAATAAATGGCCTTCAAAGTTGGTACTGTGCAATGTGCGAATGTAGACAATTGGATGGGGGGCGTCATACTTAAGGGCTTGTACTTCCTGCAAATCAAATAGTCTGTGAAAAGGAACACTTGCATATCATAATACAGGGATTCCACTATAAGCCCACAGAACATGAAGAGATTCTGTGGTGGAAATATTTAATAAATGGCCTTCAAAGTTGGTACTGTGCAATGTGCGAATGCAGACAATCAGATGGGGGGGCGTCATACTTGAGGGCTTGTAGTTCCTGCAAATCAAAAAGTTTGTGAAAAGTAACATGTACATATCATAAGACATGGCTCCTACTATAAGCTCGCAGAATATGAAGAGATTCTGTGGTGGAAATATTTAATAAATGGCTATCAAAGTTGGTACTGTGCAATGTGCGAATGCAGACAATCAGATGGGGGCGTCATACTTGAGGGCTTGTACTTCCTGCAAATCAAAAAGTTTGTGAAAAGTAACACATGAATATCATAATACATAGGCCTTTCTATATGCCCACAGAATATGAAGAGATTCTGCGGTAGAAATGTTTAATAAATGGCCTTCAAAGTTAGTACTGTGCAATGTGCAAATGCAGACAATCAGATGGGGGGCCATACTTGAGGGCCTGTAGTTCCTGCAGATCAGAAAGTTTTGTGAAAAGCAACATTGCATATCATCACACATGCATTTTCTATAAGCCCACAGAATATGAAGAGATTCTGTGCTGGAAATTTTTAATAAATGGCCTTCAAATTTGGTACTGTGCAATGTGCTAATGCAAATGATTGAATGGGGGGGCCATACTTGAGGGCCTGTATTTCCTGCAAATCAAAAAGTTTGTGAAAAGGAACACTTGCTTATCATAAAACATGGCCCCTACTATAAGCCCACAGAATATGAAGAGATTCTGTGACGGAATTTTCGAAGTGTTTTATTTATTTCAAAATTCTTTTCTTGACCTAAATATAAACATGACAGAAAATATATACTACTCAAAATTTGATAGGGATCATAGGAATTTTTTTGTGAAATGACATGCAAATTTGGTAACTGCCACTGATGAACAATATATTGGATAAATGACATGCAGTCAGACACAAAACACATTTGCAAGTGCATTTAATGACATTAAATGAGCGTGTAGCCTCACATTTTTGGCTTTCACGAACACTTCATGGTTTCACCTCTGACATGTAAAGTGAAAACAGACAGTGTTTGTTTGATGTTTCATTACCACAGTTAATGTCAATAACGGGTATGGCCTCCCCTAGCTTGAATGACGGCTTGACAACGTCGGGTCATACTGTCAATCAGAACCCGGATGCTTGCAATTGGAATGTTGTTCCATTCTTCAACAAGGGCATTTCCGAGCTCTTCTAGAGTTGTGGGTTGTGCCTCACGAATCGAAATGGCGACCTGCAGCATGTTCCACGCATGCTCGATAGGGTTTAGGTCCGGCGAACGCGCGGGCCAGTCCATGCGGACAATTGTCTCCTGCTCTAGGTATTGATTCACCACCCTAGCACGATGGGGACGGGCATTATCATCCATCAAGATGAAATCAGGGCCAACAGCACCAGCGTATGATCTTACGTACACATTGAGGATCTCATCCCTGTACTGTACCCCTGTCATCGTCCCTCTCCCCATGACATGCAGGTCCTTTCTGCCGTTCCTGCTTATTCCTCCCCAGACCATAATTGATCCGCCACCATAACGGTCGTGTTCGTTGATGTAGGCATCATTAAATCACTCACGTTGTCTTCGCCACACCCGTTGCCTCCTGTCAGTAAAGTCCAAGCAATATCGGGACTCATCAGTTAAGAGAACTGGAGCCCAATCGTTGTGTGTCCATGTGACATGATCGTGAGCCCAATCCAAACGGTCACGCCTATGACGCACGGTCAGTGGGATTCGAACAAATGGCCTTCTTGAGTTGAGGCCGGCAGTATGAAGACGATTCCAGATCGTCTGAGTGGATACCCTGACCCCGAGGCGTTATGAAGGTCATTTCAGAGGGTGGTGGCTGTCCAGAAAGGATGACGTCGTGCCTGAAGTGTGAGAAAGTGGTCTTGTCATTGTGTAGTCGATCTCTGATGACCGCCCCCATGACGGTGTGCTGCTGTACCAAACGTTTGATGCCGGTTCCACGCTCTGTTCACAACGCTTTGGCTGATGTTAAGTGCATTAGCAACGTGACGTTGTGAGAAGCCAGAGTCAAGCATTCCGATGCATCTTCCCAATCGCTCTGAAGTCAATCGACGTCTAAGACGTTGAGGAGACATTGTTATTGCTAAATGTAATGCAAAAAATTTGGGAACTTCCAAATTTTCACCAAAAAGCAACACACACGTCTGAGTTGAAATGGTGAAGTGTTAGTCAAAGCCAAAATGTGAGGCTGCACGCTGATTTAATGTCATGAAATGCACGTGCAAATGTGTTTTGTGTCTGACTGCATGTCATTTATCCAATATATTGTTCATCAGTGGCAGTTACCAATTTTGCATGTCATTTCACAAAAAAATTCCTATGATCCCTATCAAAATTTGAGTAGTATATAGATTGGACTCATTTGCTTGCCCAATAAATGGTTAGTTGTTGCGACCATATGTTCATAATTTCACCAGAGAAAAACCCAGCGATTCTCCATTTTCATGTTAGTTTTTTTTTCTCTTTTTATGCTGTTGTGCATGAATGCCATGAAGAATAAAATTTACACATGCATGTTCTAAAATACATACTTGTATTTATCAAATTTAATGGCCATTTATTTCAAAATTCCCACCACAGAATCTCTTCATATTCTGTGAGCTTATAGTAGGACCCATGTATTATGATAAGCAAGTGTTACTCTTCACAAACTATTTGATTTGCAGGGGCTATAGGCACTCAATTATGGCCCCCCCATTCAATTGTCTGCATTCGCACATTGCACAGTACCAAATTTGAAGGCCATTTATTCGAAAATTCCAAAACAGAATCTCTTCATATTCTGTAGGCTTATAGTAGGAGCCATGTATTATGATATGCAAACGTTCCTTTTAACAAAGTTTTTGATTAGCAGGAACTGCAAGCCCTCAAGTATGACGCCCCCCAACCAATTGTCTACATTCGCACATTGCACAGTACCAACTTTGAAGACCATTAATTAAAAATTTACACCACAGAATCCCTTTATATTCTGTGGGCATATAGAAAGACCTAGGTATTATGAAAAGCAAGTGTTACTTTTCGCAAACTATTCGATTTGCAGGAAGTACAAGCCCTCAAATATGAAGCCCCCTATCCAATTTTCTGCATTCGCAAATTGCACAGTACCAAATTTGAAGGCCATTTATTAAAAATTTCCAGCACAGAATCTTTTCATATTCTGTGGGCATATAGTAAGACCTGTGTATTATGAGATGCAAGTGTTAGTTTTCACAAACTTTTTGATTTGCAGGAAGTACCAGCCCTCAAGTTTGACGCCCCCTATCCAATTTTCAGTATTCGCACATTGCACAGTACCAACTTTGAAGGCCATTAATAAAAAATTCCTCCACAGAATCTCTTCATATTCTGTGGACTCATAGTAGAATCCATGTATTATGATAAACAAGTGTTACTTTTCACAAACTTTTTGATTTGCAGGAACTACAAGCCCTCAAGTATGACACCCCCCCATCCAAATGTCATCATTCCACATTGCACAGTACCAATTTTGAAGGCCATTTATTATAAATTTTTATTTTTATTATTAGTTTTTTTTTCATTATTATTATTATTTTTATCTTTATTTATAAATATAGATATTTTTTCTTTATTTTACCGTGGATCTTATTGAGGGAGGGAGGAGGGGGGGTTTAGAGGAGTTTCTGTTTCTGTTTTTGATTGTTGTATTGTTATGTTTATGAACGTGTGTTCATTAAAGTGGAAAATCAATAAAATATTTTGGGGGAAAAAAAAAATTTCCACCACAGAATCTCTTCATATTCTGTGAGCATATAATAGGAGCCATGTATTATGATATGCAAGTGTTACTTTTCACAAACTTTTTGATTAAATTAATAAAATTAAAAATTTCCACCACAGAATCTCTTCATATTCTGTGAGCTTAAAGTAGAATCCATGTATGATGACATGCAAATGTTATTCTTCACAAAGTGTTTGATTTGCAGGAATAACAGGCCCTCAAGTATGGCCCCACATTCAATAGTCTGCATTCGCACATTGCACAGTACCAACTTTGAAGGCCTTTTATTTGAAAGTTCCACCACAGAATCTCTTCATATTCTCTGGGCTTATAGTAGGAGCATTGTATTATGATATGCAATGTTACTTTTCACAAACATTTTGATTTTCAGGAACTACACGGCCTCAAGTATGACGCCCCCCATCCAATTGTCTACATTCGAACATTGCACAGTACCAATTTTGAAGACCATTTATTAAAAATTCCACCACAGAATCTCTTCTTATTTTGTGGGCTTATAGTAGGAGCCATGTAGTATGATAAGCAAGTGTTACTTTTCATAAACTTTTTGATTTGCAGGAAGTACAAGCCCTCAAGTATGGCCCCCCCATTCAATTGTCTGCATTCGCACATTGCACAGTACCAACTTTGAAGGCCATTTATTAAAAATTTCCACGCTCTTCATATTCTGTGAGCTTATATAAGGACCCATGTTTTTTAATTTGCAAGTGTTACTTTTCACAAACTACTTGATTTGCAGGAACCACAAGCCCTCAAGTATGGACCCCCATTCAATTGTCTGCATTCACACATTGCACAGTACCAAATTTAATGGCCATTTATTTTAAAATTCGACCGTGGAATATTTTCATATTTTCATATTTTATGCTAGGATCCATGTGTTACGCTATTGAAGTGCTACTTTTGACAAACTTTTTGATTTGCCGGAATTATCAGCCCTAAAACATGATCCCCCCATCCAATTGTCTGCATTGGCACATTACACAGTAGCAACTTTAATGGCCATTTTTTTCAAAAATCCCACACAGAATCTCTTCATATTCTGTAAGCTTATAGTAGGGGCCATGTATTATGATATGCAAGTATTCCTTTTCACAAACTTTTTGATTTACAGGAACTACAGGCCTCAAGTATGGCCCCCGATTCAATCATTTGCATAAGCACATGGCAGAGTACCAAATTTGAATGCCATTTATTAAAAATTTCCATGACAGAATCTCTTCAAATTCTGTGAGCTTATAGTAGGACCCATTTTTTATGATGTATAAGTGTTACTTTTCATAAACTTATTGATTTGCAGGAACTATAGGCCCTCAAGTATGGCCCCCCATTCAATCGTTTGCATTCGCACATTGCATAGTACCATCTTTGATAGCCATTTATTCAAAAATTCGACCACAGAATCTCTTCATATTTTGTGAGCTTATAGTAGGAGCCATGTATTATGATATTCCAGTGTTACTTTTCACAAACCTTTTGATTAAATTAAAAATTTCCACGACAGAATCTCATCCTATTCTGTGGGCTTAAAATAGAATCCATTTATTATGATATGCAAGTGTTACTCTTCACAAACTATTTGATTTGCAGGAATAACAGGCCCTCAAGTATGGCCCCACATTCAATTGTCTGCATTCGTACATTGCACAGTACCAACTTTGAAGGCCATTTATTCAAAAGTTCCACCACAGAATCTCTTCATATTCTGTGGGCTTATAGTAGGAGCCATGTATTATGATATGCAAGTGTTGCTTCTCACAAACTTTTTGATTTGCAGGAACTACAAGCCCTCAAGTATGACGCCCCCCATCCGATTGTCTACATTCGCACATTGCACAGTACCAAATTTGAAGACCATTTATTAAAATGTTCCACCACAGAATCTGTGGGTTTAGAGAAGGAGCCATGTATTATGATATGCAAGTGTTACTTTTCACAAACTTTTTGATTTGCAGGAAGTACAAGTCCTCAAGTATGGCCCCCCCATTCAATTGTCTGCATTCGCACATTGCACAGTACCAACTTTGAAGGCCATTTATTAAAAATTTCCACGCTCTTCATATTCTGTGAGCTTATATAAGGACCCATGTTTTTTAATTTGCAAGTGTTACTTTTCACAAACTACTTGATTTGCAGGAACCACAAGCCCTCAAGTATGGACCCCCATTCAATTGTCTGCATTCACACATTGCACAGTACCAAATTTGATGGCCATTTTTTTCAAAATTCCGCCACAGAATCTCTTTATATTCTGTGAGCTTATAGTAGGAGCCATGTATTATGATATGCAAGTGTTCCTTTACACAAACTTTTTGATTTACAGGAACTACAGGCCCTCAAGTATGGCCCCCCTATTCAATCATATGCATTAGCACATTGCACAGTACCAACTTTGAAGGACATTTATTAAAATTTCCACCACACAATCTCTTCATATTCTGTTGGCTTATAGTAGAATTTATGTATGATGATATTCAAGTGTTACTCTTCCCAAACTATTTGATTTGCAGGAACTACAGGCCCTCAAGTATGACGCCCCCTATCCAATTTTCTGCATTTGCACATTGCACAGTACCAAATTTGAAGGCCATTTATTAAAAATTTCCATTACCAAATCTCTTCATATTCTGTGAGCTTACAGTAGGAACCATTTTTTATGATATGTAAGTGTTACTTTTCACAAACTATTTGATTTGCAGGAACTACAGGCCCTTAAGTATGACGTCCCCTATCCAATTTTCTGGATTTGCACATTGCACAGAACCTAATTTGAAGACCATTTATTAAAAATTTCCACCACAGAATCTCTTCATATTCTCTTTGCATGTAGTAAGACCTTTTTATGATTATATGCAAGTGTTTCTTTTCACAAACTATTTGATTTGCAGGAAGTACAAGCCCTGAAGTATAACGCCCCCTATCCAATTTTCTGCATTTGCACATTGCACAGTACCAAATTTGAAGGCCATTTATTAAAAATTTCCACACAGAATCTCTTCATATTTCTGTCAGCATATAGTAGGAGGCATGTTTTATGATATGTAAGTGTTACTTTTCACAGACTATTTGATTTGCTGGAAGTACCAGCCCTCCAGTATGATGCCCCCCATTCAATTGTCTGCATTCCCACATTGCACAGTACCAAATTTGAATGGCATTTATTAAAAATTTCCGCACAGAATGTCTTCATATTTTGTGGACTTATAGAAGAATCCATGTATGATGATATTCAAGTGTTACTTTTCACAAACTATTTGATTTGCAGGAACTACAGGCCCTCAAGTATGACGCCCCCTATCCAATTTTCTGCATTCGCACATTGCACTGTACCTTATTTGAAGACCATTTATTAAAAATTCCCATCGCAGAATCTCTTCATATTCTGTGGGCATATAGGAAGATGTATGTATGATGATATGCAAATGTTACTTTTCACAAACTTTTTGATTTGCAGGATATACCACCCCTCAAGTATGACGCCCACTATCCAATTTTCTGCATTCGCACGTTGCAGAGTACCAACTTTGAAGGCCATTTATTAAAAATTTCCATGACAGAATCTTTTCATATTCTGTGAACTTATAGTAAGACCCATTTTAAATAATATGTTGAGTTATTTTTCACAAACTTTTTGATTTGCAGGAACGACAGGCCCGCAAGAATGACGCCCCCGATCCAATTGTCTGCATTCGCACATTGCACAGTACCAAATTTGAAGGACATTTATTAAAAATTTCCACCACAGAATCTCTTCATATTCAGTGAGCTTATAGGAGGAGCTATGTTTTATGATATGTAAGTGTTACTTTTCACAAACAATTTGTTTTGCAGGAACTACAAGCTCTCAATTTTGACGCCCCCCATCCAATTGTCTGCATTCGCACGTTGCACAGTACCAAATTTGAAGGACATTTATAAAAAATTTCAACCACAGAATATCTTCATATTCAGTGGGCTTATAGGAGGAGCTATGTTTTATGATACGTAAGTGTTACTTTTCACAAACTATTTGATTTGCAGGAACTACAAGCCCTCAAGTATGACGCCCCCCATCCTATTGTCTACATTCTCACATTGCACAGTACCAAATTTGAAGACCATTTATTAAAATGTTCCACCACAGAATCTGTGGGCTTATAGAAGGAGCCATGTATTATGATGTGCAAGTATTACTTTTCACAAACTTCTTGATTTGCAGGAAGTACAAGCCCTCAAGTATGGCCCCCCCCCCAATTCAATTATCTGCATTCGCACATTGCACAGTACCAACTTTGAAGGCCATTTATTAAAAATTTCCATCACAGATTCTCTTCATATTTTGTGGGCTCATAGTAGGAGCTATGTATTATGATAAGCAAGTGTTATTTTTCACAAACTTTTTGATTTGCAGGAACTACAAGCCCTCAAGTATGACGCCCCCCATCCAATTGTCGACATTTGCACATTGCACAGTACCAACTTTGAAGACCATTTATTAAAAAGTTCCAGTACAGAATCTCTTCATATTCTGTGGGCTAATAGTAGGAGCCATGTATTATGATATGCAAGTGTTCCTCTTCACAAACTATTTGATTTGCAGGAAGTACAAGCCCGCAAGAATGACGCCCCTATCCAATTTTCTGCATTCGCACATTGCACAGTACCAACTTTGAAGGACATTTATTAAAAATATCTACAACAGAATCTCTTCCTATTCTGTGAGCTTATAGTAGGACCCATTTTTTATGATATGTAAGTGTTACTTTTCACAAACATTTTGATTTGCAGGAACTACAAGCCCTCAAGTATGACGCCCCCCCATCCAATTGTCGACATTTGCACATTGCACAGTACCAACTTTGAAGACCATTTATTAAAAAGTTCCAGTACAGAATCTCTTCATATTCTGTGGGCTTATAGAAAGAGCCATGTTTTATGAAATACAATTGTCACTTTTCACAAACTTTTTGATTTGCAGGAAGTACAAGTCCTGAAGTATGACGCTCCACATCCAATTGTCTACATTCGCACCTTGCACAGTGCCAACTTTGAAGACCATTTATTAAAAATTTCCACAACAGAATCTCTTCATATTCTGTGCGCTAATAGTAGGAGCCATGTTTTATGATAAGCAATTGTTACTTTTCACAAACTTTTTGATTTGCAGGAAGTACAAGCCCTCAAGTATGGCCCCCCCATTCAATTGTCTGCATTCGCACATAGCACAGTACCAAATTTGAAGACCATTTATTAAAAATTTCCGCAACAGAATCTCTTCATATTGTGTGAGCTTATAGTAGAATCCATGTCTTATGATAGGCAAGTGTTACTTTTCAAAAACTTTTTGATTTGCAGGAACTACCAGCCCTCGAGTATGACGCCCCCCCATCCAATTGTCTGCATTCGCACATTGCACAGTACCAACTTTGATGGCCATTATTAAAAATTTCCACCACAGAATCTCTTCATATTCTGTGAGCTTATATTAGGACCCATTTTTTATGATATGCAAGTGTTACTTTTCACAAACTACTTGATTTGCAGGAACCACAGGCCCTCAAGTATGGACCCCCATTCAATTTTCTGCATTCACATATTGCACAGTACCAAATTTGACAGCCATTTATTTTAAAATTCCACCATGGAATCTTTCCATATTTTAAAATTTTACACTAGGATCCATGTGTTATGCTATTTAAGTGCTACTTTTAACGAACTTTTTGATTTGCCGAAATTATCAGCCCCAAAACATGATCCCCCCCATCCATTTGTCTGCATTGGCACATGACACAGTATCAACTTTAATGGCCATTAATTTCAAAATTCTGCTACAGAATCTCTTCCTATTCTGTGAGCTTATAGTAGGAGCCATGTATTATGATATGCATGTGTTCCTTTTCGCAAACATTTTGATTTGCAGGAACTACAGGCCCTCAAGTATGGCCCCCCCATTCAATCATTTGCATTCGCACATTGCACAATACCAACTTTGAAGGCCATTTATCCAAAACTTCCACCACAGAATCTCTTCATATTCCATGAGCTTATAGTAGGAGACATGTTTTATGATATGCAAGTGTTACTCTTCGCAAGCTATTTGATTTGCAGGAACTACAAGCCCTCAAGTATGACGCCCCCCCATCTGATTGTCTGCATTCGCACTGTGTTTTCAGATAAAAATTGGAGGAACCACCCTGGACGTGAGGCTGCAGTGGATGCTGGTCCACACACTGACCAACAAGCTAGCCTCCGGTCTTAATTGGGCTGGGAAGAGGGCTAAAGACTCTGCAAAACAAAAGCACCCCTTCAGAGAGCTGATTCTATGCAAATGCATATTTGGTGAGTTCATAATTTAAAGGAACACACCACCATTTTTTTTATATTTAGCTACAACCCCAATTCCGAAATAGTTGGGACGAAGTGTAAATTGTGAATAAAATCAAAATGCAATGACTTACAGATCACATAAGCCAATATGTTATTTACAATAGAACACAGATAACATTTCAAATGTTGAATCAGACATTTTACATTTTTATCCACAAAATGAGCTCATTTCAAATTTTCTGGCTGCAACAGGTGTGAAAAAAGTTGGGACACAGGCAGAAAAGGGCTGAAAAAGCAATTAATATATAAGATAACCGGCTGAAAGAACATTTAGCAAGCGACTACATTAACTGTCATCAGGTGTGTAACATGATTGGCTATAAAAGGGATGTCTTAGAGAGGCTGAGTCTCTCAGAAGTAAAGATGGGCCAGAGGCTCTCCAACCAGTGAAGGCTTGCGTAAAAAAAAAAAATAGTTTTTAAAGTATTCCACAGTGTTCCTCAACGTCAAATTGCAAAGGCTTTAAAATTAAAGTGTTATGCACTGTCTCATCATCGACAGTGCATAACATCATCAAAAGATTCAGAGAAACTGTAAAAATCTTTGTGCGTAAGGGACAAGGCCAAAGACCTTTACTGGATGCCTGTGATCTGCGGGCCCTCAGACGCCACTGCATCACTCACCGGCATGATTCTGTCATTGACATTACTAAATGGGCCCAGGAATACTTAAAGAAACCACTGTTTGTAAACACAGTCTGCCGTGCCATCCACAGATGCCACCTAAAACGCTATCATGCAAAAGGGAAGTGTTGGTGGAATTCAGTCATAAATTCCTTATTATTGCTTATTGTGTTATTAATGGCTTATCCTTTGAGTAGCCTGGGTCAGAGTAGCCTAGGTCATGCATGATTGCTAAACTTATATAATCTAGCTTTTACGTAAGTAGAAACGCCATTAACTGTGTTTATTGTGTATTCATTCTATCTGAAGCCTTGAGGTCCAGCCGGACCAAGGAGTGTATTTTGAGTTATGTGCGTTCCCAGGAACAGTTCCTGCAAAGCCTGCAGAACCACGAGATAAGCAACAGATAATCGGGGGAGAGAAAGACTCCTCTGTACTACAGATATGGCTGTCAGGGTCCGCCATACGTGGGACACCTACACCTGGCCGAGGAACGGCTGGAACCAACATGAAGATGTTTTTCAGCCCCGAGGGGAGGAGATTCTGACTTTGTGCTTTTACATATATCCAAAGCAAAGGAGAGATTCCTTTGTCTTTGTTCTTGCCTGTAACGAAGACCCTACTTGCAAGTAGTAAAGGATCCTATTTATTCTCATCTGTCTCAGTCTGATTTCTTTCAGGAATACAATTTAAAATTCCCACAACAGAAGCCATTGTTGAGCATGATCCAGAAGCGCCGCCATGTTCTGTGGGTCAAGACTCATTTAAAATGGAGTGTAGCAAAGTGTCCTGTGGTCAGACGAGTCCAAATTTAACATTCTTGTTGGAAATCATGGGCATCGTGTCCTCCGGGCTAAAGAGGAGAAAGACCACCGCTCCTGTTATCAGCGTTCAGTTCAAAAGCCAGCATCTCTGATGGTATGGGGATGCATTAGTGCATATGGTGTGGGACACTTGCATGTTTTAAAAAGCGCCATGAATGATAAAATGTATATAAAGGTTTGAGAGCAACATATGCTCCCCTCCAGACAACATCTATTCCAAGGAAGGCCTTGTGTATTTCAGCAGGCAATGCAAAACCACATACTGCAGCTATTACAGCAGCATGGCTTCGTAATAGAAGAGTTCGTACGCATAATTAAATGAAAAGTCCGTCAAAGGAGACCCAAAACTCTCCAGCAGTTGGAAGCCTGTATTAAACAAGAGTGGGATCAAATTCCAATGGCTAAACTCAAGAAACTTATCTTCTCAATGCCCAGACGCCTCCACTCTGAGTTAAAAAGAAGAGGGGATGCTACACCATGGTAAACAGGCCCCTGTCTCAACTTTTTTGAGACCTGTAGCAACCATCAAATTTGAAATGAGCTCATTTTGAGCATAAAATTGTAAAATTTCTCAGTTTCAACATTTCTATGTTATTTCTGTTCTACTGTGAATAAAATACTGGCTGTGTGATTTGAAAGTTATTGCATTTTGATTTTATTCACAATTTACACTTTGTCCCAACTATTTCGGAATTGGGGTTGTATTTGCAGTGTGCCCCGTTATCATTCAAGGAAATCCATACCATTCTCTTCTCACAAGAAAGTTTTGTGCTCAAAACTTGGTTTGAAAATATAAGCATATCTTAGCACTGGAAGTACTGTAGATTGGCCCATTAGCATCATGGTCCTAGAGTCCACCAGGGGAAGTTATAATAATGTAGCACTTTGGTGAGCTGTAGGGTATATTTAACAAGCTTTACAAATCAAATTGACTTTGACTTAAATGGCCATAGACTTCTATTGTTACACTAAGCTGGGCTAACCAGTCCCAAACTAGAATAATGCAAGCATGGAGAAAAGATTGGTATGTGTTTTCTAGTGTAACTCAAAAGAACAATGCAAATCAGCTAATTTCCCAAAATTGTGGTGTGTTCCTTTAAACATATCAGTACTATATTAGGCCTAACAAGAGACCATTTTAATACGGCATCATCTACTTAATCAAGTAGGCTATGCCACCATCAATTTGTGATGTGCACTGTGCAGAGGTGCTTGTGAGACGTAGCCCATACTTTAAAATATGTTTGTTTGCTGTAACAAAGAAAAAATGTGTAGCCTTGGTAGCCTATGTGCATGTTTCTTACTACCGACCTTCGAAAAAAAAAAAAAAAAATAGGCCAATATTTACACTCGCACAAAGGTTTTTTTTTTGGCATGTAGCATAGGCTACAGTTTGAGTTTAAAAAGTTCTCAGATAGCAAAAAAGGCAGTGGGAAAAAATTGTTAGTCCTATTGGTTGTTCGGGGTACAGCAAACGTGTTGTCGCACGTGGCGTAAAATGTGCTACATCACTCAAAATGATATCCTAGCCTACATCTCCTCACAGCATCAATGTAACTTTGCCTATTGTTTTGTTTGATGTAGCAACTCTTACGCCACGCGCTACACGCGCACTACATGCGTGCAGGCTTGGCGACATTGTAGCCTACCATACCTTCCAGAAAAAGATTAACCATCGGCAGTTTTGCCTAGACTAGTCCTACTCTATTAAAATATAGGCTTACTCATAACTATCTTTAGCTTCATTTCACTCATCATTAGTGCTAGGCACATAAAATGATAGCCCACATTTCCTCACTCCATCAATGTAGCTTTGCCTTCGTGATGTAGCAACTTTTATGCCAGGCGCTAGACACTTGGCGACATTGTAGCACAGGCTATCTTTCAGGAAAATTTTCATCATCAGCAGTTTTCCCTCAGCTTTATCTAGTCCTACTCAATGGAAAAAATAGGTTTACTCATAGGCTAACCATCTTAGACTTCATTTTACTCACCATTACGAATTTCCATAGCTCACGTCCGGTGCACCTGTCGGCGATCTCAAAATCTTCTGACGCCAGGGCTCGAAGGCAGAATTTGTTAGGGATCACACAAAGACTTGTAGGATTGTAACAACCACCTGACTAACTTTGCGTTATCTTTATTTTCAGTTTTAGATGCCCCAACCCAGCAGATGGGACCCGCTGGAGTGTCACAGTTTGCATTCACGCAGACAATTCAGAAGTGGTTACGGTATGCACCTGACCGTGTTGGGGGGGCTGAGCGGGAAAAAAGCAATGGTGTTGATTGGGTTGGTCATGAGGCTCTTGCAAGTGAATGATGGGAGCCAGCTCTCACCTAAAAGAGCAATTTGAGCCATCAAACATGAATTTAATTAATTAATTAAATGAATGAATAACATAACATAACATAACATAACATGAATGGCGAGAACAAGCCGTTCAGCCCAACTACGCTCGCCAGTTTTTTATACTATTGTGAATATATCCCTTCAGATACTCAATGACTCAATGGTATCTAGCTTTAAGTCAAGCCTGCTCTTGAAAACCCCCAAGGTCTCTGCCTCAACAATATGGTCAGGCAAGCTATTCCACATCGAAATTACTCTTTGGGTGAAGAAATATTTCCAAATATCAGTGCTAAATTTACCTTTGATCAACTTCCATTTGTGACCCCGAGTTCTACTCACAACACTTGGTCGAAGGAATCCTACATAATTCACTTTGTTAATCCCTTTAACATATTTAAAGACCTCAATAAAATCACCCCTTAGTCTCCTTTTCCTAAGACTAAAGAGATTAAGGATCTTCAGCCTCTTCTCATAGCTTTCATGTTTTATACCTGGAATTAGCTTAGTGGCTCTTCTCTGAACTTTCTCTAGAGCCTCTATGTCTTTCTTAAAGTATGGTCCCCAGAACTGTACACAATACTCTAGATGTGGTCTGACAAATGTGTTGTGCAAAAGAAGCATCACCTCCTTAGATTTGTACTCAATACTTTTGGCAATGTATCCCAGCATCTGATTGGCTTTTTTAACTGCTACGGCACAATGGCTAGAGCCTGTGAGGGTTTGGTCAACAATCACTTCCAGATCTTTCTCGTGTGGAGCAGATTCCAGTTTTAAACCTCCCATGAAGTAATCCCGTCTAATGTTTTTATTACCGACAAGTACAACTTTACATTTCGCTACATTAAATTTCATTTGCCACATTTCTGCCCAATTCTGGATTCTATCCAAATCATCCTGAATCACTTTAGTGGACTCTAAACTTTTTGCCAAACCCCCCAATTTAGTATCATCTGCAAATTTAACTAATCTGAATAAAATGAGTACTTTGAGTTTGGTGTGGTCAATATTGTATAGCCTATGATCTATTTTGTCATCCTGGCTGTAAATAAAGCAGGATTTAATTTTATAGACCAATAAAGCCTATATTTTAAGGCTTAATAACAATTGAAATTACATTGAAATAGCATTGATCCATGGTTTAGTTGAAATTTCAACATTGTTTCAATGTTATTTATAATTGAAATACAGTTGAAATTCTGTTGTTCTAATATCATGATTTCAACATTGATTCAATAACAAAAATTGGTGCAAACTGATGTTGAATCACTGAGTTCAATGTTGATTCAATGCTTTATTGTTGAAAAAATAATGTTGATTCAACATTGTTCCAATAACTGCTTGCTGATCGGAACACATAACAGTAATCTTCCGTGCTTAGGTACGGTTGGTTTCACATTTGGTACGAGTAGCCATTCATCTGTCTCAGCAAACAGATCTGCGCGATCTCTATAAACGCGCTCTCTGCGCAAGGCCTGGATGGCCAAAGCATCCAACAGCAATAGGTAAGCCATTCAGAAGCAGAACGCACACAAGTATCTAAGGGTTTTTATAGCTTAGTCCTAATTAGGATCAACTGGCCAAACTCTTGAGCCCAAGAATTAAATAATAAAATCATTATAATTTCTCAAAAACATAAAACAATCAAAAATGGATTATATGATGCATTTTTAATGTTTTGGTTTTAAAACTTGTGTTTCTGGTATTGAACTAGCAATTTGTGGAAGGAAATAACAATTTTCAGTTTTTTCTTATATCGGTAAGAGTGCTCTTGATCACTGGTAAAATTTTCTTTTACCTAAGAGAAGAGCAAAAATAAGAAAGCATTGGTGCATCCCAGAAATCAATGGGTAAGAACATAAGAAAAAATCGGGGATGCGAACAAAAATAGAAAATTTGTTCTCATATTGCTGCTTGCATGAAGCTTAATATCTCAAGAATAGTACAAGATATAACCTTCTAACTTTGTACAATAACAGATACAGTGTAGCAGATGAGCTGATTAAAATTTGGTTGAATCTGTGAAGTTTCATCTTACTGAATTAGTATGCAAAAACGCACTGCATCGCACAGTCCTGTACAATTCAGTTGGACTGCACCTTGCATCAATCAGTTAGCTTGCTAACCAAGCTAGCTAGCGCATTAATAAAATTATTAGTGATTCAGTCAAAGCCTGATAATGGCTCAATTTTACCAATACTTAGTGCTAACAATGTTTATTTTGATTTTCTGGCTCAGTTGCAGTGTACTGCACTAATGTTACTAGCGCATACCTTCATTTCACATCTACAATATCCAGTTAGCTAGCTGCAGAGCTACATGAAAACCAAGGTATTGAGCAGCCAGTTTTTCCTGTGGCTTTGTAGCTAGATGCCTGGCTACTGAAGATGTCAAATTATGCTGACTGGGTAGGAATAATTTAGGCATTAATTTGACGATACAAATAAAAGCGCTGTACCAATAAAACTGAATTGAATTGAATTACGTAGCTACATTCTCTGAACAGATCCTGAGTTTACAAGGGGCACTTCAGCCTTGTTGCATCATACTTAATTCATATGCAGAAAGACACTGAATCGCAGGGTCGTACAATCCCATAAGATTATACGCAGCTTGTACTACCATCGTGCTGTGGAATTGTTCCATGGCAACAGGACATTTCTTTTAATTCTGATTTGAAAATAAAGTGAATGCAGCCAAAATATATGACGATTCAGAGGGCTTTAATGTTGAAATACCACATCAGAATGTTGAGATCACTTATATTTTTTCATATCCAACCTTTACCAAATTGAGTGAGGAAGTCCTGCCTTCAAACAGAAAGACTGGCAGGTAATAGCCAATGAGGGAATGTATTTTCTTAATTTTGTTAAGAAAAATGCGTGGGACCAAGTTAATGAAAATACAAAGAGAGGGACACCATTTTCACATAAAGATGGAAAAGTGATGTTTTATAAGACAGACATCAGGTTTGCTTCATGAAAAAGAAAAAGCGCTTCTGAGAATGTATTTCCATTTTAACATTAGCGTTTTTTGTTTTCATTTTGCGAGCGACATGGTAGAGCACTTCTTGCACATTAGAATGCATTTTCAATTTGTTATTAAAAGTGCATACATGGACTTGAAAATGACAGCGCAAAGTGGACAATTATGTTATCATTGTTATGATACAAATAATGCGCTCGCTTCTTGAAAAAAAAAAGACATTTCTGAGAATGTATTTGCATTTTAAGATTAGCATTTTTTGTTTTCATTTTGTGAGCGATATTGCGGGGCACTTTCTTGAAAATGAGGAATATATTGTCATTTTCAATTCATTATAAAAATTACATGGACTAAAATGGAAATGCAGAGTGGAGGATTACATTTTCATTATGATACAAATAATGTGCTTGTATCTTGACAAGGAAAACACATTTGAGAATGCTATATGCTTCAATAGGATGCAAGCTCAACCGTGTTTCAGTCAAGCCACGACGAGCTTTGCCCGCCTCGTGAGCGACATAATACGTCGCGTTCCAAATTATACAAGTGATATTTTTCTGATTTTCCTAAATGGTCAATGCAAATGACAGCCAGTATAATTTAACTCATCAACCATTAGAGTAGAATTTAAATTTTATTGAACAAACCTCCCAACGATAAGATTTATAAAAAAAAAAAAAAAAAAAAAAACCACCACCCTCAGAAAATGCACTGTTCAAAATTATGCACAGTTTCAAAACATTTTATAGGTTATAAAGAACTGAAAATGGTCATTTGTTGAATTTGCAGCATTAGGGGGCCATATTTTCTGAAATCAAAAGCTATTTCAATCAAAAACATCTTAACAGGCCAAGTTACATGTTAACATAGGACCCCTTCTTTGATATTGCCGTCACAATTCTTGCATACATTGAACTTGTGAGTTTGGAGAGTTTCTGCTTGAATTTCTTTGCAGGATGTCAGAATAGCCTCCTAGAGCTGCTGTTTTGATGTGAACTACCTCCCACCCTCGTAGATCTTTTGTCTGAGGATGCTCCAAAGGTTCTCAATAGGGTTGAGGTCAGGGGAGGATGGGGGCCACTCCATGAGTTTCTCCTTTTATGCCCATCGCAGCCAATGACAGGTATTCTTTGCAGCATGAGATGGTGCATTATCATGCATGAAGACGATTTTGCTATGGAAAGCACGGTTCTTTTTGGACCGTGGAAGAAAGTGGTCAGTCAGAAACTCTACACTTTGCCGAGGTCATTTTCACACCTTCAAGGACCCTAAAGGGGCCCCCACCAGCTCTCTCCCCATGATTCTGGCCCAAAACATGACTCCGCCACATCCTTGCTGACGTCGCAGCCTTGTTGGGACATGGTGGCCATCCACTATTCCATCCATCTGGACCATCCAGGGTTGCACGGCACTCATCAGTAAACAAGACTGTTTGAAAATTAGTCTTCATGTATTTCTGGGCCCACTGCAACGGTTTCTGCTTGTGAGCATTGGTAAGGGGTGGCCGAACAGTAGGTTTACTGCAAGCCTCTAGAGGACGCTGCAACTTGAGGTTTGCAGGACTCGGGGCACCAGCTGCTTCAAATACCTGTTTGCTGCTTTGTCATGGCATTTAAGCAGCTGCTCTCTTAATCCGATGAATTTGTCCGGCAGAAACCTCCCTCATTATGCCTCTAGCTGGATGAACCCGTCTGTGCTCTGAATCAGACACAAATCTCTTCACAATACGATGATCACACTTAAGTTTTCATGAAATGTCTAATGTTTTCATACCTTGTCCAAGGCATTGCACTATTTGCCGCTTTTCGGCAGCAGAGAGATCCTTTTTCTTTCCCATATTGCTTGAAACCTGTGGCCTGCTTGATAATGTGGAACGTCCTTAAGTAGTTTTCCTTTAATTGGGCTCACCTGGCAAACTAATTATCACAGGTGTCTGAGACTGATTTCCGCGATCCAAAGAGCCCTGAGACACAATACCATCCATGAGTTTAATTGAAAAACAAAAAAATTAAATATGTATGACACTTAAA
Source organism: Gymnothorax javanicus (assembly GCA_029692085.1). Lineage (NCBI taxonomy): Eukaryota > Metazoa > Chordata > Actinopteri > Anguilliformes > Muraenidae > Gymnothorax > Gymnothorax javanicus. Next base: position 111,165,407 of record CM056201.1, on the reverse strand, counting down.
TCCAATTTTGGATTTAATGATAATGATAATGGAACGTGGTGTACAACCAAGAGTGCTAATTTCTGGTTCGCTTTTGAAAAATACAATAATACAAGAGCTTTAAAAAGCATGCAGTTCGCGTTCCACGTTTATTCCATTTGCTTGATTACTTCGCTCTCCAAGTCCACGGCCTCCCTTCCAGCAGTTCGCCAATACAGGGAAACAGAATGAGGTGAAGCCCAAGTCCTTCTGCATGCACATTACAGAAGTAATCGCAACTTCTAATTTTACATTAATATGTAGAATTGGCCGATGATGACATTCTTAGAAGTAGGGCTGGGTGAACAGGTTTGCCACTGATTGCCACTTTTCCTTGAATCGATTCGACCTTCTTTTGATTCACAATGTCCTGATTCGATTTAACGATTTTGAAACAGGGATTCGACTTTTCAAATTTTCAATATCAATTCATTGAAGGATATTTCATTAAAGTACCTGGTTTAAGGATTTGATTTATGTTTAAAGAAAATATATCTATCCAACACATGTGGGCAGATCTGGAGCCGCAAATTTATATCCAACGTTGATTTTGTTCTCTCATCATTATGGTTATTGAAAATCCGCCTCAATTTACCGTTCCGTGCGCAGTCGTGGCAGAAATTTTACCTTAAACAGGTAGTTTTTTTTTTTCAGCATGCTTTCTATCAATTGCTTCGATATACATTTATATGAACGTAGAAATACCTCTACCTGCAATTAATAATTTATTATTTCAAAAATATTAAAGTTCTTTTTTTTTTTTTTTTTGAACACTAAAACTTTTAATCTACTACATTTAAAAAGATAAAAAGTAAACTTAACGGATAGCCTTTGACACTTGCCCTTCCTCCTCGCTACAAATTATAAAATATGATTGTAATTCATCATTTAGGATTATCTGGAAAAGAACAATTCATCACCTCGGCTATCTTTTGCAGACGTGTTAGCTCAAATTTATGCATAACAATATTGTATCACTAGAACTCCCGGATCAGTTATTGAATATTTCAAGCTGGAAATGCACTAATTAAACATCGGTAATTTGAATAAAATGTTTTCCCAAAAAAGATCTGAATCAGAAAATCGTTTTTTTTTTTTTTTTTTTGCAAGCCCAGCCTCTTGGGCAGTGAAACAGCGTGTATATTACATGATTACCCGCAAGTTCATTGAATAAATTCCAGGGACCATTATTCTCAAATTAAAAAAAAATTATAAAAAAATAATAAAACCAAAATCAGGAATTATTCTGGGACATGTTCCCCTAACTGTACAGAAATAAATAGTTATCAATGAAAACATTTCAAACAAACTTTAACGGATAAATTAATTGGCCTTCCTTTTTTGTGTGAATATATCGGGGTGTGTTAAACAAAAATCAATCAGTTTTTTATGTCCATTTGTTGTTAAAATAGATTTCAATTTAGCCAGCACATTTAATAATGTTTGATTGTAATGTAGCCCAGTGATTACTTGTTCTGGAGTGCCTGACATCATTTGCTTGAGAAATTTCAAATTTAAATGTTGCATATAATTCCCAGTAATTAGCCCAGTGTTTATCACCCAGTTCCATTCTGCCCTGCATATTACTGCAGTTTTCAAATTTAAGTGGTGTTCCATTACGGTAAAAGATGATTTCAAATTTTTGGCAAACTGTTGTTCAATCAGGAAATTTCAGATGAGCAATTAAATACGAAATTGAATAAAACTCCCAGATTGATGACAGGTAGACTGATTTCACTACAGCATGAAATAATGAACGTATTTGTACTTACACTAGAATTAAAAAATGTTCACTTTCTCTCAGCATCATGTAAAATATGAGAATATCATGACATTCTGATGTGACATTTCAAAATTATATTTCTAAAATAAACATTTTGTGGTGGTCCCCTAATTTGATTAGAATTAAAAAATATCGGATGATTTCACTTTTTTGTGATATTTCAAAATTAAAGTGGAAATTTTTAGAGTGGTTAAAATTTCAAAGCGTGATAAACAGTATCATAGAGTGTCAATCAGAGGATATGTTGTATTCTGATGTGACATTTTGGCCTCTGAAAGATGATGTAGTTTTTGCTGTTTCAGTGGAAATTCAGATGAGAATTATGAAAACTAGTTGTCACAGACTGATTTCACTACAGCATGAAAGTACAGTACTTCACAATGTCACTCAGGAATATCAGGACATTCTGATGTGGCATTTCAAAATAAAAGCCCCTGAAAATATCATGTATTTTTTGCTGTGTTAGTGGAAATTTAGGTTTTAAAGTGAAAACTCCCTGTTGTCACTGGTAGAATATGATAGTACAGTGCCTCACAGTGCCAAAGGATATCAGGACATTCTGATGTGGCATTTCAAAATTAAAGCCCTTTGAAATAGATTTTACCTATGTTGAGTGGAAATTCAGATTAGAATTAAGTGAAAACTTCCTGTTGTCACAGAATGATTTCACTACAGCATGATACTACAGTACCTTACAGTGTCACTCAGCAGATATCAGGACATTCTGATGTGGTATTTCAAAATTAAAGCCCTTTGAAATTGAATGTAATTTTACCTATGTTGAGTGGAAATACAGATTAGAATTAAGTGAAAACTCCCTGTTGTCACACACTGATTTTACTACACCATGATAGTACTGTACCTCATAGTGTCACTCAGTGAATATCAGGACATTCTGATGTGGTATTTCAAAATTAAATCCCGTTGAACTAGATTATAATTTTACCTATGTTGAGTGGAAATTCAAATTGGAATTAAGCGAAAACTCCCTGTTGTCACAGAGTAATTTCACTACAGCATGATACTACAGTACTTCACAATGTCACTCAGCATATATCAGGACATTCTGATGTGGTATTTCAAAATTAAAGCCCTTTGAAATAGAAACAAATTTTTGCTGTGTTCAGTGGAAATTCAGATTAGAATTGAGTGAAAACTCCCTGTTGTCACAGACTGATTTCACTACAGCATGACACTACAGTACTTCACAATGTCACTCAGCATATATCAGGACATTCTGATATGGCATTTCCAAATAAAAGCCCTTGAAAATATCATGTATTTTTTGCTGTGTTCAGTGGAAATTCAGGTTAAAATTATTTGAAAACTCCCTGTTGTCACTGGCTGATTTCACTAGAATATGATAGTACAGTACCTCACAGTGTCAATCAGCGGATATCAGGGCATTCTGATGTGGCATTTCAAAATTAAAGCCCTTTGAAATAGAATGTAATTTTACCTATGTTGAGCGGAAATTCAGATTAGAATTAACTGAAAACTCCCTGTTGTCACAAAATGATTTCACTACAGCATGATACTACAGTACCTCACAGTGTCACTCAGCAGATATCAGGACATTCTTATGTGGCATTTCAAAATTAAAGCCCTTTGAAATAGAATGTAATTTTACCTATGTTGAGTGGAAATTCAGATTGGAATTAAGCAAAAAGTCCCTGTTGTCACAGACTAATTTCATTACAGCATGACAGTACAGTACCTCACAGTGTCACTCAGGGAATATCAGGACATTCTGATGTGGCATTTCAAAATTAAAGCCCTCTGAAATATCATGTATATTTTGCTGTGTTCAGTGGAAATTCAGATTAGAATTAAGTGAAAACTCCCTGTTGTCACACACTGATTTTACTACAGCATGATAGTACCGTACCTCATAATGTCACTCAGCGGATATCAGGACATTCTGATGTGGCATTTCAAAATTAAAGCCCTCTGAAATATGTATATTTTGCTGTGTTCAGTGGAAATTCAGATTAGAATTAAGTGAAAACTCCCTGTTGTCACAGAATGATTTCACTACAGCATGACAGTACAGTACCTCACAGTGTCACTCAGCAGATATCAGGACATTCTGATATGGCATTGCAAAATTAAAGCCCTTTGAAATAGAAACAAATTTTTGCTGTGTTCAGTGGAAATTCAGATTACAATTAAGAGAAGACTCCAGTTGCCACAGACTAATTTCAATGCAGCATGATAGAACAGTCCCTCACGGTGTCACTCGGAAGACATCAGGACATTCTTATGTGGCACTTCATAATTAAAGGCCTTTGAAATATTGTGCATTTTTTGCTATGTTCCCTCTATTTTCACTTTAGAATTAAAGGATTATTCTTTTCTTCCACAGTTTATTTTCCCATCACCGTGACTATAAACCATTGAAAAGTGTTACTCAGACTGTATCACAACATTCAATTTTTATATTTTGCTGCTTGAAAAAAGGCATGTGTTCTCTACTGTGATCCCTCTTATTTCAGATAAATTTCCTTTTCCACAGGATAGTTTCACTTCACAATAGCATTGAGCTGGAGCATCTGGTTGAGGTATGCATTGTTAACAACTTGTAGCTGTATAAAGTGAAGAGAGTGGGAAGGGGAATGCACTCTGGGAAGAACACACCCTCCCCATATCCAACATCACTGCTTCTGCCATTGATTCCTTCATGTTTCTGGGATGTACTCTCTCTAATGCCATGAAGTGGAGGACTTACATCAGCTCTGTTGTCAAGAAGGCCCTGCAGTGCGTGTTATTCACACAATCCTCTCCCTCATGTCCCACTATTAAAGCCAATTGTGGGGACAGATGTTTCTGATTTGTGATGTATACTATCTTTTCTGAAATATCTTTGTGCACTTTTTTGTTTGTTTTACTCACATATGCAGTATTTCTAAATAAATTTACTACTTTCCTATTACTCATGATGAAATCTGCTGGTACATTCAACCATACCTATTTCTCTGAAATGGCCGACATTGTTACCAATTTCCTAAGCGTGTGGCAGGTTGATATAACTGCAGTTGAAATGTTTCTTCCCTTTCAACCATCAGTTGCACTTCCAATCATTGCAATTGAAGACCTGTGTGCAAGAATTACTGAGGTTACATTTTGCAAAAAATGAGCTGACACCAGTATTAAAAGCTACAATGGCCAAAGCATCATCTGATACCAAAGATTTCTGCAAAGAAGCACTCAAGTCTTGTGTACTGGTGCGTTTCCATTGTCCATTGTCATGATCTGCTACATGTTTCGAAAACTTTGACCCCCAAAACCTCAAAAGTATTATTTTGTGACTTATAGGCTTTATAATGCAGGGTTTAGCTGTCACAGAGACATAAAAAATATTTCACTGAAAGAAGACAATTTGTCCATTTAGAATTCCAAATGATTTCAGTGAATTGTCATAATTTTGGGTCAAAAGTGTCACAAATACAAAGACAATTCATCTAAATGTGCATGTGTTATATATGAGATTTTTATAATGGGCCTAATTACACACAATCTGAAGTTTCTGGTCAACGTTGCAGCCTATTCATTTTGACCTAGGTTGCTCAGTGTGTAAGATTGTGTGAAATTAGAATTCATTATAAAAATTCATATATAAATGGACAAATTGTCTTCTTTCAGTGAAATATTTTTCATGTCAATTCACTGAAATGACAGCTAAACCTTTCATTATAAAGCCTTGAATGGGGGGTCATACACACAAAACAAGGATTGGGTCAGTTAGGCGTCTGCACAAAGAGGCTGGACAAGCTCAAGATCCTTCACAAGTTGAACAAAAGAAAGAAGCACATTGTCACCACACATGCAGAGGAATTGTGGTCAATAGCAGATAAAGACATAAAACAAGTTTTTGGTGGATGGGACCACAGATTTTTAAGGTAAAATATGTTTACTTTTTAAAATAGTATGATTATCACATTTCTGAAATGTATGGGCCCATTTGTGAGACTATGGCTATGTATAAGAGAATTTAAAAACAAAATATGTATTTTCCTTCCATGCACATTATTTAAAAAAAATTAATAGATAAAAAAAATATTGCAAACGTCATCGCTCCAAACCTTGGGGATCGGTCAAAAGTAAGCAGACTAATTGAAGACCTGTGTGCAAGAAATACCTAAGTCACAAAATGATACTTTTGAGATTTTGGGGGTCAAAGTTTTCAAAACATGCAGCAGATCATGACAATGGACAATGGAAACGCACCAGTACACAAGACTTGAGTGCTTCTTTGCAGAAATCTTTGGTATCAGATGATGCTTTGGCCATTGTAGCTTTTAATACTGGTGTCAGCTCATTTTTTGCAAAATGTAACCTCAGTAATTCTTGCACACAGGTCTTCAATTGCAATGATTGGAAGTGCAACTGATGGTTGATAGGGAAGAAACATTTCAACTGCAGTTATATCAACCTGCTACACGCTTAGGAAATTGGTAACAATGTCGGCCATTTCAGAGAAATAGGTATGGTTGAATGTACCAGCAGATTTCATCATGAGTAATAGGAAAGTAGTAAATTTATTTAGAAATACTGCATATGTGAGTAAAACAACAAAAAAGCGCACAAAGATATTTCAGAAAAGATAGTATACATCACAAATCAGAAACATCTGTCCCCACAATTGGCTTTAATAGTGGGACATGAGGGAGAGGATTGTGTGAATAACACGCTCTGCAGGGCCTTCTTGACAACAGAGCTGATGTAAGTCCTCCACTTCATGGCATTAGAGAGAGTACATCCCAGAAACATGAAGGAATCAATGGCAGAAGCAGTGATGTTGGATATGGGGAGGGTGTGTTCTTCCCAGAGTGCATTCCTTCCCCTCTCTTCACTTTATACAGCTACAAGTTGTTAACAATGCATACCTCAACCAGATGCTCCAGCTCAATGCTATTGTGAAGTGAAACTATCCTGTGGAAAAGGAAATTTATCTGAAATAAGAGGGATCACAGTAGAGAACACATGCCTTTTTCAAGCAGCAAAATATAAAAATTGAATGTTGTGATACAGTCTGAGTAACACTTTTCAATGGTTTATAGTCACGGTGATGGGAAAATAAACTGTGGAAGAAAAGAATTATCCTTTAATTCTAAAATGAAAATAGAGGGAACATAGCAAAAAATGCACAATATTTCAAAGGCGTTTAATTTTGAAGTGCCACATCAGAATGTCCTGATGTCTTCCGAGTGACACCGAGAGGGACTGTTCTATCATGCTGCATTGAAATTAGTCTGTGGCAACTGGAGTCTTCTCTTATTTGTAATCTGAATTTCCATTGAACACAGCAAAAATTTGTTTCTATTTCAAAGGGCTTTAATTTTGAAATGCCACATCAGAATGTCCTGATATCTGCTGAGTGACACTGTGAGGTACTGTACTGTCATGCTGTAGTGAAATCATTCTGTGACAACAGGGAGTTTTCACTTAATTCTAACCTGTATTTCCACTCAACATAGGTAAAATTACATTCAATTTCAAAGGGCTTTAATTTTGAAATGCCACATCAGAATGTCCTGATATCCGCTGAGTGACACTGTGAGGTACTGTAGTATCATGCTGTAGTGAAATCATTCTGTGACAACAGGGAGTTTTCACTTAATTCTAACCTGTATTTCCACTCAACATAGGTAAAATTACATTCAATTTCAAAGGGCTTTAATTTTGAAATGCCACATCAGAATGTCCTGATATCCGCTGAGTGACACTGTGAGGTACTGTAGTATCATGCTGTAGTGAAATCATTCTGTGACAACGGGGAGTTTTGGCTTAATTCCAATCTGAATTTCCACTCAACATAGGTAAAATTACATTCAATTTCAAAGGGCTTTAATTTTGAAATGCCACATCAGAATGTTCTGATATCCGCTGAGTGACGCTATGAGGTACGGTACTATCACGCTGTGGTAAAATCAGTGTGTGACAACAGGGAGTTTTCACTTAATTCTAATCTGAATTTCCACTCAACATAGGTAAAATTACATTCAATTTCAAAGGGCTTTAATTTTGAAATGCCACATCAGAATGTCCTGATATCCACTGACTGACACTGTGAGGTACTGTAGTATCATGCTGTAGTGAAATCCTTCTGTGACAACAGGGTGTTTTCACTTAATTCTAACCTGTATTTCCACTCAACATAGGTAAAATTACAATCTATTTCAAAGGGCTTTAATTTTGAAATGCCACATCAGAATGTCCTGATATCCGCTGACTGACACTGTGAGGAACTGTAGTATCATGCTGTAGTGAAATCATTCTGTGACAACAGGGAGTTTTCAGTTAATTCTAATCTGAATTTCTGCTCAACATAGGTAAAATTACATTCTATTTCAAAGGGCTTTAATTTTGAAATGCCACATCAGAATGTTCTGATATCCGCTGAGTGACACTATGAGGTACGGTACTATCACGCTGTGGTAAAATCAGTGTGTGACAACAGGGAGTTTTCACTTAATTCTAATCTGAATTTCCACTCAACATAGGTAAAATTATATTCAATTTCAAAGGGCTTTAATTTTGAAATGCCACATCAGAATGTCCTGATATCCGCTGAGTGACACTGTGAGGTACTGTACTATCATATTCTAGTGAAATCAGCCAGTGACAACAGGGAGTTTTCAATTTATTTTAGCCTGAATTTCCACTGAATAAAGCAAAAAATACATGATATTTCCAAGGGCTTTAATTTTGAAATGCCACAGCAGAATGTCCTGATATATGCTGAGTGACATTGTGAAGTACTGTAGAATCATGCTGTAGTGAAATTACTCTGTGACAACAGGGAGTTTTCACTTAATTCTAATCTGAATTTCCACTGAACACAGCAAAAATTTGTCTCTATTTCAAAGGGCTTTAATTTTGAAATACCACATCAGAATGTCCTGATATTCGCTGAGTGACACTATGAGGTACAGTACTATCATGCTGTATTAAAATCAGTGTGTGACAACAGGGAGTTTTCACTTAATTCTAATCTGTATTTCCACTCAACATAGGTAAAATTACATTCAATTTCAAAGGGCTTTAATTTTGAAATGCCTCATCAGAATGTCCTGATATCCGCTGAGTGACACTGTGAGGTACTGTAGTATCATGCTGTAGTGAAATCATTCTGTGACAACAGGGAGTTTTCAGTTAATTCTAATCTGAATTTCCACTCAATATAGGTAAAATTACAATCTATTTCAAAGGGCTTTAATTTTGAAATGCCACATCAGAATGTCCTGATATCTACTGAGTGACACTGTGAGGTACTGTAGTATCATGCTGTAGTGAAATCATTCTGTGACAACAGGGAGTTTTCTCTTAATTCTAATCTGAATTTCCACTCAACATAGGTAAAATTACAATCTATTTCAAAGGGCTTTAATTTTGAAATGCCACATCAGAATGTCCTGATATCCTCTGAGTGGCACTGTGAGGTACTGTACTATCATATTCTAGTGAAAACAGCCAGTGACAACAGGGAGTTTTTACTTAATTTTAACCTAAATTTCCACTGAACACAGCAAAAAATACATGATATTTTCAAGGGCTTTTATTTTGAAATGCCACATCAGAATCTCCTCATATTCGCTGAGTGACATTGTGAAGTACTGTACTTTCATGCTGTAGTGAAATCAGTCTGTGACAACAGGGAGTTTTCACTTAATTCTCATCTGAATTTCCACTGAACACAGCAAAAACTACATGATCTTTCAGAGGCCTTTTATTTCAAAATGTTATATCAGAATACATTGATATCCTCTGAGTGACACTCTATGATACTGTTCTATCACGCTGTAGTGAAATCATTCTGTGGAACATGGAATTTTCTTTTCACTCTAATCCAAATTTGGAGGGAAAACAACATATTTATGATGTTTTGCGGGCTTTAATTTTGAAATATCACATCAGAATGTACTGACTTCTGTGGTGTTCTATCATGCATTAGTGAAATCAGTCCGTGGCAGTGGGGAGTTTCCCTTTAATTCTAATCTGAAATTAGAGGGACCACCACAAAAATGTATGATATTTTAGAGGTATATAATTTTGAAATGTCACATCAGAATGTCATGATATTCTCTGCGTGACTCCGTGAAGTGGTTTACTCTGATGCTGCAGAGAAAGTATTCTGTGGCAACACAAAATTTTTTAATTCTAGTGTGAAATTCGAGCAAATACGGGAAAAAATACATGATATTTCAAAGGGCCAACACATAGATGGATGGATAATTTCCTCCGAATTTTCAAGTCTAGCGCTGGCCCGGACCCGCCATTACGAGTTATCTCGTAGTTGGCAGTCAACGTGTTAAACCTCATATACAGTTGATGAACTGTTTTCTGTTCTCCAGGGTAAATCCCATTCATACTTTCATTACAAGCTCGTCCATTTTCTTGGTTAGAATCAGATTTCAATACCATAATTCAATACCAATACCATCAAATATGATGTTTTTGTTGCTCAAAAGCATATCAATGTGCGCATGCCTGCCGTTTCAAAGGGCAGATGCCTCCTCACTTCAGATAGACTCAGGTCACTTGAAATTATGAATGTGAACCGTCAAGATAGGCAAATCTGATATAACCAAAAAAATCTAAATTTAAGAACTAGGCTTGTAATGTGAATGTAGCGATGGTTTAAGCGGGTGAATTGTCTCTCTTGCCTGCAAAAACAACTTAAGAAAAAAATAACACCATGTTAATTCCATGATTGTAATTGTGGTTGTAACAAAAACCTTCATGCACAGTGTTTCTCGGCACCCCAGCACTGAGTTTCTTGGTCTGTGAAGTCTCTGCGTACAGTGAAGTTCTCTGATGACATTTCACTTTTGAATGTACAAATGATTCTTGGTTGGGTGGCATGTGAGTATGAAGGTGAGTCTTTTTTCATGAGCTATTTCAAGCTTTTACTGGCAATAACACAATACAGAAATAATCAAGAACATTCATTGTGGTCTTTTGGACTATGCATAGCTATGCTCATCATTACCTTTGTTTTAGCCCCACTTTGACTTGGATCCTTTCAACTTCCATCCTCAGTGTTCTGGTCTAGTCAAGTCAATGGAGCTAGTTCCATCCAGATAGAAATATTTCCATCCTGGATTTTCTGCAATTGTACAGACTGGCAAACCTATTCCAGAGTTTTACCATTCTGCTGGGCTAGTGTTACAACCATAGGTTTCCATACTTGCCCTAGTTACGCCCCATTCAACTAGAGTTATACTCTACTTAGAATAGTTGTACCTTAGTGAGCTGTAGTTGCACCATAGACAACTATAGTTTGACCATAGCAACTATAGTTATACTATGGTAACTGTACTTGGAACATAGTTGACGATAGTTTTTGCATACTGAACTGTAGTTATCACCATTGTAACCATAGTGGAACTGTAGTGAACTATAGTTTTACCATGGTCAACTATAATTTGACTGTATTAATGATAGTTTTACCACAGTCAACTCTAGTTTGACCATAGTAACTGTAGTTAGCTCGCTAACGATACTTTTTTATTTTTATTTATTTAACCCTTATTTAACCAGGGAAGTCCCGTTGAGATTTGAAATCTCTTTTTCAAGGGAGCCCTGGGGGTTGAGGTGGGGAGGGAGAGGGGAATTTGCACAGCCAATTAGATCAGGGGATGATTAGGTGGCAGGTCGAAAGAGCCAGGTTGGGACTTTTTGCCATGACACCGGGGAACCCCCTACTCTTATAAAAGAGTGTCATAGGATCTTTAATGACCACAGTGAGTCAGGACCTCGGTTTAACGTCTCATCCGAAAGACGGCATCTCCTTCAGTACAGTGTCCCCATCACTGCCCTGGGGCATCGGGGATTATTCCACCAGAGGGAAGATCGCAACCTACTGGCCCACCAACACCTCTTCCAGCAGCAACTTGGTTTTCCCAGGTGGTTTCCCATCCAAGTACTGACCAAGCCCACACCTGCTTAGCTTCAGCCACGCAGCTGGAGCAGATCGAATAGTGGTATGGCTGCTGGCTTAGAACAAAGTCACAAGAATTACATCACAGTGAACTACAGTTTTCAGCACAGTAACTATAGGTGAGCTTTATCACAGCAGCTTTCGTTCAGCTATGGATACCATAGTAGAACTGTAGTTTTTCATAGATAAACTATATGTCATGGTTTGTGTATGTGCTTTTTGCTTTCTTTGTTACTCTCGTCCCTGACGATATTGTTTTCTTTCCCCATCGGATTTTTTACCCAGCTGGCTGATTATTCCTGGGCGATCCTTCCCCGGAGTCTATTTAAGCCGGAGGTCGCCACGCCTCCTTTGCTGGAGTGTCTGATGTTATGTTACTCGCTTCGGCTCGAGAAATCTTTAGTCAGGGTTTGCCAGTATATACTTTTGTATATTATCTTTATTTCTGGGAAGCTTTGCTTCTTTAGGTTTTTTATGGCACAATTGTCTTGTGCCTTGTTAGTTTCTCGCTTATTGAGATTTCTTCTCCTCTGTGGTTGCTCGCTTCGCTTCTGGCACTTAAGTCTTTCCTGTTTTCAGAAACGCGAGCTCCTTTCCCTTCTAATTTTCGCTCTATCACTTTCAGCTGCGCCGGCTCCGGGCTTGGTGAACCTTCGCCTGCCGCTGCATCTGAAACTCCACTTTACCAGCCATTACAGAACACTCCAGCCAAACATGAAGTCCTCAGCCGCGGCTGCGTTTGAGAAAGTGGTAGCTAACCAGCAGGCTGTCCTTTCTGGCCATAGCAATGGTCTCTCGGCTCTTAATGCCCAACAAACAGAATTTGCAGAGAGACTAAGATTACAAGAAAGTAGCACTCAAAGAATGGAGGCTGCTTTACTCTCCCTCACGGAGATTGTTAGAGCCCTGTCAGCTCAAATTACACTAAACGTCGCACAAGCACAATCTTTGAGCTCCTACCAAGAACCGAAACTGCAAATGCCTTCTAGATATGGGGGTGAAGCAGGGAAATGTAAGGACTTTGTTGCGCAATGCGAAATTTTCTTTAAAGCCCAACCTTCACGGTTCGCTAATGAGGAGTCTCGAGTGTCATTTATTTTATCCCTGTTGACTGATACTGCACTGACTTGGGTGGGTCCACTAATCCGATCTAATTCACCGGTCGTGAATACTGTTGAAGTCCTCGTTAGAGCTATGGAATCAGTCTTTGATCAGGATGTTCGTGGTCAAGACGCGGCAACGCGTTTAATGCATCTTAAGCAAGGATCTGAGAGTGTCGCTAACTTTTCTATCACATTTCGTTCATTAGCTACTGAAACAGGCTGGGCGGAGGCGCCCTTAATGACAGTTTTCATTCATGCTCTGGCTGAGGATGTTAAAGACGCTTTGGCGGCATTAGAGCCTTGTGTTTCCCTAGATTCGTTGGTTCGTATGGCTGTGCGAATTGATAATCGCCTCCGTGAACGTAAAAAGGAGAAACATTATGCATTGGGTACTGTTGATAACAGGGTTAGTATTCCCCGTAGCCTTCACACAGTCCTAACTCCACCCACAGATACTTCCACTCCTGATGAATCTATGCAGGTTAATGGCTTATTTAATAGCAGGGCTCGTAAGACCGCTCGCAGACATATAATCTGCCATAATTGTGGTAAGCCAGGGCATATCCGTCCACGCTGTCCTGAGCTTCAGGGAAACGGGAAGTCCCCCTAGTTGTATGGGGAGCACTAGAGGGTCAGAATCAATTTCCCCATCGTACTTTAATTCCTGTTGAATTGACTAAGGGGACACAGAGAATTTTTATTAATGCATTTTTGGACTCTGGGGCAGTAGACTGTTTTATGGATAGGGAATGGGCTAAGAGACACTCCATTCCTGGTCGCCCTCTTTTGCAGTCACGCTCTGTTAAAACTTTGGATGGTCGCCCGTTGGGTGATGGAGTTATATCCGAAATCTCTGAACCTTTGTCTATGTTCAATTCCCTTGGTGGACACTCTGAGGAAATCCGTTTTTTTTATCAGTTCTTCCGTGTTCCCAGTTGTTTTAGGACATTCTTGGTTATGAAAACACAAGCCTCGTATCCTTTGGGGGAATAAGGATAACCCTGTTGCGCAGTGGGGTTCTGATTGTAGATCCCACTGTATGGATAGCTCTATGTGTTGGCTTGGACGTTAATCCATGAGAGAAAGTGACGCCTGGAGCGATTCAGGGGAGATTATCCCACACTGCCCTTCCAATCTAGAGAAGGGGGCCGAGGAGGGGTTGGAGTGGGACCCTCAATTTGACTGGTGACAGCCAGAGGATGATTGTTATTCTGAATGTGGCTCCGATCGAGAGACTGTCATTGATGCAGCTGAGTCCGAACAGGTTGAGAATTTAGGGGCTGCTTTGAATTTTTGTTTGCCTCATAATGTGCCTACTGCTTATACTGATCTCGCGGAGGTTTTTAGTAAACAACGGGCATCTACTTTACCTCCTCATCGCCCTTACGATTGTGAGATCAATCTCCACCCGGGCACCACCCCCCCTAGGGGGTCATTGTACTCACTGTCAGGTCCTGAACGGAAGGCCATGCGGGAATATATTCAGGAAGCCCTGGCTAATGGTTTTATTCGACCATCCACGTCCCCCGCCGGGGCGGGATTCTTTTTTGTGGAAAAAAAGGATGGTAGCCTGAGACCTTGTATTGATTACAGGGGCCTGTAATATTACTATTAAAAACCGATACCCACTTCCTTTGATGAATTCCGCATTCGAACGCTTGCAGGAGGCGTTGTTTTTTACTAAGCTGGACCTGTGGAATGCGTATAACTTGGTTCAGATACGAGATGGAGACGAGTGGAAGACGGTGTTTAATACGCATGATGGGCACTACGAATATTTGGTTATGCCGTTTGGATTGGTAAATGCCCCCTCTGTATTCCAGGCTCTCATTAATGATGTCCTCCGAGAGATGTTGGAGAAATTCGTTTTTGTTTACCTTGACGACATTATAATTTTTTCTTCAACTCTCTCCGAGCACATACAACACGTCAGAGAGGTGCTGGAGGCCCTTCTCAAAGCTAAGCTTTTTGTCAAAGCTGAGAAATGCGTTTTTCACGCCAAGACGGTCTCATTTCTTGGTTTCATTGTTTCTAAGGGGTTGGTCCGCATGGACCCTGACAAGGTGGCAGCCGTCAGGAATTGGCCTGCCACCCAAAATGTCAAAGAGGTCCAATGTTTCCTGGGATTTGCCAATTTTTACAGGAGGTTTATCCGCAATTTTAGCGGGATAGCTGCTCCCATTATCGCCCTCACTAAGAGAAAGACCTCCCTTCTTTTCCTGGTCGCCAGCAGCCGAGGCTGCCTTTCAAGAGCTAAAGAGACTGTTTAGCTCAGAACCTATTCTTGTCTTGCCCGACCCCTCCCTCCCATTTGTGGTGGAGGTTGATGCCTCGGAGGTCGGAGTGGGTGCCATCTTGTCCCAGCGCCCCCTTTGGGACAATAAGCTACACCCATGCACCTACTTCTCCAGGTCATTATCAGCTGCTGAGCGAAATTACAGCATTGGTGACAGGGAGTTGTTAGCTGTTAAACTGGCGTTAGAGGAGTGGCGCCATTGGCTGGAAGGGTCTGAACATCCGTTTGTAGTCTGGACTGATCATAAAAATCTCCAGTATATTCAGCAGACCAAGTGACGTAATTCCCGGCAGGCGCGTTAGTTGTTGTTTTTTAACCGTTTTAACTTCACGTTAACTTACCGCCCTGGCTCAAAAAATATTAAGCCGGATGCCTTATCATGGATTTACAATCGTTCCGACCGTGATCCTTTGCCAGAGCCGGTCATTCCGGTTGACCAGATTTTGGCACCCGTCCAGTGGGACGTGGAACCCGTGGTACAGGAGGCCTTAAGAACCGATCCCGGTCCTGGTCGGGAACCGCCCGGTTGTTTATTTGTTCCCGTTGCGGTTCGTTCGCAGGTTCTCCAGTGGGGACACTCTTCCCGTCTGGCAGGTCACCCTGGGGCCCATCGAACCAAGCAGTTCTTAGCCCGACGATTTTGGTGGCCCAGTATGATGAAGGACATTCAGGAATTTGTGGCAGCATGCAGCACTTGTGCCAGGAATAAGGTGTCCCATCTCCCCCCCGCTGGCCTGTTGAGCCCGTTGCCTGTACCCAAACGCCCTTGGAGCCATATTGTGCTCGATTTTATCATGGGCCTGCCCGTCTCTGATGGCAATACTGTCATCTTGGTCATGGTCGACCGTTTTTCCAAGGCCGCTCATTTTATCGCGCTGCCCAAACTGCCTTCTGCGCGGGAGACAGCCTTCCTAGTTGTTAATCACGTGTTCCGGCTGCATGGTCTCCCCCTTGATGTGGTTTCTGACAGGGGTCGTCAGTTTGCGGCCAAATTTTGGCGTGCTTTTTGTAAACAGTTGGGGGCCACGGTGAGCCTGTCGTCAGCGTTTTATTCCTGAAACTAACGGGCAGACTGAGTGTACTAATCAGTCCTTAGAGAATACTCTTTGGTGCTTAGCGGCCGATAATCCTGCGTCCTGGAGTCGTTTTTTGGCATGGGCTGAATACTCCCATAACTCATTGTGTAACTCCTCTACGGGTCTTTCTCCTTTTGAGGCCCAGTTGGGTTATCAGCCTCCTCTGTTTCCGGAGTCTGAGAAGGAGTCAGAAGTTCCCTCTGTTGAACACTTCATTCGACGCTGCCGCTCTGCTTGGACTAAGGTCCGTTCCTCCTTGTTGCGGGCTGGGCATAGACAGAAATCTGCGGATGACAGAAAGCGCTGTTTGGCCCCATCTTATCGAGTGGGCCAGAGAGTTTGGCTTTCTACTCGGGATCTTCCCTTGAAAGTTGAATCTCGGAAATTAGCCCCTCGCTTTATTGGCCCGTTTAAGATATTGCGGAAGATTAACCCTGTCACTGTGTGTCTTAAGCTCCCTAGATCCTTGCGGATCCATCTCGCCTTTCATGTGTCCAGGCTTAAACCTGTTGGCACCAGCGTCCTGGCACCTGCCGACAAATCCCCGCCCCCGCCGCAGATGATTGAGGGGGGCCCGGCGTACACCGTACGTCGTATTGTGGCCGAGAGGCGTGTGGATCGGGGATTCCAGTTTTTGGTAGATTGGGAGGGATACGGTCCCGAGGAGCGTTGTTGGGTCCCTGCTCGGGATATCCTGGACCCTGCCCTTATTTCTGAGTTCCGTGCAAGGGGTTCTTTGGGAACGTCTGGGGCCGTCCCTTAGGGGGGGGTCCTGTCATGGTTTGTGTATGTGCTTTTTGCTTTCTTTGTTACTCTCGTCCCTGACGATATCGTTTTCTCTCCCCATTGGATTTTTTACCCAGCTGGCTGATTATTCCTGGGCGGTCCTTCCCTGGAGTCTATTTAAGCCGGAGGTCGCCACGCCTCCTTTGCTGGAGTGTCTGATGTTATGTTACTCGCTTCGGCTCGAGAAATCTTTAGTCAGGGTTTGCCAATATATATAGTATCTTTATTTCTGGGAAGCTTTGCTTCTTTAGGTTTTTTATGGCACAATTGTCTTGTGCCTTGTTAGTTTCTCGCTTATTGAGATTTCTTCTCCTCTGTGGTTGCTCGCTTCGCTTCTGGCACTTAAGTCTTTCCTGTATTCAGAAACGCGAGCTCCTTTCCCTTCTAATATTCACTCTCACTTTCAGCTGCGCCGGCTCCGGGCTTGGTGAACCTTCGCCTGCCGCTGCATCTGAAACTCCACTTTTACCAGCCTTTACACTATAGTTTAGTTTCATAAGGAGTGATACCAGTGTATTGCTGACAATAATAATACTACAGTTATCTAAATCTACAGAACTGCTGTAGTTATCATGCAAAAAAAAACTATTATGGTTCTGTGGTATTTACAGCAATACTATAGTTCACAGCAGGGCTATAGGAATAATATGGTTATGCTATTAGTACCAGTCTTGCTACACTGTGCAGGTTAAAGTAATACTATAGCTATATGAATGAATATGCCTTTATTGTCATTATACATTTAAGTACAATGAGCTAGTTAAGCTGCTTCTTTTACATGGTGCATATACATGTATAACAATTAAAAAGAAAACACAATATAATACACACACAATATAAAGTGCATATGAATATTGCACAACATATAGGAAATAAAAGCGTCGCACCTTATTACATATTGCACAACATATGTACGTATTACACAATTCCACAGTAATATTACACAATAGCAGGAGAGATCTTATGTCAGGAGAGATTAGTGCATATATGAGTTAACAGTGATTATGGCTCTGGGAAAAAAAAAGCTATTTTTAAGCCTGTTTTTCTTTTGCTTTGATCCATCTATTGTGTTTTCCAGAAGGCAACTGATTAAAAAATTGAAAGCCAGGGTGATAGCTGTTTTCGGTAATGTTCTGTGCCCTATACAATGATTATATAGTAATACTATGGTTATATATTCTAAAATGCTTTAGTTATACCATAGTTATAATGTGACTGCTACAGTATTGCTATAGTTACAGTAAACAGTGCAAACTATATTAATAGTGTGGTTATACGAGGATAATATAGTAATACTATAGTTATACTCTTAAAAGCTGTAGTAGCACTATAGTTAATCTGAGATCGCTATATTATTACTCAGTTATACTGTGCAAAGTATATCAATGCTGTAGTTACACTGTGAGGACAAAAGTAATAACATTAAATAAGTATAGGATATTTTCAAAAGGGTAAAGAAGTAGAGGCTCCACAGATGGCAGCATGAGTTGCATACGAGAATGTCTGTTAGCTGGTTAGAATTTCCTGATTCGGGTAGGATTTGACATACTAAATTTTAAAAACGCAACACAACAGGTATAGAACATCAAAAACACTCGGGAAAAATTGGTATAGCTTTGACGCATGTAGACCATATTTCCAAATGCATCGACAAAGAAAACGCTTCACCACCGTCCTTCCAAGTTTTAATAATGCGTTGGACACTTCTAAACCCAATTCCCGTGATTTTAGAAATCTCTTAAGTTGTTCTACTTGCTTGATGCAAGCCAATACTTTGCCCCTCTTAAACCGCGCATCTATTCCACGTCCATGGAATACGTCATCGGATATGGTTAAGAAATGAGAGGCTGCGCACTGCATCAATCAGAGTTAAAACTATTGCCAGTTGAAACATATTAATCATTCAAACATAGGCTCTTTAGTATTTGTTTATATAAATCCAAACGGCCAGGCAGTGCATTACAATCAGCCTCCACTTTAGTCTAGCTACAATCTCGTCACACCTAGAACGATTCTTGTCCAATCAGACGCGTTGAACTAACAGTTGTATACAGGCTGTAAACTGCGGCTTAGTGATTGTGTAAAATTGGGAGAAAGAAGAAGAAAAAAAAAACGAAGTAGCTACGTATCCTCAATTTGGCAACACATTCTCATCCCGACGGTCATATAGTGACGCTACCTGACCGAGCGTCTATTTACGATAGCCCACAATATACATCACTTGACGGAAACGTTTTTAATCTCACCAAATTTCCACCTCGGCCGCCATCGCCATACTTCACTTATGTCGAATTTTATATTCATGACCTAAGCGACGATAGACCTCTTTCCATAAACATTTAACGTCAGCTAAATAATGAACTTCTGACACTTTTAATGGGATAAATGTCAATGTTACACTCAAGAAGTTAAGTGTGCCCGAGTAACAGACAGTTTGGTTTCTCGGATAGCTACTAGCAACTGGTCGATGGCTGCCTTTTGCAGTCAGACATCAAAACCCACAGACTGATGTGCCTGACTATTCATATGCTTACCTGTTCTCCGCTTTTCAATCCTGAGCTATCCCAGTGCTCCAGCTCTCTCATTCTAACTCCGCACAACTGAACCTCAACATTTTACTTTCACTTGTATACGATACCCGTTTTACCACATTCCAGCTGGGCTCGGATAACCGGAAATAACATTATATAAAATAATAATTTATATAAAACGTCGATTTTAAGGAGTCTTACAATTTACAGGAATTTTGTAAAATGGAAAACGCTCACATGTGCAATGCATTTAACCTCCAAAAGCAGCACTCAATTTGACAGGTGCAAATAACGGTCGAAATCTTGGCAGCATGTAAATCAATGGTTAACCATTATTTGTGTAATGTTGCCAAATTACATGATTCCATTGCTCAGCGTTGGTCTTTATAAGCCTCCGTCTGATTGTCCCGAAACTGAGAAGATAAACTGCCATCACCGCCGACTAATTTAGAACCGCCGTCTCGTTCCCTTCCAGATAAGCACAAGATGATCAATGCGCTGGGACACTTACAGTTACAGGGACCGGAAACCATCCAGAAAGTTTT
The DNA here is from genome assembly GCA_029692085.1 of Gymnothorax javanicus. Taxonomy (NCBI): domain Eukaryota; kingdom Metazoa; phylum Chordata; class Actinopteri; order Anguilliformes; family Muraenidae; genus Gymnothorax; species Gymnothorax javanicus. The sequence continues at coordinate 111,145,326 of CM056201.1, read as the reverse complement.
TTTTTAAATTAAATTTTTGTGAATGCATGATCACACACACGCACGCACAAACACAAGAAATACACGAATATATACAAAAAGTGGAAACTTCCACAAAGAAAGCCACACGATAGGACTACTCTTTCAATTAGTTACAGCTTTTCTCATCTTAAAACGGTATCCAAACTCAAGTAATTTTCTAAACACAGATAGCAAGTGGTAAGCAGTCTTTGACCACCAAAGCGCTTAACTGCGAAAGTAAACAGTAGGTTACAGTACACAGAAACGGTCCACGGAATGCATTTATTGGTCAGAAAATTCAATGACAGAAAATCAACCAAATGTACATTTGCTCGACGGAAAGTGATTGAATAAAATACAGAAAGTCGTAAAAAGGGAACATTATGCTTAGCGACCACACACTTATGGCACACAGAACACAAGTGATTTTACGATACTTTACATCACTGATTTAAAATAACACTCCCGTCACTGAACACCCGTCACCAGAGGAAATGATTAACGCGTCGCACACAGTTGCCTGGTTTGACTAAGAAACGAACGTGGGAGGTCCTTTAAAAATTAAAATAATAGCTGTAGATGCTACACAGGGAAAACCCTTCTGAATATTGTAGGGAAGGGCGTGGTGGAGGGCAGCAGATGCTCACAAAGGTCATGTCTACCACACAATCTCTATTCCCCGCAACTCTCTCCTTTCGTTCCTTTCCACTTCCGAGCCAGCTGCAGTCAAAGCTCAACAAAGGCAAGGAAAGATGCAAAATAAAATATACTTTGAAACATTTTTCAGTTCAACAGCCGTGCTCTTATCCATTCTCCATTTTAAAATCGTCATCTCGCATTCTAACAACCAGAAAAAAGCCATTTGCGGGCAGTCAAGTGGTTTTTTAGAAGTAACCGTGTGCATGTGGGGGAGAGTGTTGGTTCTCACATCAGTAGCGTTCCTCACATTTACAGATAATGCAGGAATATCTGAGGTTAAACATCAGCATTTTCACCGAGTATTCCCTCTCAACATCACCGAGTATTCTCTCTCAACACGACACACAGAGACTGTAAATCACTCTAAAAACCGTCTTTGCCGAACCTAGGGAGTCACTGGGGCTGTATTGGGGGGTGGGTGGGGAGGTTTGCCCTCCTAAAAAGCTCTTTCGCCCCCTCAAATAATGCAAAGTTTTCATTTCGGTCACCAGTAGTTGGGGGAGATTATGTAAGACCAGACCCCCAGTAAGACTTAGCCCCCCATCAATACATATCTACTGACGCCCCGAGGCACAAACCTTCGGGAACGAGCATGATTGGCTGGTTTGTTTTTGGTACTGAATGTATGCCTATTGTCTGACTGCAGAATTTTATTGAGCTCAATATTGACTCAACCGCAAACAACACAAAACCCAAGGAGGGAGTTTCTGAGATGTTCTGCAGTGCTAAAATGAGCATTAAAAATAATTAATAGAATGTAAAAAAATATTATATTTATCTATTTAAGACGGACTGGTTTAAGTGTCGGGGTGATTGGGCCAGATTATGTGATGCACATGCTGACCCCTTGACTCCGCCCCACACGGGGACGAGTGATGTCACAACCAAATTTGTTCCAGGAAGGCTGCTCCCCCGCTCTAATTTGCAAGAAAAGCAAAATTTAGTCAATTTTTTCCAGCAAATGCAGTGCATTCAGATTAAGATCAGAGTCAAATTTTTTAAAGGTAAAAGTCAAATACGCCAAAGTCATGTCTCTAGTGCCTCAGACACACCTTAAGGCATTTGAATACTTTCATAGTAAAATGGCTAAAAACTTCAGTTTTAAGATGTGAGCCTGCATGCATAAAGTCTCTCAAAGAAGTGCAGCTGATCTAGGATCAGGTTTCCCCAGTCCATGTCAAAACTAAGGAAAGGAAAAGCTGATCCTTGAAAAACACTACAACTCTGAGACTCATTACGACACTGAGCCAACAATACTGCTGATGCTCACTTGACCTGTCACTGACGTCCTGTTTATAACTGGCCCAGCAAGCATCCGAAGGCCTGCATAATGCAAACAGGAACTGCTCCCAAACTTATTCCCCAGAGTTCACAAACCGACTTCCAGCCACTTTCAGTGACCGCGACCGTAACGCAGTGTTTCAGAGCTCGGAGTGATCAGGGTCCGGGGAAGAGGGCCGGTCAGTCTGACTCAAGTGTGTGTGTGTGTGTGTGTGTGTGTGTGTGTGTGTGTGTATGGCAGGAACAGTGCGATCGATTGTGCGTGTGCAAACTTGTACATGAGCGTGTGATGAGCATGAGTGCGCGTGGCCTTGCATATGTGTCTGAGAGAGAGAGAGAGAGAGAGAGAGAGAGTAATGGGCTGGGCACAGTGCTGCAGACCCTGTAATGGGCTGGGCACAGTGCTGCAGACCCTTGTTCGTGGGGCCTAGCCAGTGTTGCCAAACACAGTGTTAAGTTGCTGAGTGACCCGGATGAAGGTGGTTCTGCGACTCAGCTCCTTCAGTTTGGCTGCACCCACATAGGTGCAGGTCGATCTCACGCCTCCCAGGACGTCCCGAACGGTATTATCCACCGGCCCTTTAAACGGCACCTCCACCGTTTTCCCCTCCGACGCCCTAAAACACACACACACACACACACACACACACACACACACACACACACAAGTCATTTTTCATGTCTTGTGGGGTCATTCCATAGACTTGCACTCATTCCCTGACCCTTCTCCCTGACCTTAACCCTCAACACTACATACCTAACCCTAACCCTAATCCTAACCTTAACCTAACCCTAACCTTATCCCAACCCTAACCTTAACCTTTAACCCTAAAATAGCTCAGTTTCCTCATGGGGACCTCAAAATGTCCCCATAAGGATAAAGAAATCTGGAATTCCGTGTCTTATAGGGACATTTTGTCCCCATAAAGGTAGGTATACCAGGAGCATATATACACACGCGCACACACACAGGGGTAACAGATAATGTTTTTTTTTCATATTGCAGGACAATGTCACACACATATTCTGTATCTGCTGGTTGCAGCGCTTCACTGAAGCTACATCACAGTTATATTGAGAGAAATAATCAAACCCAGGACACCATGTTTTTATAGATACAGCATTACATCAAATGGAAAATATCTAGATCTCATACATCATTTTATACACATTTCCCTGTAATTTAGCAGGACGTATTTGTAATCATTGGAAACCTCGGGATCTCCATTAGAATTTAAAACAGGCCCAAAGTTCCGCAGGTTTGAATACAGCAGCCGCATGTGACGGACCCATGCGTGGAACCGTAGGATTTAAGGGGATAACCCCCCCCCGCAGACTCACCTGTAATCTGCCACGCCCCCTGCGTGCTTCTTCATGGCGGTCTCAGAGCTCATGCCGTAGAACAGTTTGTACTTCTGTCCGTTTTTCTCGATGACCTCACCACCGCTCTCATCGTGACCTGCCAGCATCCCGCCGAGCATCACGAAGTCCGCCCCCGCGCCTACAACGCAGAGCAGATGCGGAACATCAAACCCCGCCTTTCCCAAAACAAATACAACCCTGCAATGTACTGTTAAAGAATTATTGACTTCAGTTATCGGTGAATCCAATGATTTATCGAGGTGCCGCCTCGGTGAACATCACTCGTCCAACGGTGATAAATCATTGGATTCACCGATAACTGAAGTCAGACACTGTTTTATTATCTGACCCTATTTGGAAATATAAAGTAAGAGAAGGGCGATAACTCTAACGTAAAGCTCCTCACAGGGACGAAGCGACACAAAATACAGACACTCAGGAGCTCCTGCGGGGAAGCCTAATCTATTTTCAGCTCCAGGTCGTCGGATTGTTATATTCACCTCTCGCGCACTTACATGCGGTGAATATCACCGTTTACAGTGACCAGCAGAGCTCGCCTCAACCAATCAGGAGAGAGCGAATCCTTACGTCATATAATAATAAAGGATGACAACACCTCCGGTAAAAACGAGGGTCACAAAGCAGCCATATAAAACTCACCAAAAGCCTTTGAAACGTCACCTGGGCAGGTACATCCTCCATCCTGTGAAGGTGTCGAAGAAAAGCAAGTTAGAGCGAACGCAACAGCTGAGATCAGGAGGAGGAAACAAGCGCATTAACACACTGAATAGATCTTTAAAACTATTGATGTCTGATCTTAAAGTGTCGCGAGAGACCGGGATTCTTCCAGGGCCTGAGGTACACAGGTAAGTGAGGAAACTAAATTTCAATATATTCATGCAAGACACAAAAACTGCTGATCATCTTCTAAACTTAGAAATTATATAAACATGCTAACCTGAACTCCGGGGTTTAGAAACACAGTATAATGTAACCCTGCAATTTGGAGATACATTCTTGGGATGAATGACATTTGGGGATGGATTTCAGCATGTACAGTCAGGTCCATATACGCCACCACAAGAGATGTGAAAGGCTTCAGTCAGGCTGTGCTCGATGGAGCATTCCCAGCTTTCATTTAAGCATTTTGCAAAAAAGATCTCATGGACCATGCAGGTATTACAAACATTTTTGCAGATACCCCCCATATTTCATGGGCTCACAGTTATTCAGAAAAAGAGACATAAATTAAGTTGTTAATTAATTTTAATCAATGGTGGTTAATCCTTTGCAGTCAAAGACATATTTGAGCCTGGAACCCATAGTCCAGATACTGGGTTTATTTTCTGATGAAATTCAGCCAGGTCTGAACAGCTTCTGTTGTTCTTGGGGCATTTTGCCATAAGCAAGTGAAAAGCACATTCAAATTCAATCAGGTCCGATGACTGACTTGGACATTTTGAAAAACATTCCTCTTCTTTGCCCAAAAAAAAGTCTCATGTCACTTTTTCAGTATTCTTAGGATTATTGCCAATCCACAGTGCCCCTTCCTGACTTCTCCTGTTTTTACATATCTTTCACAAATAAATGTTTCAAATGAAACAAATATAAATTTTAGACAAAGATAACCCGAGTTGGCACAAAATGCAGTTTTTAACTGCCAGAATTTATACCGTTCAGGCGGTGGGTGATATATGTCTGTTAGATATTGGACTGATTTTTCTTTCCAGTGGAAGGCCTTTGGGTAGACAGGAAAATCCCAAATTTTCAGGTTCCAAAAGTGAACGGTTTGGTTGCTAGGGCCTCCAGAAGGGTCACCCTCTGGAGGGCCAAAATTGAACTTTTAAGAAAAATAGGTTTTTCAGTTGAAATATCTCAGTGCGCCCTCAATAGCCCAGCTTCATTTTCACTGATGTCAATCTGTGTTGGGAGGAGTTTTCAAAAATCATGAAATTTTGGTGGGCTGTTGAGGGCGCCACCTATAGGGGGCGCTTGAAAACACCACTTTGAGCCCAAGTAGCACTTACGTTTGAGGCATTCCTTGCCTGCGCCCTCACTAGCCCAAGCTTGTTTATGCATGATATGGTTCTGTAACAGTGCCTTGTGCTATTCCACTTGAAACTGTAGTGGTATGGTGAGGGCGCGGAATTATAGGTGGTGCTCAATCAGTGAAAATGCAAAAATAGGGGTATTCTGCGGCTGTAGATCTCCATGCGCTCCCATCAGATTTGAATGAAATCTGTTTTATTTGATAGCCCTACATGTCCACTATATGTATCAAAAAGACTGAAGTGGGGTTCAACTGTCTTAACCCCTTTTTGACCATCCCAGTAAGGCAAGGTTTCAAACGCGAATTAGTACAATATATAGTCTATGGATTGAATAAAGGGATGAAGGCAACAAGGCATGATGGAAAGGTAACCAACTGAAGGTGCACACATCTGGCCCTTGGCCAAGGGTTATTTAATTAGCTGGAGGGCCCGAAATAAAAATCTATTCATCCAATTGAGCAGCAGTGAGACTGGGACAGGAAAAGCAATACATGTAACTGCACACATGTGGGTGGGCCCAGGACGGGGGATCAGATAGAACCCTCTGCTGAGCGGAAGGTGGAAAAGATCATCAAAAAGGAGTCACCACATTTTCTCATTCACATCTGTATGCATCAAGCTGTTGCACTGTGTACTTTCAGTTTCACCTGACAATGTGCACAACTTTTACTTTCGAACTCCTGGCTCGTTTCATGTTTTCTGTCGATATCTCCAAAAAATAACACACTAGGGGGGAAAACCAAGTGTCTGACATCATACTTTCACCTGAGTTTTCTCTGACAAAGTAGGGATGATGGAGATAATGAGTGATTTATTTTCCTGAAATTAGCATGACAAAAGAAATAAACAATTTTTTTTTTTTAAATTTATTCATGAGCGGTGAAGCGTGCAATCCGTCCGGCCCCGCCTCCAATCTTCTAAACATTCCAAAGGAAGTCAGCAGAAGGCCGGACCCTATCCATTGGTTCAGAAGAGAGCTTTAAATTGCCGATTGCTCCACTAAAAATCATCCATTGGCATTGAATTCAAACTGACACCTATGCTGACTTATGTACCGTAACAGCACTACATAGACAAGCGTATGGAATGGTCACGTCACACCTTTCAGAATGATGGTCAAAAAGGGTTAAAACAGTTGAACCCCACGTCAATCTTTTGGTACACATAGTGGACATGTAGGGCTATCAAATAAAACAGATTTCATTCAAATCTGATGGGGGCGCATAGAGATCTACAGCCGCAGAATACCCCTATTTTTGCATTTTCACTGATTTGAGCGCCACCTATAGTTCCGCGCCCTCACCATCCCACTACAATTTCAAGTGGAATAGTATAAGGCACTGTTATAGAATCATATCATGCATAAACAAGCTTGGGCTAATGAGGGCGCAAGCAAGGAATGCCTCAAACGTGACTGCTACTTTGGTCCAAGATGGCGTTTTCAAGCACCCCCTATAGGTGGCGCCCTCAACAACCCACCAAAATTTCATAATTTTCCAAAACTCCTCCTAATATAGAATGACAACAGTAAAAATGAAGCTGGGCTATTGAGGGCGCACTGAGATATTTCAACTCAAAAACCTATTTTTCTTAAAAGTTCAATTTTGGCCCTCCAGAGGGTGACCCTTCGAGACCATAAAAACCAAACCGTCGACTTCTGGAACCTGAAAACCTGGAATTTTCCTATTTACTAATAGATCTTACACCAAAAGAAATTTCAGGCCATTTACTATCACACATATATCAACCCCAAATAGAAATCCGCCTGACCGTTATAAATTATGGCAGTTAAATGATCTCAATTGTTGAAGGAAAAAAGCTACCCAACCCTAGCTGGCCCCGTGTGAAAAATTAATTGCCCTCTTTGTTACTAATTAACCAATTAAAGAAATTTATTTAATAACTGGGTTCAGTTTCACTGGACACACCAAGGCATGATTACTGCCAGCCCAGTTGGTGGCACAACCAATTATTACATTTAGTGGGGCAATTATTTTTTATATGGGTGATAAATGTTTTGAATGAATCTTTACCTTCAATAAATTAAATGACAATTTAAAAGCTGCAATTTGTGTTTACTAGTGTTGTCATGGTCTTATATTGAAATTAGTCAAATGATCTGAAACATTTGAATGTGACAAATTAGCAAAAAAAATGAAAAATCAGGAAGGGGGCAAATACTTTTTTACCGTACTGTGAAGCACCATCCACAGATTTCTGAAGCCTTTGGCGAAATCTGAGCTGGGTCATACAGCCCAATACACTACATACTGCTGCTTTCATCAGAACATCAACAAATACAACCGAACTGGTTCCATTGGTAGCCATACATGCCCACACATGCCCTCACCTCATGGACATATGTCACTGTGCTGGCACTAATAATAATTCCCTGTGACGCACCAGAGCTGTAGCCATGGTCTACAAGGCTTTGTAGTGTTCTCAAGTTCACTGGGCATCCTTTCTCTTTATCAAAGTACCAAATAGATGGTTTTGCTGCATCTAATGTTTGCCATTTCTCAGGCTGCTTTGTTCTGATTTTCAAGCCCAATGATGGCTTGTTTTTCTGGCGCAAACAGCTCTTTCGACCTCGTGTTACATCGACGGCAACAGATTCCAAGTGCAAATGCCACACTTAAAATCAACTCAACATCTTTTATCAGCTCACTTGCAAATGAATAAATAATGAGTGAATCACACATCAGGCCATTGAACCGGACAGCAGCGAATCGTACAATTACTCTAGATCTCTTAAACAATGGGAGGGGCATGAATAAAGTGTCTTGATTCCATCATTCACGCAATCTGGATGGAAATGCACTCAAATTAAAGCTCATATTCATTATTATCGCCCACCATGACACAAAATGGAGAAGGAATATTGCCATGGAGGTGGTCCGTCCATCCATCAGTGTCGTAAATAGGAGGAACAAGTTTTCTCAAAAACTACTTTACCTCGATGAATGTGCTGCAGTTTTGTGAGTGTGTGCTACAAGTCATGGCTTTGACTGGGTCGGAAAAAGGGATTCTATGGAGAAACTGATGACAATGTCGTCCTGTTAAATTTAATTTTGCATATACTGTGGTAGACCGCTAAATAACAACTTAATCCAAATATTAATGGACCTGACTGTAAATATCGAGACTCACAAAGATGAAGTAACTGCGAAAATCGCGGGCGACAGATCTGATTTGATCACTATCAGTGACTCACGGAGATGATGTGTCCCCCCAAACCATGAGCAGCGTCGGCGCACTCGATCACCGCGCTCAGCTGGGGGTAGCCCACCCCCGTCTTCTTACGCGTGGTGCATACTGAGCCTGCCGATGGGACAGACAGGGCGTTATGCAATATACAACGATGTACACACCCAACACCACGCAGCTCTGTGCTTATTTTGCTCATTTTTACTGAAGGGTGCCAATAATTCTGGAGGGCACTGCAACTGCATTTATTTGAAGATATAAATTTCAAGTTTTCTTTCAAAAGTTGAGCGCATATGGGCATCAATTTTTTCCACCTCAATTTAATACTCAGAAAATGTATTTACACTGAGTCAGCATGAATGTTTCTGGCGACATTTCTCTCCTCATTTTTTGAGAAATAAATAAGCCAATGGCGTGAAGAGAAGCAAGGAGACGGTTTATGACATCACCTGGTCCAATGCCCACTTTGATGATGTCAGCACCGGCCAGAATCAGTTCCTCGACCATCTCACCAGTGACCACGTTCCCAGCCTGCAGTGGAGAATAATATTAATAATAATTTAAATAATAATAATACTTTTGATTTATGCAGCTCCTTTCAAGCTATACAATGCAAACCGCTACACAACAAGGCAAGATAACAAAACAGCAAATTTACAGAATAAAGAAACATCGCACAAGCTGGGAAAGGTTAAGAGAATTAATCATCAAAATAGGAATGATAACAATTTTAAAAACAAACTTACACAAAATAACACCAGGAAAAAAAAATAGTACATTACAATAAAGAATTTAGTCCCTAAAAGCAAGTCTATATAAGTGAGTCTTCAAAAGAGATTTGAAAGAAGATAAAGAATCAGCATTTTCCAATATTATTTGGGAGGCCATTCCAGAGCCATGGAGCTTTAACTGAAAAGGCTCGATCACCCTTTGTTTTTAACTTAGACTGTGGAACAGCCAATAATGCCTGCTTTAAGGACCTGAGCGATCCATTAGGTTTATAAGGAATGTAAAAGCTTACTTATGCCGTATATTCTGGGGCCAGACCATGAAGTGCTTTGTAGGTAATCGATAAAATAACATCAATTCTAAAATGAATTGGCAGCCAGTGCAAAGATGCTGAAATTGGAGTAATATGGGCTTCGATTTGTCTTGGTGAGCAATCTTGCTGCAGAATTTAGAACCACTACAAGCAATATTTTTCACCATCATCATCAAAAGCTACTGCACAACACTCAGTGTAATCGACCCAAAAAGTGCATCAAAGGTCAGTGAAGTTAATGAGAAAGTCTTCCCTCTCATTCAGACTCTCTGGTAACCGCTGAAAATGAGGGAAAAACATTCTCATTCATAATTACCTGCAAAATGCAGCCAAACTCAAAATGTGCTGACGTCCATTCTTTTATTTTGAAGAATAATCACAAAGCATCTGACTGATGCTTAACCTCATACACAAATATTCACGCATTAACAGAAGATAAAACATGGAGGACATGGACAAATTATTTAAAAATAACAAGATTACAGTCCCAAAATACTGCAGCACTAATTAACACACTATAGCTAAGAGAATTATAGAACTATTTACTTGTATGATAAATTCCTTTTAAAATTTGAAACTATTGCGGGGAGGATATACCAGTGAAATAATGATCCTGTGACACTCAGGGCTTTGGATTTACTCAGCCTTTTCCATTCACCACTGGGAACAAACCTCCTCACAATTATTCCACCACCTGACCAGCAGAGGGAGCTCTTTCTCAGTAACTCACCATGATGGTGTGCGAGGGAAACTTTTCACGCACGTCTTTGACAAAATGGACAAAGTGCTCAGAGTAGCCATTGGCCACGTCGACACAGATGTATTGTAGCTTGGGCACTGATGCCAGCACTGAACTGAGCCTGTCAAAGTCCCCCTCGCCTGTTCCGGTGCTGACCGCTACACTCTGGAGGCAGGCAGAGAAACACACACACCAGACCATAACATATCCCAATGTGTCCCTCACCATGAGAAAAAAAAAAGACAGGTCTTTAACAGAAATATCATTTTCTACACTGGCACAGCTGTGCAAGAGGCACTCCACGGCAACACAGAGTAAACACACAGCTTCTAAAACGAAAATTCTTTCCTGTTTTGTTAAAAAAGTGTTCAGAGGCACTGATAATGCTTTTAGCGGCAAATGGCAACCTAGTGATAATACATGAAGCAACGAGTTTTCAAAATTAAATAAGCTCTTCGAGGCTCAACAGCGCCCCCAGCACATTCAGGCCAGGAAATGAATTACAGATTTACAGTCCTCTCTCACTCACACAAGCCACATAAGAAATTAAAACTGATTTAGACAAGCTTCTTTAACTTTTTATTCTCTCCAAACAATTTGCTTAGCATTAATGCTTCATGTTGCAATATCTCAGCATAAACCCAGGCAAATTTACCGTATTAATTAAAAAAACCGGCACAAGAAGTTTGAAACTTAGCTTGGTGTCAATTAAATATTTTTTTAAAAAGATCATCACACTTACAAACACTGAAGTACATAATGAAATACTTCAAATCAAGAGGAAGTTAACTAAAAAATTATTTCAAAATCCTGACAATGAACTGTGAAAGACAGACATGAGGATTTAGTGAGAATACCTCCAGGCATTCGGGGTGCTTTGCTGCAAACTCCTTCCAGTCGTCCACAGAGTAGTGCTTATGAACGGCTGTAAAGAGAGAGAACTGGGGAGGGGGCAGAAGATGGGCATGACTTCAGATTATCCCAGTAAACAGCTCCTGGCGTACAGTGATAATGGCAACAGCTTCAATATTCCTCAGATTGTGATAGTGGAGCGGGGCTGTAAGAGGCCGCAGGGCTGAGCGCAGGCTTGTGTGCTGGTCAGAGAGACTTTGTACAGTGGGTGTGTCTAAGGCAGGGCAGCCCAATCATATTCCTGATCTATGGACCAGCGAGTTTTCTTTCCAACCATAACTAAGTGCACCTCATTCCACAGTTGGGAAATGCCATGCGCTGTAAATGAGTAAAAATGAACAACACACACACAAAAAAAAAAAAACATGTTGGAGGATAAACAGTCCCAGTTAATTCACTACCCACTTCCCAGCATGTCTGCTAAGCAAATCTAGCCTTTGCAAAACCTGACTGTTTTAGGCCAATCTCGAGTGCACACATCAAGGCTACATTCACATTAGCAGGCTGAAGTAACTCATATTGGACTTTTCGCCTTAATGTGACTCAGATCTGATGTTTTCAGGGTTGTACGGGCACAGAAATTCCATCTTTAAATCCGGTCCTCAAGTAAGAATTGAGGCACTTTCATATGTGGCCTTGAATCGGATACAAATCTGATATGTGGCCATGTAGCATGAATGAGAGCGGTCCGATCGAAATCGATATGGCTTCTTGCTTGTACCCGTGCGTTGAGCCCAGCAAAAAACTTAAAAAGCTACCCGTCATGGCTTTATTCGCCCTCTCCACCTCATCACAGACAGCTGACAAACTGTTAGTCATCCTCCCAGGCAAAATCCCATCCTTACATTCGCAACAAGCACCTGCACTTTCTCCCTTTGAGTCAGGTTTTAATACTGTATGTACTCCAACACACGTGAAATTTTTTGTTGTTGGTGATGCAGATGAACTGTGCAAAAACACATTGATGTGCCAATGCCAGCCGTTTCAGAGTACAGATGCGTTCACATAACAAAGAGATACAGGTCATCTGTAATCATGGATGTAAAATGTCAAGACAGGCAAACATGATCTGAGCTAAACATTGGAATTGAACAACGAGGCTTGTAATACAAACGTAGCATAACAGATTTGTGCTGCATGAGCTCTGAGCTCAAGAGGTGGTGTGGATGAGGTTAAGAGGTTCAGCTAAAAGAAAACATAGGTGATGGAAACACCAGCATGTAAATATTAGCACAATAGCTGCAGTGCTATGGCTGCTCTACCTTCTGCAGGGCCACAGCCATCTCAAAGGTTCCCACAGTGTCCATGTTAGCAGCAATAATGGGGATCCCATGGTAGGTGCCCTTGGAGTTTCTGAAGAAGAAACTCCGCATTAGGTCCACCTGTCAAAGAGACCAGAGTCAGAACATTAAACCTGAGACTCGTAATTAATTTACGTACGCAGACCAACAAGGGTCACATGCTAGAAACTGCATTTATATGCAGGCCAAAATGAATGCCAATTTATTCAAGTAATTACAACACCCTTTTTAACCTTTGAACACAGCTGTGATCTTGGAACAAAACTGTAGCCTGCAGCACTGACAGAATGGCTTACAAATAACTTGTTGAGCAAAGTAAAGCACACGAAGTCAGATCACTCTCTTCAAAACGGATAAGAAAGAGAGCCGTATGAATGGAAATTAATGGCATATACAGGTCCTTAGGAAGGGCATAGGGTATTCGGCACAGTTTGAACATTTGAAATGTCACTTGACAGATGGTACGGGGGATTCACCAAAACGATGGCGCACAACAACAGACTGAAAGCGCATGTCGTGTTCCACACTTTTCTATCTTACCTCACTACGAGACTTGAGCGTGCTGCGTTTCGGCCGGAGCAGGACGTCCTTGAAGTCCAGCTTGATGTCGTTCTCAATACGAGGCATGTTTGTAATTTCGTCTGTCCTTCTCTCCGACACACTCTGCAAGGTAGAGGGTGCATCCATTTGCAACGTAGTTATTAGCTGACGATAATTTACATATTTCCCAAACAGAAGTCACAACGGAAATCTAGATTTGTTTTATGCGAGGTGGGCAAGCAAGGTACTGATTAAAATAAAAATTAGACAGTACATTGTTATTCCACATCAGAAACAAAATGTGAACCAATATCCACAATCGTAGCTCGCACATCGCACAGTGAACCAGCGCAGTAAGTGAGAAGCTAACTATGCGTGTAGAAAGCGACACTTAACCTCAGTAAGAGTTACACACCTGCTCGTCTTTGTGATACCAACAATGTCCTTATATAGCCAGCTATTCGAAATTAAGCTTCAACAATTTACCCTATAAAGCCTGCTGCGATCGCGGTATTTCTTGACAATGTTGCGGGCGATCACGATTAGTACAACCAAGGTAGGTAGATGTCGTAAGGCAACTAACTAGCTCGCTATTTGACAGCTGTCGTGAACTCCAGCTAGCAAGCTAGGAAAGTAACTAAGATTGCAAGGTTGGCAAATAAATCACTAAGGCCTTTCTCAAAATTTACCATAATATCACTCACTGATTATGACTGAGATATTTGCTCAATAAATATAAATCGCAAGTTGCATAGTTTAAACATTCAAAATATGAATGAAAATAGCTAGGGGCAGACAACGAGATCTGCCTGTGTTCTCCGTGTTCTCCTCCCCAACTTCCGGGCAGCAAACGAAAAGCGGGCTTTTCTTCATTCATTTACTGATGAACGAGCATCCCGCCACCTACAGTATCGGAGCATGTTACATCATGACTTCATAAAGGAGTTATATTCTAGTTATCAAACTGTTTTCATTTAAAAAATTAAATAAAGCTTTTTGTTCCTATACTTGTTTGTCCACTGTCCCCAACAAAGCTTTGATGCTATAAAGCTCCCTCCCCATATTTTCCACCTTGTTCTTCAATCTTTCTCTTTTGACAGTGAATTTCCTCTCAACCCATGAGCACGTTCTCATGCATGCTCTACTGTTTTCTTGCAGTCACATTTCGCATTTATCTGACTCTGACACGCGAGTGCAGGCTCAAAGGGGTTAATTAAAATATTTAAATGAAACAGGTTTAGTATCCAAACGTGACTTCTCTGTAAAATCATTATGTTACAACTCCAATACATTAGGCGGTGACATGCAGCTGTAACTTATTGCAAAATAGAATAAAACCAAAGAAGAATAACAGGAAGCAATGGGGGAACAGAAAAAAGAAGATACGAAGGAAAGCATGATTCACAGCAAAAAATAAAAAATAAATAAAATCTTGTGGCATAAAAATTGTTGATTAGACGTTTCAGCATGAGAGCCACTATTTATTTATTTATTTATTTGCTTACTTTGGAAAATATCCGACATGTTCGACATTATCCGGAACCATCTATGTCCAGATGAAACTAGGCGGGATTATTTTAGGTTACACAGGAAGTGCAACTGAATTGCGCGACGGAAAGATAATCCGAGGGAAATTGCTAATTTGAAGAAACGTTGGCTTTTTCGGTTGGGCTGTCGCTGGCTCTAAATGCTACCAGAATAATTTGTATTAATCACATCGCAGTTAGAAGTAATATAGTTGTTTTGCGGGATTGGAGGCACACTTCAGTTATTCATCATGTTGATTAAAGTTAAGGTAAGATGATGTTCCCGAGCCCTCAGGTTTTATCCGTGCCGATCATGCTAGCTGTCCAGCCGACATGACAAGAACATTGACTTCATCCAAAAACCAGTTGTGGCTATTTAATGAATCTTTCTAATCAATTAAATAGGTTCTGACTGTTTTGTAAATATATGTCGTATTACAGCCGAGGCGGCTGGATGCACAACTATCATTCAGCCTCTGTTGGAGGTGGCGAACTGAAAGAGCTAAAATCAGCAGTAACTTATGTGATTTGCTTGAATGTAATTTCAAGCCAAGGCATTATACGGAAGATAGCTGGTTTATTATTACCTTACGCTTCCTTTGCTTTTGGAATAAAGCTGCCTCATTAAAATCCAAGTTAATTAAGAGTAAGTTACTAGCTAGCTGAAGGAGGATCAACTCTAATGAATTAACGTTGGCAGACGTTGAAGTTGGCTAGTGTTATTGACGAAGGCTGGATCTCATTTGAAAATTTTCTGGTTTCAGTACTAAACCGATTGTCAGGAAAGATTCGGATTGTTGACGATTCCGGGACCGATGGTTGACAGACCAAGCATAGAAAAAAGAAACACTTTCAGTGTAATATCTGTATAAGAAAAAGAAAGAGACAAATAAGATTATTAGAATATATGCATTTCAATTTCAATTATTCATAATCCTTTCACAGTTCTTTTCCGCTTTTGTTGGGCATCTTGAAAAGGCTGCCCGGCTGTAGAATATCATCAACTCATGATCCTCATGGGCTGAGATCAGCTGGCTGTCCAGTGTCCACCATCCCTTCATGTGGGAGTCGGTTGCAAAGACAGTCTGGCCTATCAGAAGCACAAAGGCCGTTTTTCCTCACTGCCTCATGACTAACACGTCTTCTCCACAACTGTAGAGAGCATAAATACACGTGAACTTGGGGACACTTTCCTCGATCCACCTGGAAAGGGGAGGAGTTGTCACCATGGCTACTGATATATGCATTGCATTGAATATGACATCTCACCACTGAACTGAATCTCTCACCCATAGTTCTGCTCTTGGTTAGGGCGCATGAGATGGGGAAAGTCAGCATTGATGTGGACTCAGTCCACTGCCAAACATGTTTATTTGGCAATGCTCAAGATCAATTCTCGGAAATTTCCGACATCCAATATGGCCTAGCGCCGGCCATTTTGTCGAAATTTTTTTTTTTTGCAGATTTTGTGTTTTCTGCTCATTTTGAGCCACATTTATATATATATATATAAATGTACAGGGATGCGTATTAATGTCATAGCAAGAGTAAAAACGGTAACATTGCGGCTGTAAAAATTTGCAAGTGATCTCTCATGGGGATCGGGGAGATACACGACTCGGTCCCCATTGCGACCGAGTTATTTAGTTTTCCCATGTGCCGATGAGGTAGCAGTGTTTATTGCAGTGCATGATGGGATAGGAATGTGATAGGAATTTCAGCATATTGTAAATGTTTTAGAGTTGTTATTATTCCTGCATCAAAATGATGCCATTTCAGGGTTCTTTCAAACAATATTCATTCTGTTCCTCCAGGGACTGGGTGTGGCTGTCAGGATCCCCAGAAAAAGCAGATTTGGTCCGAAAATGCTCCTTGGGCCAGGCCCATTCTCTCCACACTAATGGGGTGTAGGATGCTGAAATTGGGTTTAAATGAAAGTATTAGGCTTGAGGAAGGTGTCCCCAAAATATTCATACGTCTTACAGTTTTGGCGATATTCCACTTTATAGATGGCTAGGAAACAGACGGCTGAGCCCGAAAAAGTGCCACGCCCACTTTTTCGGACCCTTGTAGAAGGGAGACCATTTGGAGTATGAGTCTAATATTTTTGATTTTGTATATTGGGCCCATAAACTACAAAATATGTGAAAATGAAGCAAATCGGGCACCATGGACTGGGGAGTTTTCTTGAAATAGGTTGATTTCAAATGGAATGCCCCTATTGTGTAATTGCGTTAAAGTAACTCGCAACGACTTCTTTGAGCTCTCATTTCTCTGTTTATACTTATTGCTTTCAATCAGTTGTTTGCCAAGTTAAAACTTACGGTTTGAGCATTTAGTTGGTATGTTTTTATGTTTGTTTTAGTTTTCCATTGCAAACTGAGCCTAATCCCCAAATCCTTATTTTCTCGTCAAAGTGACACCATCGTTAACTCCTGGATAAGCTGTTTGTGAA
The DNA here is from genome assembly GCA_029692085.1 of Gymnothorax javanicus. NCBI lineage: Eukaryota > Metazoa > Chordata > Actinopteri > Anguilliformes > Muraenidae > Gymnothorax > Gymnothorax javanicus. The sequence continues at coordinate 111,128,211 of CM056201.1, read as the reverse complement.
TTAGGGAACGGTCATCCATGCCAAGATCATATTTATCTTGCCGCCTGCGGTTGTTCTAACTGCAAATTGATTGATTGATTAGTGAGTGACGCTCAACTCTCATCCCAACACTCCTTCCTAGGCTTAGCTTATCCAGGAGTAAAAAGCATCATTACAGGAAGGATATTGCAAAATGGTGGATCCTTTTACTGCGTTTTAATAAACTGAAGATGCTTCAACTTTGCTCAAATGCTGTGTTATTTGTGCATTATCACTAGGTGTAATCCATTTGTCCAGCAAAAGCCTTTTTTAAATAAAAATAGATGCTGAAATTACCAGCAGGATTGTGTTATGCGTTACAAATTACCCCATTTTCTCTGTTTCTCCTTTATTTTGTGCAAGGTTGTAATTTTCTCTACCCTTTTTGGCCTGTACAGTAATCAGTATATATGATCATAGCTGTGTGCAGATGTCTGACTTTTTTGAAGTTCTTAAACCAACGGAGAAGTTTATCTGCCTTCCCCAAATGGGCATGGATATTGTGCTACACATCAGTGCTAATCTGAATCCGTGAACAGGCACAAACGTATGATTATCTGCATTTGCAAAACAGTTTTTTGGTAGAATTTCCATTCAGAAATTGCATGCTGGGAGGTCGACTTCATGCAGAACACCTGAACTGAAGTGCAGTCGGCTTCCTGTCGTGTTTGTAGCATACGACACCCGCGCCCTCCGCACACACGGGGCTGATGACCCCCATTCTACTTACACACCATATATTAATGGGACTCCAGGTCTATATTCAGATTCAAGGTCCAGATTTGGTGGCCGGCCAGCTGCCATAGTTGTGGTGTCCAGGCCTGGTCCTGGATAGCGGTATGGTGCGCTGGCATTTTATCTCGCTGTCCACTACAGACCCAAGAAACCAGGTAAATAAACCAGGTCAATAAACTGTAATAAACTGCTTAAATCCTTCAATGAAGTACTGAGTCACAACCAGTAAACCAATCCCAGCCGGCACTGCGGCCCTTCCGCCATTCCTGGCCAAACGGTGTCCAGATCACTGCTTACATCACAGGCTGTGTCAGGCTCTGATCTCATAAAGGGCAGGAAACGTCCTGGTGAGGAGATCTTTCTTGTAGCGAAGCCAGAAGTTTTAGGTCTTTTTTCTTAACATTGACATCATGAAGATGAAGAGCTATCGTTGGCCTCCGGGGCAGATTTCGGTGACATTGTAATGTGAATTATGTGAATCAGTTGAAATGAATCAGCTCTTTAGAACAACTTCGGTGAGCCATGATTAGTTCACATAAAGGATGAAAATACACAGAAATGCGCAAAATCATTTGATTCATGGGGAGTTGAACCAGTTTCTTGAACAAAAAAACTAGCCAACTGTGGTCTTGACAGGTGGTGGCCTGTTTTTACTGAATTGCAATTATAACCAGAGGGGTAGCATTTTTTTTGAAGCTGGCCATTATTGCATGTTGCAGTACGATTCAGTGTTGTGCGTCTGCATTCTTCATCGTCTCTTCTTCCTCAAACGCCCCCTCTCTCTGTGCCTTTCAGACTTTGACTGGAAAGGAGATTGAGATCGATATTGAGCCGACAGACAAGGTGAGCACCATCTCAGTTTGAGATATAATATTTATCTCACTGTCACATTAAGGTGTTGGTTACTTCAGTGCGTAGTCAGTAATATTTCAGCACTTAGGGCTCTATTTTAATTATCTAGCTCAGGGGTCCCCAGTCTTTCCCAGATAGGGCTAGTGTGGGGGCAGCCTTTCATTGCAACCAAGCAGCTACACACCTGATGCTACTAATCAAGCTTATTAGCAAAGAGTCCAGGGGTTGATTAGTAACAGGTGTGTAATTGCTTGGTTGCAATGAAAGCTGCACCCACACCGGCCCTTTCTGGGAAAGATTGGGGACCCCTGATCGAGCTCATACTTAGAAGGAACACTTGATTACTTTTGCATGCTTTAATCTAATGTTTACAAAGAGATGCTGTTTTATTGGCCCTGAGTATCAGCAGTACATCTGTGCTGCCACTGCTGAAGTCTGTTCAATTATCCACCTGACGCAGTTTTTAAATGTAAGAGCTGTGCTGATGTTCTGTGGCGCCCCCTCTGTCTGAGCCTCGTCATCGCATTGGCTTCTGCTCTCCGGTCCTTTACCCCGGTGATTAAAATCTGTCTCCGTTTCCCCCTCTCTCTCTGCTCTTTCCCTCTCTCCCTCCATCTCTCTCTCCGTCCCCCTCTCTCTCTCCCTCTCTCTTCCTCCATCTCCCTCTTTCCCTCTCTCCCCCTCCCCCCTCTCTCTCTCCCTCCTCTCTCTCTCTCTCTCCATCTCTCTCTCTCCCTCCATCTCTCTCTCCCCCTCCTCTCTCTCTCTCTCTCTCTCTCAGGTGGAGAGGATTAAGGAGCGGGTGGAGGAGAAGGAAGGGATTCCGCCTCAGCAGCAGAGACTCATCTACAGTGGGAAACAGATGTGCGTTCTGTCCCTACATTACAGCAGAGTTTTTATGTCGCACCTCAGCCACAGCCAGCACTGATCGCACTGCAGTCTGCTGATCTGCTGGAGTATTTCTGCGCTAAAGTACTCATTTCACCAAATTCTGCTGATTTTCCGCAGTACTTTTACACCAGAGTATTTATCGCACATCAACTGTAGTCGTCAAAGTGGCGGAATGGGGACCCAAGCGCAGAAAAACTATAAATTTTGAGCTGAAGTTTTATTGATAAACAGGATGAGTAGAGGGCAAATGAGACGCGAGAGTAGGAACAGAGCAGTGGGGAAACGGACACAGAAAATAAACAGAAATGCAGTGATAAATGTGGAAAAGAAGTGGAGAGGAAGTGATGGAGTCAGACACTGGGAAACGCACAGAAGAAACAGACACGTGTTTACATTCATAATTAAAGTGCCCCTTTTATGTGACTTTTCACTTATCATTCTTGTATTCTTGAACTCCACGAAAAAAGGTTTAAATGCGTCATTGTTAAAAAAAAACACTTGAGTTTTCTCATGCTGGCCAATTCTGCAGTACCTGTCTGTGAAACGCTCCGTTGAAAGTCCTGTCACCGCCCTCCCAAAAACCCCAGTGCGATTTGATTGGTCAACTTGATCACTCGCTTGTGATTGGTCCACCGTTTGCACCCCATGTCAAGCCCCTTACCATAAATGGATTCCGCTTTAGAAACAAATACCGGTTCAGCCTTGTGGGCGAAACCCACTTGAATCTAGAGTGAGTTCTGGAGCTCTGGAGCAGTGAGTTTTGCAGCAGTAAGCGCTTCCTCTGGAGGTGACATCCAGTTGTTTTCGGACACAGACCTTGTAAATGCGCATAAAAACGATATGATTCACACTACGGCATTAAAATAATGAAAAACCATAATGGGGCACTGTAACTAAACGCTAGACTAGAGGAGAGAACGGAAGGAATGCAGCAGATCTTAGACTGGAAGGGGAAACACGAGGAGCACGAACAGAGAAATACGTCACTATTAACAGGAAGGAGAAGACTTATCAAAATGATAGTGGCAAAGCTACTGCGCCCACTTGGCCAAACGTGGCCAAAATGGTACTTGGCCCAGATTTATCCCATACACACGCATATGAAACATGAAAAGGATCCGTGAAAAACCGAGGGCGCTAGAGTGCTGACGAGGCAAAAAAAGTTTATGGACGCATGGCAGACCACCACGAAGGCATCTAACCACAGCAAAAGCCCGATTGGCCTAGAGGCCAAACAGGCTGAAAAAGGAAAACAGACACGTGGAATGAAAATAAGAAAGTCGAACTCAAGAAAACATAGAAAATAAAATTCGAAACAGATCGAATCCTGACACAAGTGGCTGGGGGGCAGTTTTAGTGACTTTCTGAATCAACATTTTTTTCTGTCCTTTTGGTTTGTGTAAGCGGACTGTGCTAAGAACCAGCTGTAGTCCCCATTAATCACTCCTAACTGCACCCCATTCTCTGTTAATCAATCCTAACTCTGCACCCCATCCTCTGTCAATCACTCCTGACTCTGCACCCCATCCTCTGTTACAGGAACGATGAGAAGACTGCAGCAGACTATAAAATCCAGGGCGGCTCCGTGTTGCATCTGGTTTTGGCCCTAAGAGGAGGGGCTGCGCACAGCCCTGCTCTCCCTCTGCCCCTCCTGTAACCCGCCCGTCTGCCTTGGCAACCATTGAGCGTCTGCCGGTGAAACATCACACTCCGCCCCAGCAGAACTCTGGGGAGCTGGAATCGCTCATGCTAATTTAGTTCTATTAACAGATCCTGTCCTTGAGTTGTTGTTTATAATGTATTGGAGATGTGCACGCTGTGGCGCTTTAGATGCGTGGTGCCACAGGAAGGAGAAGTTCTTTCGCGCCGTTCGGTGACTGCTGGGTGAAACGATGATACTACTCAGTGTGGCAATAAAAGTTGATTTCACCTGTGATTTGGTCATCTTGTGATCCATTTTGGGTTTGACTTTGCTTTTTTATGTTTAGTTGTTGACCAGCAGTAACATTCAGTGTAATACTGCATTCGCTCGCTTATGATGGTACACTGACGCCAGTTTCCACCTTAAATTTCCACAGCTTTCCTTGATTTTATGAATAGTCCGGCATTTAACTGCCACTAGGTGGCAGCACATCTCCGGTTGTAATTCTTGCAACATTAGATGCTGCAGTAACGAGATTGGAAGTGTTTGGCTGTTATATTGGTCTTTTTTGCTTAGGAAAGTTCCTAACGCATTGGAAATGATACAGTAGTAATTATGTGTTGTTAGAATTCTGTAAATATTGGAGGAAGGTGCTTGAGTGATTCCCAACTTATTCATTTTGCGTAGGGTACATTGGACCATCGTTTATGAAGAGAAAGGAGATAGCGCTGTGCGATAATTCCTTGCCGGAGCAATATTTGAAGTGACGCACTATCCGGCCAGTCACGAAAACAAAAGAACGTGACGTGCAAGAGAAGCATGATCATGTTGTCTTGTGCATTCGGATTCTCTTTGGAATTCTCTTACAACTTTCAGTGACCACATAACGTTTTTCACCAAGGTTAAGGAAGTATGGTCAGGAATTAGACAATAGGATGCTTATTTTTTGACTATCCGAACACAGTTGTTGACTCTGGTGCTGGCACTGAATTCATCTGGAGCAAATGAGCTGAGAGTTTATTCTCAAGATGATTCTGTGCCGTTACTATTTTTGGCTGTGTAGCAATGAAAATGACCCTTTCAAATGTTCAGCTATTCAAATGCTTGTTCATGTTTTTGCAGATTTGCGAAATTGATCTGCAGTAGCTTATGAACTGTCACTAACCCTCCCAAATAGCTCTGGAGGTAAAGCCGATCAGAGAGAAGGCTGGCACACATGTATATCGCCATCCTCCTCGTGCTTCGACAGTACATGACTGGCTTTTATGTTATGGTGCACAAATGAAACTTGGGTTTAAGTCTCCCAGGGTTTCGTGGTTTATAGCCACATTGGAACCATCACAGTTATGCACGAGGCTCTGACAGATGTCCGATGTCAAAGGTTGCTGCGTGCATCAGTGGCAGGGAGGTTCTTGATGGATTGCGTGGGCTATAGTGTGGAGCACATGCGCTGACCATGCTAGTGGGGCTGTGACCTACCTGCTCATCTGCCTTTGCTCTGAGGAAACCTGGCTGTGTAAAAAATATTTAGCGTAGTTTCTCACTTTTAAAGAATTAAATAAATTGGTCTGTATTTTGTGTCGTTTACAGTGTTGGACAGAGGTTCTCAAGCTCCCTCTCTGAATTCTGCTGTTTCTGTGTTTGGCACTTTTATTAAGAGCTTCATGGTCATCTCATTCTTTAACCCTTAGAGCGCTGAAATAAATTTTCAAGAAATTATACAACCCCAGTTCCAAAATAGTTGGGACAAAGCGTAAATTGTGAATAAAATCAAAACGCAATGACTTTCAAATCACACCAGCCAGTATTTTATTCACAATAGAACAAAGATAGCATAGCAAATGTTGAAAATGAGAAATTTTACAATTTTATCCACAAAATGAGCTCATTTCAAATTTGGTGGCTGCTACAGGTCTCAAAAAAACTGGGACAGGGGCCTGATTACCATGGTGTAGCATCCCCTTTTCTTTTTAACACAGAGAGGAGGCATCTGGGCATTGAGGAGACAAGTTTCCCACAATTGTTTAATACAGGCTTCCAGCTGCTGGAGAGTTGTCGGTCTCCCTTCACTGACTTTTTGTTTAATTATGTGCCAAATGTTCTCAATCAGTGAAAGATCAGGACTGCAGGCAGGCCAGTTCAGCACACGGACTCTTCTACTACGAAGCCATGCTGTTGTAATAGCTGCAGTATGTGGTTTTGCATTGTCCTGCTGAAATACACAAGGCCTTCCCTGGAATAGATGTCGTCTGGAGGGGAGCACATGTTGCTCTAAAACCTTATATACCTTTCAGCATTCATGATGCTTTTTAAAACATGCAAGTGTCCCACACTATATGCACTAATGCATCCCCATACCATCATAGAGATGCTGGCTTTTGAACTGAACGCTGATAACAGGAGGGGTGGTCTTTCTCCTCTTTAGCCCGGAGGACACGACGCCCATGATTTCCAACAAGAATGTCAAATTTGGACTCGTCTGACCACAGGACACTTTGCCACTTTGCTACAGTCCATTTTAAACGAGCCTTGGCCCACAGAACACGGCGGCGCTTCTGGATCTTGCTCAACAATGGCTTCCTTTTTGCATGATAGAGTTTTAGTTGGCATCTGTGGATGGTACGGCAGACTGTGTTTACTGACAGTGGTTTCTTGAAGTATTCCTGGGCCCATTCAGTAATGTCAAGGACAGAATCATGCCGGTGAGTGATGCAGTGGCGTCTGAGGGCCCAAAGATCACAGGCATCCAGTAAAGGTCTTCGGCCTTGTCCCTTGCGCAGAGAGATTTTTCCAGTTTCTCTGAATCTTTTGATGATGTTATGTACTGTCAATGATGAAATCTTCAAAGCCTTTGCAATTTGACATTGAGGAACATTGTTTTTAAAGTATTCCACTTTTTTTTTTTTTTTACGCAAGCCTTCACAGGTTGGAGAGCATCTGGTCATCTTTACTTTTGAGAGACTCAGCCTCTCTAAGACTTCCCTTTTATAGCCAATCATGTTACACACCTGATGCCAGTTAACTTAATTACTTGCTAAATGTTCTTTCAGCTGATTCTCTTATATATTAATTGCTTTTTCAGCCATTTTTTTGCTGTGTCCCAACTTTTTTGAGACCTGTTGCAGCCAGAAAATTTGAAATAAGCTCATTTTGTGGATAAAAATGTAAAATGTCTCAGTTTCAACATTTGAAATGTTTTCTATGTTCTATTGTAAATAACATTGGCTTGTGATCTGTAAGTCACTGCATTTTGATTTTATTCACAATTTACACTTCGTCCCAACTATTTCAGAATTGGGGTTGTAAATAAATGATCTTGTGCTGTTGAAATATCAACAGCAGGGGAGCTCTTTTAAATAAGTTGCCACATGATAGGTTTTCCACCAGCTTTGATTTTGATATCTTACATCATTGAGCGACAATAGCTGCATTTAGCGCTCTCAGGGTTCATTCTATCCAATAGAATTATTGTTACCTTACACAGTTGCTTACAATAAACACTTTATGGACAAGGGCTACTGTTCTTTGTGACATTTACTGGTACTTTTGTTATAATATGGCTTCGAAGGGTACATAACTCCTGCGAACATGAGATGCACCTAATCAGGTAAAACGAAAGCTTGTTAAATTTCTGGGGTTGCAGTTGTGGCTGCAAAGAAGACCTGCGCACACAGTGATCCCCATGGACCAAGTTTGAAAAACTTTGTAGATGGCTTGCAGGTTAATAACAATGCCCTCTTTGCAAAAATTAAATAATGCAGGATTTTCAGAAATTTCTCTATCATGTACACAATACACACAAACAGGCACACAATTGTCTGTTCTAAATAATATCTGAATCAGTTTGGTACATAGATTTTTATTTTGTTCTTGACAGTCATACTGAAACACGTACAAAATCTAAAACTCCGGTAGAAACGGCACATTTATGAGGAGAGTTTGAGTGTGTGAGGGTTCTAGTAATGACTGATTATTTTAACACATTCTCACCATTTGACTAACTACACTCAGTCACCATATAGAAAAATCATTATAAACATTTGAAATTTTTTACACAGTAGAAGAACAATCATATTGTGTGAAGATAAGACCACTGAAATTTGCATGGCTCTTAAAATTTTCCTCCATTACCCGAGTCACAGGTTTTCTACAGACATCTCATGCATATGCAATAAAATAATTTGAATTCTGCTCTAATGGTTTAAGGCAGCAAGGCAACATTTTGAGGTCAGGACCTGGTTTTTTAAATAGACAGTCTTAGTATGGATCATAACTTTACAAACAGGCAGTGTAGAGCAATTCCGCAGTGATACATGTGTAATATAGCAGAAGAAAGCACACATAGTGAAAAATGAACTTCACAGTGTGGCTTAATGAGATGACACTGACCATTTTTGAGGGCATATGATCCAGGAAGTCATCAGTCCTGGTGCAAAGACTCACCAAACTCACCAAGCACACAGTTTTCCCCAAGATGCTTAACACCCATGAGCCATCAGCCATTCGAACACACATGGGTAGACAGCCGTTAAGATAGCTCCAATGTGCACATCACGTGTTCCACGGTCAAGTTGTATCAGAGGATGCCGGACAACACCCTCTATTGTAACACAGTCTGAGTCTACATTTGTTTGACCAATTCCATGTGTGCTAAGGTTCTCACACTGAGGTTGTAATCCAGGCCAGTCAGCTACACTGTTTTAAGGGGCACATTTTTTACACCAAATGGCAGCAGTGTATATGGGTTCTGCATTCTGGAGGATAGCAGGGAGTGTAGCTTTGCGCCTCAGTGACAGATTGGGAAAATACAAGCAGAGTGTAAGCCCTAGAGTGTGGAAAGATATTATTGTTTGTGTGTGCGTGTGTGTGAGAGATCGTGCGCGTGTGTAAGGTGGTAGGTTTCCAGGTAGTCTGGAGATAGGATCTAGATTAAGACTTGCTACACAATTACCTGATGGCACAACTATTTAATACAATCAACAATAACTCTGTGACTAATAAGACAATCTTGCACTATTGCTCATCTAATAAATCGCACTTAACAAGAATATATTGTGGAATGGTATTTTAAGACCCAAAAACAAACATCTCCATTAAGTTCACCAGGTGAACGTGCACACAACTTCAGTACAGCTTGGTACAGACATTAAAATCTAAGCTTACAGAGCGACCCAAGGACACTCCTTCTATAAATCTATGTAAGCAACACACTTAAATATAGAGCCTGACTGCATCTGCAATTAAGCATTCAGTCTACATTTCACTGTTTGTCCTGATACTAGCTAATCTACTTGTTTCTTCAAGAGAGTGGGTTTCAGTAATTTTTGTAAGTTGATTTCTGTGTGTTGGTCAATCAATGTATGTGAATAACTGATTGTCTGGCTTCGTTAAAGTCATTTTCATTTTGATCAAGTCTATCCAATGAGATTCACTACCTGCACCTTTTTTCAGACATGAAAAATAATTTCTTTGTAAAATAAAATTCATCTTCCAGAAGACATCACAGTAATCATGACGGCAATACCAGTAGATTATAAGATAAGGCATATTAACAGATCTGGCACGACTTCTGAACCTAAATAATAATTGATAGGCACCTAACCAAGCCACAAACCTGTGGCTAATATACATGCCTTTGTTACTGAAGGCATAAAAAGTAGACCTCTGTTTTCATGTTGCGTGTTAACACAACAAAAAACAGAAAATGATAGAAAATAATGACAAAAAAGTTATAACTGACTGAAATTTACAAAAACTCTGTTGAATGTTTATACATAGACAGCTTTTTGAGTGCACTTGATATTTTTAAACCAAATTGCACAGGCTGAAAATAGTAGAATCAGAAAACTACACTCACGGTAACAACAACAAAAATTAAAATTAGAATGAAATCCTCGGGTTGACAAGTATGATGAAAGAAAGCAAATGCATGATTGTATGACACTAGACGGTTCATGGTGTTTCACTTTCGAGATGAAATGGGTCACTTCAGTTGAAGAGGAAGCAAGGCATAGGTAAGCGGGTCACGTGACATCGCCGGCTGCAGAACGGTGTCATAAGAAGCCTTTCGGGGGAAATGTCGTCAGCCAATACTCTGCGTGGGTGAGAAACACTGGAAAGTATGGCAATCTGAAATGTGATAACCGTTTTTCCCCACCGACTTTCATAATTAGCATATTGTGGTAATGCTAAAGTGATTCTCCTGGTGTAGCTTAGAAACAATGTGTGTGCATGTTCGTGCATGTACTGTATGTACCTCAGTTGAATTCAGCGCAAAGTTTTTTCCTGGTCTGTATGTGTACGCGAGTGTGTGTGTGTGTGTGTGTGTGTGTTCAGTCCTCTGCAGGCTTAAGAGCCCCACGCTCGTCTTGTGCACCATCACTCTCTTCATTGTTCCCCGAGTCTCCGCTCTCGTCCATGGCTGGGTACACCACGAGACAGAACTTCTGTCCCACATACGTCATTTTATCTGAAAAAGACAAAGAGAGAGAGAAAGATTGAGAGAGAGAGGTTACCTGCCATCATATTAAGTGCAGTTCTCAATCACATGGTTTATTCATGTGAATAGAGCTGGAAAATAGAGCTGTTGAAGTCAGGTAATTAGGAAAAATTGGACAAATCAGGATTTATATTTGCAGCCAATAGCCAAACATGTTCTAGCATTGCTGCTAAAAAAAAAGTCCTTTACATGAAACATTCATTTTTATTGGTTTACGATTACTAGGATGAGCAGAGCAAAGATTAATCGCTAGTTCCTGAACTTGCAAAGCAAGCCATGTGGTGTGTCGATTTTCTCTTTTTGGTAAGAGGAGTACGGCCCCTAAAACAGCGTTGGTATAAAAATGGTCGCAGGATGTTGCATTTTATTAACATTTGATGTATAATCAAAATATTTTCACAATTAGCTTTATTTTTTAATGGGAGAGGGTTTTAAGTGACTGTCCCAGTGTACGTGAATGCATTAGGTCAAATGGGGCCAAAAAAATAAGCAAAAATGAGACGCTTTCAGGCGTGAAACCTGCATGTTTCCAGGCTACCAGGTGCCCTAAAATCATGATTGGTTGTACGGTTGTGTGCCATCCTTTCATACTGAAGCCATTTTTAGCATTTTTGGCGCATTAAAAAAATGTTGAAGCTGATGCGGTGAGCCCATGTCAGCCACAGTTGTCCAGAATTTGTCATCATTGTTACACACGTTAGCACACACATGCATGATGGACTGAGGCCAAAACTTACATTTTTAGTGAGGGCATGAACTGTGCCAAAGTCAACATTAGAGAGGCGAGTGCAGGAAGAAATAAGTGGCACAGATTATGCGTCTGGTGGGAAACCCTACCTACCTGTGGCAGCTGGAAAAAGAGTTACATCATACATTATCGTTAGGTTATGGCTGAACTGATAAATGGATTTAACCATTTAAAAAAAAAAACAGTCATGAAATGCAGTTGTTCTTCAATTAAGCTGAATTGTTTGGCGTCCTTTTTAACCATCAGAGACAGTCCTATTTTACATGAACATGTTATCCGAGTGCGGTGGGGGTTCTTCATGCGTCTGAATGTCCGGAGTTTCTTAAGTATTTTACTTGGAAACATATTTTCTTTTAAAAAATATAGCAGAGACCCATAATAAGTTCTAAAAGTAACACTTAAGGTAGTCATCAGAATTTTAGGTCGTTTTCTTGAAGATCTGCCAGAAAGTATCCAGAATTACCTGCCTTCACCCTGATACATTTTCATCCTTCATCTACTTCAGCCAGTCAACTCATGTCGAAATGTTACAGCAGCAGAATATAGTTAGAGTTTGGCGTCTACACTCCGACCCCATCACTCCCCTCAGATAATTTTACACGGGATATTGGGGAGTGATGATTAAATACCCCCCCCCCCACCCAACCCTTTCAGCCAGAGTTCACAGGACAGGTGGATGCTGGGGGGGATGAAAAGCAGGAGGCAGCCGTATTGGTGCGAAGTAGCAATGCATGAACAAGCAGAGGGAATGCTGGGAGTTTTAAAGACTGCTGCATTGGCAGGGTGTGATTGTAGAGGATATTGATAGTGAAGGCATACAGCAGCAGAAGTTGGGCCTGAACTAGCTTGCAGGAGTCAGCAAAGTCACCTCAAAATGTTTGTCACAACAGCGGACGCAGTTAAGAGTTTGGCGTCTGGACTCTGACCTCAAGTTTACATGAGATATTGAGGAGTGATGATTCAATATCCTCCCCCCAAAACTTAATGATTCGGAGCCTAATTCTTCTGATGTGGGAATCAACTACGCGTGGTCTGGCAACCACTGCCGTGGCCATTACCCATGAGCTACAAGGGAAATATTCTTTTTACTGAAGCTGCTATGTGTGGGGCCAGGCGCCAGCCGTCGTGTGGCCATTCCCCATGAGATACTCAGCTATGAGTGGGAGTACACTACATCTAGTGAACAGCAGACTCCTGTAAGCAATAATGGGATTAGACAGCAGAGCAATGAACATTTTTGTTAATAAAAATGCCTTCAATATTGATTATCTATAACCCATTAGTGAAATAGCTGGGCAAGTTCAACCAGTTAGCCGTGCATCAAGATATAGCACTCATCTTCTGGAACTTAAATAAGACTGCACATTTATTTGTAGACCTGCGATTTGTGCAGCAATGCGTTGATGGAGGGAAACTGAATTATATCCATCTTGATGATAGTGATGGCAGCTTCACTGTCGTGAGATACCAGAGTCAGCTTTGCTTCATTGTTTGTCCCAAAGTATATGTTGGTACATGGGTATAAGTCAAACAGCGCTCAGCATTTCATTTCTGCACGAGACGATGACAACTGTACTGGCCAAGCTTCCAAAAACCACACACAAATTCACAAAACCAAAGAGGAGAGGCAGCATCAGAGAACTTGAGGTTTCACCAAAATTATCATTTATATTAAATCCAGTTTTACTCGTTTAGCCCCTTTCACGACTGAGATTGACCAGTATCGCTTTCCACAAAACAGGGCCTGAACCCCCAAGGAACAAGCCAAAAGGCAACAGCGGCAAGGATAAACTCCACCAGTCAGAAGAAACCTCGAACAGAACCCAGCGCCAAAATGGGGGAACCTAACTGCCTGAGCTCAGCCCTGAAGAAAGGAGAAGGCGAGCAGAGCAGAACCGTCAGTTGCATCATATGGCCTAAATGCAGGCAAGATTATGTTTGTGCAGTAGGAAAAAATACAAAATGAGCAATAATGTTGGGTTGGTTTTCTTGGAACGCAATGGGCTGCGGGCGACCGTGGTTCAGTCTGAATCCAGTTCACATGACATTCAGTTCATTTCAATTCATGCATTTGAATACATTACAATTCACTGCATTTCAACAAGATAATTCAATTCCTTTCGACGCACTGCTGTTGACAGCATTTCAATTTACTGTGATTCACTGCAGTTGAATACATTGTGATTCACTTCACATTATTGCAATTTATTGCGCTTAACTGTATTTCCATTTACTGCAACTCACTGCACTCAAAAACTTTTGCGTTTTACGGCATTTAAATTCATTGTGATTCACTGCACCTCAATTTATTGGGATTCACTGTGTTTAAATGCATTTGCAATTCACTGCATTCCAATCAATGTGATTTCCCGGCATGTCAAATGCTTTTAACAAAATCTTTAGAAGTTTCACAAGCACAGGGCAATTATGCTGACCATTCATGAAGTAAGTCATACAAATGAAGCGGAGAAACGATAAAAGATGACATTCTAGTCTTGAAAGCTTGCCGCATAATATTGCAACTGCACAATTAATCTGTTTTACCCAATCCCTTCTTACCCACTGAAACTTAGTATGTCCAAGTATGCGGTTTGAAGAAGCCAATTACCTCAAAAAGGCGGCTAGCTATTAACGCGACTCAAATACAAATGGCATACCTTACTGAATGCCGTGAGTCACCTTAATGCTATTTGGCTCTATTACTGTGAACCAGACACAAGATTTAAGATAAAAATTTGTATTTCAACACATTTAGCTCGCCATCAGCTGAAACGCACCTGTACGCATAGCTTGGTGGACCCTGCGCCCCCCTGCCATAATACATGTTCTGACAGCACCCATAACATTTTGCAATGCAAGGAAAGTATTTAGCCCTCCAAATTGCGACGATTTGTGATAACAAATGAATATAAAAGTGCAAAGAAGAATACGACCGAGCTCAGCGAAGCACGGTCATGCCAGACACACATTGCAGCATTTTATTAAATGAGAGAGTGCACAGGCTTTTGCCAGTATTGCAAAAGCACTCCCATCACTGACTGTGATAGTAGAACTCAGTTTGAAATTCAATTTCCAAATTACTTGCACACACTGTAAAGACAATCTGAAGAAAACTGCGTCCAAAGCCATCAATTGAATTAACCAGTTCTGCAAGTAAATAATTATCCAGGTAATAACCAAGCTTAAGAGCAGGCAGCCACACTGGTACAACACAGCGACGTATGTACAAGCGGCGGAGGAGCTGGGAGCTTTTCTCAGCTTAAATAGGCTGCCATATTTGGAGGGTGTGATTGTAGAGCATATCGGTCGAGAGGCCATAGAGCAGCTCGAGTTGACTGCCTGAACTAGCGCGGAGGCGTCACCCCTATAACTCCATAAATTTATGATTGATCCTGTGAAGTACATTTTTTTTAACTTCTCACCATTTTCGTCTTCCCTCATGCCATTTGAGGTTATTTACAGAAGCCAAATCACTTTCATTTCATTGAAACTGTGCGCTTTAACACTCATTAAGTATGTCCAGTTTTTTTCCCAGTTCTGTTTGTCCAGATCTGTAGCAGAGTTGCCAATTGTAGAACAGCTCACTTCAGCTTTTTGTATGGAACATAAAGTAGCTGTCCCTGACTACTTTGGGGTGAACTTCATGGACTGCCTATTAATGCCATTTGTAGAAGGTAGCAGTTTTGCACAGATTGGTCATCATGACATCATCACTGCCAGCAATGAGGAAAAAGAGGGGGTTTCCATACCGACGAAGACATTGAAGCATTGAGGCTTGTTTTCCCAGTACACGCCCAGGAAATAGACGGGCACGCCGGTCAGCATAATGGCCAGGCCGATGCCGCACACCACAGGCTCCGAGTACAGCGAGAAGATGAGCAGGAAGGCCCAGAAGAGAAGGTAGATCACTGGCCACACCAGGCTAACCTGTAAGCAGTCACATCATAACATAACACACCTGAACTTCAGCAGACACACACACATGCAAAACCGCCACACCTCAGGCCATAAATGTACTGTAGGTTACAGTACTCACAGTTGAAGAGCCTCGTGCAAAAAGCACTTAAGTCACATTTTTACACACTGGAGAAAAGATGGGAAGCATCTATTATAGTCACTTATGTTGATTTTTTCAATTTTCTGACTTAAGATCTTTTAGCACTAAAATCTTTAACAGGAAGATTTTATGGATTCAAAATATTTTCAGACCCTAATTTCTCACAATAGACATTTTGTGATTCAACTACTTTTAGCAGCAGGTCTTAATCTGAACAATATAATATCCTCTGCTCCATTTCTGGTAGCGTAATATTTGAGTCCTTGTACCAGTGCCTGAGCTGAATTATTTTCTGGTCTCACCTTGATTGGTTGGTTCATGTCAGGGTCTCACCTTGATTGGACGGTCCAGGTTGGGCTCCTTGATGCGAAGCACAATCTGCCCCGCCACAGTGACTCCGTAGAAGAGGTAGTTGATGAAGCCCACGTAGTTAATGAGAGTGTACATGTCGCTCGTACACAGCATCAGAAGTGTGGACAAACACTACAGGAGACAGTCAGTTCAGAGTCAGCGCCTCATTTGTACAGCCTCCGACAGGACAAACTCCAGACATGAAGACTGTGCAGTCAGTCTTTTACATTTTTTCGTTAATTGTTGGATTTCGTTTTGTAGAGAGAAAGTCATACAACAAGCTAATGTTAAAGATTTAACATACAGAAAGACAGAGAAACAGAGAAGAGCAGCAGGCAGGCATAGGACCATAGGGAGAGATTAAGACAGAGAGTGAACAGTATGGAACGCACTGTGAAGAGGAGAGCAGGGATGGGGGTACAGCGTTTGACGTGGATCATGGCCAGCAAGCTGGGGAGATGACCCTCTCTCGCCCCGGCAAAGAACAACCTGAGAGAGACAGAGAAAAACAGAGAGAAAACCTTTGACTTCGATGTTTTTGTTTCATCTTTTCGGGGGAAATAGGTGATTTTCCCCCTTTTTTTCCCTCCCACCCTGACCACAGCTGAACTGTTAAGTCCTGCCGTAACCTAAAGACTCACTTGTTTAGACAGTTTCTGACCCCCCCCCCCCGCTTTATTTAAAGGGAAAAAAAATCTTCCTGCTCTAATGTTTGCTCTCATTTGCTGTTTCTTTTTCCTGTGTGCTTCTGCCTTCTGTATAGTCTTTGCTCTACATGTTCATGACTTCAGGTGACTAATGCTTGATGTGAACTGTACCTTGTCCAGTCTGTTGGGCTACAGTGTCAGTGACCTTACTGTATGCACTTACTGTAAGTCGCTTTGGATAAAAGTGTCTGCTAAATAAATGTAATGTAATGTAATGTAGTGTTAAGTCCGCCTCAACGATCTGCTCCCATCAACACAGGAGAGGGAAGCTGTGATACGAGATTCCTCCGGCTCAAGTGACAACAAGCCCTCGGTTCTGTACACTGTGCAGGTGCCGTGCCAAAAACACACAGCCTATCCCATCGAAGGAAAACGCATTCCATGTATATCCGGCTCGTACAGCTACCAGTGTCTGGCCGACCAGGAGTGGCCATTAGAGAGCAAAGAGCCGCACAGATTTCAGCTGGCCGAACTCCAATTATCCTCAGCAAGACTGAGCCAGCTGTTGCTTGCCAATGCAGACCTCCAGCCACAGCCCATAATGGCACAGTTAGGATTCGAACACTGTCCACGGGGCTCTCATATGAACACCAACACTGTGAGCCACTTGGAGGGATTTGATGTCCCTTAATTGAAACACAAAACTTTATTCCACAGTTCCTTTAAACCTTCCCCAGTCATCAACTCACAAACCCAAAAACACTCACCTCTGCCCACACACCCCAAAAAAAGAAAGAAATTAAATAATTACGCCTGACCCCCAAACTCAATCTACACCCATTGCCATCTCCTTTTCATTTACCACACAAAAAGCCACACTCTCTTCGATATAACCCATTCTCTTAAATGCTTCTTTCAAAACTACTCAAATTTTAGCCTAAGGCACACAGAGATACGACCTCACCACGAAGAACAAGGGAAGGGAAGCTGGAGACAGAGGCTAGAACATCAGTCTGATGTGGTGAAGCCTGTCTATTCACCCTTTATTAACCAGGGAAATTTGATTGAGATCATGTTTTTGTTTTTCAAGGGAGCCCCTGGGCGAAATTCCAGATAGAACACAGTTACGAGTGAGGAGGGACGGAGGGAACAGGGGTAAAGTCTCTGGTGCAATTGGGGGTTAAGGGTCTTGCTAAGTGACCCAATCGCAGAGTTCTTCCCATCTTTATCTCTCCAGATGAATTCAGAGTCCCGAGCCCCACCAGGGGGCTTAAACCAGCAACTCTTCAGTTACCAATCAAGCACCTGACTGCTAGGCTACCCTGCCGCCCTAACTGTATACACACTCACATACTTAGGATTGCTTTGAATTCAGCAGCTGTTTTTCAGGTTGTTACCAGCATTCACAAGCTGGTTGCTAAAGTTCACTAAACGGTTGCCGGGATGATTGTCTCAGCACTGACTGACTGCGCTTATCACCAGTCCGAGCCTGATGACTGATAAACATCTGGGACAGTCTGAGCCCTCAGTGAAGGTGAGAAGATCTGCATCAGGAGACAGCAATGGATGACCAGGACCGTAGTGCCTCGTGTAAAGAGGTGACTGAGACCAGAGGGGTGGCAGCAGGCATTGGAGTAAAGCACTGGGGTAGGTTTGGGGCAGACTGACCTGGATGAGGTGAAGAGGGACCCGTTTACTCCTCCGAAGGTAGAAAGGGCCACAGAAATGGGCATGATCCACGCCATCACTCCCAGCAACTTCTCTCCAAAAGTCTGAGAGGCCGAGAGAGGACGGTTAGCCACTGGCATGCAAACACACACACACACACACACACACACACACACACACACACACACACACACACATATAAAAACATGGCACCTAACTCATCACAAATAGTAAGACACAATGGGAGTTCGCCTGCAGTCGATGAGATTAGCAATATAAACCACGATGCTGCTCTAAAAATAAACAAAAAACTTAATTAGACATCCAAACCAGACCCATTGGAGCGCACAGCATTCAGCTTTTTTTTTTCTTAAGGGACACAGTCTCACAAAGACCAGACAAGTAACTTTGTATTCAAGGACTGGGAGAGAGAGTGTGCCATCGACGAAAGGAAATTAGGAGCCACCAATGCATGGACAGCAATGGAAGATCTGACTTGAAGATCAAAAGTGTAAAAATTACAACAGAACTAAGAAATACGTTACATATTGAAGAGCCAAGTGCTAAAAGTGCTTCAGTCATATTTTCACACACCGTGAGGATTGGAAAATGTCTTCTATAAATACCTAAGCCCACTTCCTCGATTTCCTCAAAATGGACATTTTTTGACATAAGTACTTTTAGCACTGGGGTCGTCAATTTCAGTTTCCCCAAGCGTGAAATGAACGTGACAGTGAATCGACGTGAAGCGGGGGCTTCTCACCACGGCGACGGCGTTAGAGGCTAGCAGCTCCTGCGGACTCATAGCTGTGACATAGGCGATGTTGGCGAACACATAAACAAATGTCACTAGAGGAATGGAGATGAAAATGGCACGAGGCAGGTTCCTATTGGACGGGAGTAGAGACAGACAGTGGGATTAACCAACGCCAGTCAGTTAATCATTTAGACTCACTTGAATTCACCAATTGAAACGAGAGAACACTTCAGGGGCCACTTTCACCGATATGAGTGAAGCTTAATCCTGGACTTAGTTGTTTTTTTTTTTTTAATGGAGACTCTCCATTAAAAATGTAATTTATTCCAGGATTAAGATTAATCTATGTCTGTAAAACTGGCCCTAATGGTTGAAGGAGTTGATTATCAATATGTGATGAGAATGTTCTTAACAGACTTATGTTGATGAAACAATCACTATTGTCAATAGATGGAAACAAGGTTCCTCAACATTGACAACATTCAAGTAATTTAGGAAAACTACACCTTAAGAGGTCAAAGTGAATTTGGCATCTTGACTGAATGCTGATTGATGCCAAACTGAAAAGAACAGCATCACGTTGAAAGCTATTACTCGCAGGAGTAATGAGGTGGAACAAATGTGGCTTTGGAAGCACATATTTCAGCACATGTTCCAGATGTCTTATTATCACCACGAGCAGCTAAAGACTAAAGTCCACAACTATTGGAAGTCATTATCCTCTTATTGCTTCTTCTTGAGGTAATTACAGTCTTCAGCCGACATTCACGTACTCGTCACACTCCAGTACATGGATGGCCAGGACATTGAACTAGCAACCAAGTACAAACTAAACGTAACAGCATGTCTTAGGTGCCATGTAATCTGTTAGCATTTAAGAAGACAGTAAAGGGATAGATTACCAGAAAGCAATATGTTATGCACTGATGCCAAGGGACAGAGCACATGACTCTCAGCTGACTGTCTGATTGGCAGGCTGGAGCACTCACGTGTAAGGGTCCACTAACTCCTCTGTGACATAATTCAGGAAGTTCCAGCCCGCATAGGCAAAGGAACCCTGCAGGAAAGCGAGGGCGATCAGGCCCACATCGTAATCCTGAAAAGTCTCAAATGCATGCTCAGGCTCCAGCCAGTAATACTCCCCTGTGAAAGAGAGAGAGAGAGAGAGAGAGAGAGAGAGATATCACTGTAAGACATGAGAAGTTGAGGCAGAGATGTACTTCCTCCTGTGAATTTTTTTTTATTAAAAAAACAATGCTGTATATTTCTCAGTGTACAAATATTTCCTTCTCTGATAAATATGGAAAATGCAAATGGGAGAAATGAACAGCAATATGCTACTAGCAGCAAAGCAAGAATAAACAGCACCGAACCAACAATGCGTTTTCCATTAAACTTACCATCACTGTCATTTTACTGCAGAACTAAAGGCCTTACGTATGTTTTCCTGCTGTTTGAAACTGTTTTTAATGCAACGCTTTGGCAATATCTGCTGTTTTTCACACCAATAAAGCAACCTGAATTAATTGAGAGAGGGCGAGAGAAAGAGAGAGAGAGAGAGAGAGAGAGAGAGAGATGCAGCTACTAACAAAGATGAGAAGGCAGAAGAGAGAGCATTCTGAGGGTAAAAGAGCCTGCAGGCTCGCATATTTCCCAGTTCTTCTTCAGTATACAACTCTAACTCAGTGAAAGTTGGGACAGCATTGAGAATGCACACAAAAACAGAAAGCAGATGTTTCTACATTTACTTTGACTTGCATTTGATTGCAGATAGTATTCAGACAATCTTGTCTTCATATTATTTGTAAATATACTTTAATTTCTGCTGTGCAGGCCTGCAATGAATTCTGAAAAAAGTTGGGATGAGGGAAATTTAGGACCAGTAATGAGGGGGGGAAAAAGAACAATGATGTAATTTGAAATGGCTCATGTCAATAGGTGATTGTAACCATGATTTGGAACAAAAGCAGCATGGAAAAATAGTCTCGTCCTTCTGAAGCAAAGATGGGCTGAGGATCACCAATTAACCGGAAAAAAAGGCTTGAGAAAATCAGAAATGTTTAAAAACAATATTCCTCAGAGGAAGATGGAAAGGGATTTGGATATTTTACCCTCTGCGCTGCATAACACAATTAAAATATTCAAGGAATCTGGAAGAATTGCCTAAATAGCAAGGTTGCAAGCTTAAGCTGAATATTCATGATCTCTGATCACTCAGATCGCGCAGCATCCATAACTGTCTTTTATGTATAAGTGATATAATCACAAGATTACTTTAAGCAAACCAATCTCAAGTAGTACAATTCATATGTATGTCCACAAATGCCAGTAAAGACTTAATTGTGCAAAAAGGAAGTCTTGTTCTGACATTATCCAGAAGGGCCATCAAATTATTTGGGCTCAGAGGCATCTGTGATGGACCATCATACAGAGGAAATGTATGTCTTGATCAAACTGATAAATAATTCAGGACAAAAGACGAAAAAGACCACTGTTGTGAGCAAAAATCCAAAATTCAAGCTCTGTCATGGTATGAGGTTGTGCCAATTCCCTTGGCAAAAATAACTTGCATTTCTATGAAGGCATCATGACTGCAGAAAAGTACCCTGAGATTTTGGAGCAATGTATGTTGCCTCCAAACAAAACATTTTCCTGGGACGCTCATGCATATTTCATGAAAGCAATGTAAGACCACATTCTGTATGTAGTACAAAGTCATGGCTGCATAAGAAGAGGGTGGGGGTGCTAGACTGGCCTGCCTGCAGTCCCAACCTGTCCCCAAAAGAGAGCGTGCCACATTTTGAAATGCAAACTGTGAAAACAACAACCTTGCGCAGTCGCACACCTTAGCACTTGTTTACAGAATGAATGTGTTAAAATTACACCTGAAACACCTGGTGTGGTCAGCTTCCAGTCGCGTTACATGCGTGGCTACCGATACATGGCCGCACGATACTAAGCATAGAAGCCGTATTAAGAAGCTTTTAGCTGGGCAACGGTTATTTTCTCAAAGTTTCAAGAAGGGCCTTCCATGGCGATATTCAGGTGATTGATATAATTTCTAGTATAATTTTTGGCATTGCCATTAACAATCACAGTAGATCATAGCTTCTCAAAACTCTCCTGGAGTCCCACCTCTCCCGCATGTTTTAGATCTCTCCCCGCTAGCACAGATGATTCTAATGATTCACTCATTATCAAGCATCTTCACGGGTAACAAGCTGATCATTTAACTCACCTGTGCTGGAGCAGGCAGAACTCTAAAACATGCAGGAGGAGAGGTACTCCAGGACAGGTTTGAAAAGTGCTGATGTAGATGATAAGATTGTTATCGTTCAATGTAATTATGCGCATGCAACAGACTTAAGCACCAGCAAGCTGCCCACTGGAAGTGTGGTAGTCTCGGAAGTGTTAAAAATTTTGGTGAAAAAGATATCACAGTATCACATAAGTATTCCTCCCTCAAGAAACCAGGATAAACTCTTCCCCCAATCAATCATGCATTTACAGAGCCCTGACACAGGAAGAGGGAACAGTTAAATGATTTCAGACCAGTGGCTGGGAAAATATGAAGATGCTGGGAGTTGAAGGGTTACAGGGCAGGCAGGTAAGTGCAATTAAGCACTTTCAGCCAGTGCTCGGTCAGTCAGAACTAACGCTGGTCCCAAGGGAATCATGCAGATTACGTTTGCTCAGTGTCACATGCTCGCCTGCACTCTGCTCCTTCCTCTATTCTCATCCCACTTTTCGCTTCTGTCTCTTTCCCTCTCTCTTTTACACTCCTATCTGTTGCTGAATTTTCATTTCAAAGCTTAATATTAGCATGAAAACTGCAGGCACAGTCAAAGTAGACTGTGGCAGAACTATGATAGCCGAGCTTCCCTCCGGAACACGGAACCCCACCTCAAGGAGGTTACATAGTAAAACCTGTGAGATATTTCATATAGATTATGGATTACACATTGAAAATCCCTGAGAATTTACGTTATTAACTCTTTTTTATCAATCTGTTTTTGACCTTGGAGGTATACAATATACAAACAAAAAGTATGAGAATTCCCCAAATGGATTACAAATCTAAACATTTGCCTTCCCCAGTTGCTGGATTTAAATTAAGCACGAACCTTTTAATCCCAAATTGACGTCAAGTCGTACTCCAGAAATCCACCTAATTTCATCTGTCAGGATCGCAACAAATCAGAGTTGATATAAATCACCCCCTACCTTCGAAGTGTTCATTACGGCTCAGCTCATACAGTACAAAAAAAAAAAAAAAAAAGCTGATGAGTTTATTTAAATATTTTTGTTATACATTTTATCATATCTACTGAACATTCATTTTTTTCCATTCAAACTTTGATGGAAGCTTCAGAACAAAGTCCATTTTGAAACACAACAATTTTTCAGATTGATTCTGTGTTCCAACAGACTTAAAATATAGCCTACGTCTGCTAAATTACCACAAGAGTGCAAACCATTCTGCATCTCTTCTTCTCTTAGCGCAAGATTCCCAAACACGGATGATTGCACAACTAAAGCACAAATGAGGCCATCACAATAAATGCATATCCCTGTGTTTTTCTTGCACATCAAGAACAATGCTTCTGCTGATGCAGTCATGGAAAACACTGGTCATCCATATTAGTTTTAGTCAGAATGACCTTGTCATCCTTATTATTTTAAGGCAACTGAAATTGCTGTGATTTGCACATTGCACACATAAGGGCACATAAGCACACAGTGCTGTCTGCATGACTCTATTCTAAGGTGAAATCCCACCCAATCACGTTTGAGCTGCCGGTGATGTCAGCGGAGTATCAGGATACGCCCCCCTGGCCTCGAGAAGGAGTCGGTCTAACACATGATAGTGGAGCAGATTGGAATTTTAGCTGGTACACACTGTGTTTAGTGCTTCGGCAAGAGTGTGTGAACTGGACTACAGGAGTTCCAGATTCCACTCTTTTGCACCAAGCATTTTGATATTTTCTCGCACTGTACAAAGTGAATATATTATTTTATCGGGACTCTAGTTGTCGGGTCAACATAACATTGGAATTTTCTCAATAAAATGGAGGACTTGGAAGTTGACTCGACTGTTGAAGAATTCAGAATATTCAAAGATAAAACAGCAAAATGCATCAACTTTTTCAACAACATAAATGATCTGCATAATCAAAATACTCCTCAAAAAAATATTTCTGACAGGCGAAACTTTGGGAATCTATGGCTAAAGAAACTGAAACTGAAACATTCTAAAGTTATTCTCCACGTTTTACACAAATTGAAGTGATCAATGTCATATTCTTATGTAAACTGAATTCTTAAGGATTATCAGTGATTAAAGATGGAAGCCACTGGCTGATAAAGGGTATGTTGCCAGACAATCAATACAATGGATGCGACCTCCTATCTGTTGGGTATGTGATTCATCCCCATGATTGATTTTACAGGTAAACACTTTTTCTCCAGGCCACATTTGTAAAATAAGAGCCTTGTAAGAGTGTTTAGTGCTTATTCACCAGCACACTGCTCTCCGTTGATCGATTTCAGAGCTGGTGTGCACTTACAGAGCATGCCCGGACATATGAAGGCGAAATCATACTTAAAATAGCTCATTTGCAGGAGGGTACATCCATGCCCACAGGCTTAGGTGTGCCTGCACAGTTACATGTGCACACACAGACGCACAAAAACATGGAAATACCGCCATTTCCCGCCATTGTGACAAGGCAACTGACATGTGAGTATCTAGATCAAACTAAATTAAAACCAGAGTGAGACAGAGATATCCAGAGAAGGCATGGCTGGCAGACGGACAGGTACTGGCATCAGACAGACATGCAGACAGGCAATAAACACTCACCCTTGCAGATCTGCACCACGCCCATGATGATTATCAGCGCCAAGGCCAGCAGCTTCCCTGCTGTGAACACATCCTGGACCCGAGTGGCCCAGCGCACACTGGAGCAGTTCACCCAGGTCAGGAGTACTGAAAGAACACACAAATACACAGTATGAACACATAACGGCAGAACTGATTCCAGATCAGTAGAACCTGGAGAGGCAGCTTGCTAAAGAGGACCTGAAGGACTGTACCTACATGAGAGACAGCATACAGTTAATACAGATTAATTGGAGAATTGTAATGTCACTCAGATCAGTAGAACTGTTAGAGACTGCAGAGTAACCACAAAGAATGTATAGTAAATGCAGCTTAAACACAGCAACTAGAACACTGTTCCCAGGTCAGTAAGTCAAACTCAAGGAGAGAGTAAACAGTAAAGTCAAAACATGCACTTGCTTTACACAACAGCACAAGGCATTGAAGCTATGAATACCACACAATAGTGCTGGAGTAATTCACAGAGAGAGTGATGTTTTTGTGGCTTAGCAAACAGAAGTGCACGCGGAGTACAATTTCATCCATTGCAAATGGAGTATTTATCGCCTTTGTCCAGTTTGGTAGTTTCCTACTCAGAAATAAAAGTGTTTGCATCTCAAGCAGTTGGTTGGACAGTGAGGAAGAAGGTGAGTCAATGCATAATACTGTGCAATTTTC
The DNA here is from genome assembly GCA_029692085.1 of Gymnothorax javanicus. Lineage (NCBI taxonomy): Eukaryota > Metazoa > Chordata > Actinopteri > Anguilliformes > Muraenidae > Gymnothorax > Gymnothorax javanicus. Next base: position 111,102,787 of record CM056201.1, on the reverse strand, counting down.
CTGACAGACCTTTTTTGCATTTTTACTCGTCCAAACCATGTTTTAATACAAATGCTGCCTCTCTATCATAGCGTCACGGGACCGAATCACAGCCAACAAAGCTTTTCGTAAATAAACGCAAATAGTTTCCTTCCTAGTTTCATTTTCGTGAAGTACCTTATAATTAACACCAACAAAATGATAGTGGACTGGGATCTAATGGGAAGGGAAGTGTGAATGGGGTATTTTTATACATGTGAATATTGAGTGGGGGAATACATCCAATTAACTCCCTTCAGTCTCCCCCTGATATTAATACCATGAGTGCCGTTTTGTATACAGTTCAAATCGCCCACTCCTTTTCATACAAAACGCATTACTAGTGAATCAACCTCTATCCCCCCGAACTCCTGCACACAATACTACATTGACGCACAGTTCTCAGAGGACCGAAGGAGGCAGCAGTAATGCAAGTTAGGTACTTGTTCTTCACCTGATGAAATTGCCGGTTTGTTATAGCATTAATGCACTGGTTTTAAAGGAAATGACAGCGGCTAATCTGATTGGCCATAATGGAACCAAGCTCCCACCACACCCACAGGCAATTAATTTGTCAAAGTCTAGTCCTTTTGACAGCAGCGCCACAGCTACGCTATCGCATCCTGTCACAAAATTATCGGAATGGAATTGGACACGCCCAGTTTTGATCCGCGATACCATTTGCACTTGCATTTGCCGACTGGATTTAGGAGGTTAAAATAGGGCCCAGTATGTGATTTAGGCTGGCAGCACATTAGGGAAACACATTAGGGCAGTGGGATGAGGGAGAGAGACCGAATACATGGGTGATTTAATGATTCTCAAGTAACGCATGAAGGAGGGCACCGTCATTAAAGCAAATGTCATCCCCTTTTGACCTTCCGCTGCAACCTTACAGCTGAACTCCTCTCCTGATCACGGCAGGGTTCACTGACCGCCTGAACTGAACGGCGGCTCGCAATCCTAGTCTAGCCTTTACTAGCGCCATTCATTCAGCACACTCGCATGAATTCCTCCCTCAGGCTCTGCTCAGACAGGTTGTTCTCGGATGATGTCACGCCGTCGTTTGTTACAGCACTATGCTATTGGCTCATCTATTCAGTCAGTCAGTCAATCAATCACTCAGGTCACACATTCACTCAAAAACGCCACTCGCTCCTTCTACCGCACATTCAAGCGCTCACTCGCAGGGCAGAACTGGGAAACATGATAATCTGTCTCCCCTTCTGTCTTTCTTTCACACCACACCCTCTCTCATTCTTTTCTTTAGCGAGTGATTCCCAGAAAAACGCATATAACGCTGGGTAATGTGACACTGCACAGGTGGTACGTCGCGTTTCTCAGGTAGTGTGATTGGCAGGGCAACAGCTTCCTCCAGAAGGAGCACAAAAGCGCTGCCTGGCAGGAAGTCAAAAGTGCATCTAAATATGAAAAGCAACAGGACCTGTTTATAGCCGCTGTGAAAAAGCTAGGAGAGTCGGACATGGCGGTGCTTTCCTCAGTACAGCAACAACAACAGCTGCAGCTAACTACGGCTACAGCAACACGGCATATGGCATAACCAACCACATGTAACGTCGAGCGAAATCAGACTGCACTGCTCTATATATACTAGCACATTTGTACAGTGACACTAACACATACGTTGTGTATAAATTACTGTGCCAGTAAACGGAGTGCAGTATGGACAGAATGTACAGTATGTGCACCTCTGAAAGTAATGACATTCTATTTAAAAATAGATGTGTTACGTAACCACATGGAGTATCCCATGGTGAGCTGAGAGGAATCCTCATGTGGTGTATTTTGCTTTAGTATAGAGGCTGTATCAGGGGCGTTCAGTCCCAGATTACAGGGCGTGTAGCACCTTTCCAACCCTACACATCAGTATGATGCTTCACTTTAAAGGCCGGCACAAAAAGGAGCCTTTTATTTTGAAAATTAAGCCTTAGAGCGCCAAATACAAATAGTGTAGCTCAATGAGGTATGATATCAAGTTCGAAGCTGTTGAAAACCTGTCATGAAGTGAGTTGCTTAAAAGAGCTCCCGCAGGGGAGCTCTTTTAAACAAGTCACCTCGTGATAGGTTTTCAACCGCACAAGATAATTTAATTTATTATTTTTTACATTTATTTCAGTGATCTAAGAGTTAATCTTCAAAAACAAGGCCAATAAAGTAAGGTGTCCTGAAAGAGAAGCATTTTGTGGGCAAAGGAATAAAAACTTCCTCTTAAAGCCGCTTTCACACCGGATGCGAAACAAATTTTTCGCAGGACAGATTACATTCAAAGTCAATGCAAAGACGTCTTTGGATTGACTTTGAATGTAATCTGTCCTGCGAAAAATTTGTTTCGCGTCCGGTGTGAAAGCAGCTTAACTAGGGTTGTGGGAAGGAACAAAGACACACACACACACACACACACACACACACACACACACACACACACATGCACATATGCAAAACACATATACATGTGCACACACAAGACAAACCCACACACATGCACACGCATACAAAGCACACAAACGCACAAACACACAAACCCACTCACACACGCTCACAAATTCTTCTTCTCACCCTGAATCTGTCACAAGCCCAAACCTACTCTCTCTTTCCCATGTTTTCTCGCTCCGCTCTGGTCTAGGAGCCTCTCAGATCCACACAGACCCCTTTGTCTCCCTTTCACATTTACTCACTGACATTACGGCAGGTGAGATTTCCCAGGATCGCACCATTCATGCGGTAGAAAGATAAACAGATGGCGGATGCTCCTTGTTTTTCTGGACTTCTCAGAACATGCAGAAAAAGATGGTTATGCAACCCGTACGTAGAAAACACACACCCCTCTCATTTCCCAGAGGAGCTTCCCAAGACGGACACATGACCTGTGAGGAATGTTTGGGGACGTCGGGAAGATGAGGATGTGTGGGAGAAACATGAATCAAAAGAGAGAACGACAGAGCAGGGCTACTGCAGAACCCAGCCCAGAGGCACAAATACACACACACTCACTGCGTCATGTGTCCTCCAGAAACCTTTCCCCCAGTTTCCTCACAAGAACAAAAACTCTGACGAACGCATAAAAAACTGCCGCTCAGCTGTTTCTTCAAAAGCTGCCTGGCAACATCTGTCCAATTAAAAACAATGAACCACAGCAGTCATAAAAAAAAAAAAATACAAATGCTTGATGGAAAAAGGTAGCATAAATAAAAAACCCTCTTCAAGCAAAAAACCTCTCTCATCGGTGCCCTAAATATCTTTTGCTCTGAAGTGTGATGTTATGTAAATCATTAGGATGACCTGTCCTACCAGTCATAACAATGGTAAACAGGACAACTAACAGCAATACTGTCTTAGAGTGTTTTCACACCTGAAAGTCCGGACCAAGGTCCATGTTTTTGTTGCATTGTATACATTTGGTTCGGTCTGTTTGGGTTTCACACTGTCATTATTGCAAACGGACTAACAGACATGACAAACCTACATGATATCGTCATCAACTATGTGCTTTGCGTGTCTGTGTAGTTTACACTGATTGGTCATTTGGCCGGCGGGCGTCTGACGTCAACACGAATGTTGAATGTTGTAAACAATGAATGAAATCGTCATTCCCACCATCATATTATTGTTGATTTTCTTGAGTGTCAACTCAATGGTAACGCCTTTGTCTTTTAGGTTATTTAAATATTTTGCCTTGCCATGGTTGGTGGCACACAATTAGCGGAGACCTCATATGCAGTTGTTGAAACAGATATACCTGCTTTTTAACTAAGTCGCAGTTTTGAAAGGAAATCCGTCATTCTGCAGACATTTAAGTTATTAAGCGATCGTCAGTTAGACAGTACCAAACTCAAAGGAGCACAGGTCAGAACTTAACGCTGCTAAGTTATCTAGCTAGCTAATTCGCTGCTGAGCGAAGTAAAGTGAATCATAATCTTAATTTACAAGACGGCTAAATTTAGGAGGGAAATTATGCCTGTATATAACGTAAAGTGCACAGTAACCTGAACGTCGCACTTTGCCATCACTGAAATTAAGCTTCATCGGTAGGTCTTTTCAAAATTAAACGTTGTCTTGTTTAATATTTTGAGAGTGACACCCATGGCTTGCTTCTCGGTCTTGTTATCATCCGTCAATATTGATGCTACTGACGCTTCCAGTGGGCGTTCAAAAGCTTTCGGATTTTGATGCGACGCTTCGCTTCGCGGCCAGTTGGGCTTAAGATTAATACATACTTTATTGAACCCCGTGGGGTAATTCGTCCTCTGCATTTGACCCATCCTATAGTTAGGAGCAGTGGGCAGCCCCATAGAGCAGCGCCCGGGGACCAACTTCAGTTCTCAGGCCAGTGCCTTGGTCAGGGGTACTGGTAGGAGTGTTCCTATAATGCATGTTTTTGGGGGTGGGGGAAACCAGAGTACCCGGAGGAACCCACACGAATACGGGGAGAACATGCAAACTCCACACAGAAAGGCCCCAGGTCGGATTCAAACCCACGACCTTCTTGTTGTGAGGCTGTAGTGCTAACCACTATGCCACCATGCTGTGCATAAGTATTGCATACATTGTTTTCTGTGATTAATGATGCCCCTTTCCTGCATAATAGCTGAATAGCATAAGCTATTCTAGTGTTTTTGATGAAATAACACGCCACGTTAAGCTGCTTTCACACCAAACGCGAAACTAATTTTTCGCGCAACAGATTACATTCAAAGTCAATGCAAAGACGCGAATACGCATGTCTCATATGTCGTAATTTCCTGTCATTGATACAAAGGTTTCAAAATAATGCTTTCACTCTGGGCATGAACCAGACCATTGTTCCGTTTGGTCCAGACCGAGACCACCTCTTTTAGTCGGACCAAGGTCCGGCTGTTTGGTCAGGACCAAGGTCCAGGGGAGGTTTCACACCTATCATTTTGGTTCGGACCAAACAGAAAAGTCCGAAAGTCCGGACCAAATGACGTTGGTGTGAAAGCCCCCTTACTCTTCTGGGGCGAGGTACATTTTCTCAGGCTGTGGTACTGAGGACCAGACAGCCGCAAAACGCAGCATAATTACGTTGCAAAGCTCTAATGGCCGCAGCGCCTTTGTTAAAAATTTAAGCTGTTCAGTGAAACTCGGTTCAAAGATCCAGTCATGTTTCAGGCAAAAACAGCTCCCAGTCAAGCCCGAACCCAAGTACTGGGAACGACTGCTATGGGCAACACAAAATTTTGGACCAAGCGGCCGAACTGGTCGCCATCACACTGAAAGAACAAGCAGGCGAAAGGAGAGAAGGAATGATCAACAAACTGTGAGCGGACTTTTTTTAAACATCAGCCGGGAGCACAGGCAGGAGGTCAAGAGGAACGGTTGGCGTCGAAACGGGCGACGTTTGGTTTGGCAGCAGAGGTTTCTCAAGTCATTCTCAACCTTCATCTCGCTCTCGGCCATTGTGTCTATCTCCCCGCTGTGGTATTTCAGCAGCATGCGTGAAGTTTGTAGAAGCCCTGCTCCTCTCTCTCGATTCCACGCATCAGCCTTCACACACACATAACAAGTGTCTCTTGTACTACATGCCCCACTGTTTATCGCCACCCTCCCCGGGACACTCACACAGGCACACGGCAGCCAGGAGGCGGAGTCCATTCTCCGGCGGGAAGCAGGTGGGGAACAGTGGCTGCAGGACGTAATTGGCGAAGGTGAGTGCGATCACCGCCTGATTGGTTGGGTAGATCACCAGCACCGCGATCCAGAGTCGCAAGAACCTGAAAAAAGAGAGTGGAGTCAGGAAATATATACAGAGAAAGTTGGGTGAGGGTTGTTGACCATAGACGTGCTCAGAGTAGAAGGGCATATTAACCAAAAAGAATGTGGAGGACTACTGACCATAGATACAAAAAGAGATATGGATAAACCAGCCAAAAATGTTTTCGACAAGCGTAAGGGGAAAATGTTCTGATATGAAAACAAAGAAAACAGGCCAAAAAATGGCTCCATGACCAGATTTTCCAGCACCCTCATGTTGCAACTCTCTCTATCTGGGAACTCTAGAATGGGCTGTTGGTCACAGAATCGTAGATTGCAAAGGTTTACAAACCACTGGAACAGACAGTGCCGGAGGCAGGGAAATAGAGAGAGTATAAGAGCTCATTAGCCATAGACCTAAAGGGAAGGGAAAATAGACAACATCACATGAATGTCGAGAACAGGCCGTTCAGTCCAACTAGCCTCGCCAGTTTCTTATTACTATAGTGAATCTATCACTTCAGATACTCAATGACTCAATGGTATCCAGCGCTAAATCAAGCCTGTTCTTGAAAATTCCCAAGGTTTCTCCCTCAACAATATGGTCAGGCAAGCTATTCCACACTGAGATTACTCTCTGGGTGAAGAAATATTCCCTAATATCAGTGCTAAATTTACTCTTGGTGAACTTTGTGACCCCGAGTTCTACTAACAAAACTTGGCCTCAGTAATCCCACACAATTCACTTTGTTGATCCCTTTACCATATTTAAAGACCTCAATCAGATCACCCCTCAGTCTCCTTTTCCTAAGACTGAAGAGATTAAGGATCTTCAGCCTCTTCTTATAGCTTTCATCTATTATACCCGGAGTTAGCTTAGTGGCTCTTCTCTGAACTTTTTCTAGAGCCTCTATATCTTTCTTAAAGTATGGTCGCCAGAACTGTACACAATACTCCAGATGTGGTCTGATGAATGTGTTGTACAAGAGGAGTGTGACCTCCTTGGATTTATACTCAATACTTTTGGCAATGTATCCCAGCATCCTGTTGGCATTTTTAACTGCTATGGCACAATGGCTAGAACCTGTAATTGCAATAGAACCTGTGAGTGATCAATGAAAATGGGAAGATTTTGTCAGAGTCGGACTTCAGTACGGAGGATACAAACCTACAGTTGCACATAAGCTTTGTTATGAATAATATTAGTGTACCAATCATAGCACATAATAGAGTTTAATTATCATCAGGCCTTATTATTTGGAGACAGATGGTTGACGTGCTGCCTTTGTAAGACAAAATGTGCAAAGCGCTGAGCTGTACAACATGAAAGCTTAATCACTTCAGGAGTTATTCTGCCAAATAGACTGTAGACAGAAGTTACATTATCTCTGAAATGACACTAAATAAGAGCTTATTATTAACAACCAAGGATAATTTTCGCAGACATAGATGAACCGGGGAACTGGATTGAATTCAAGTTCACATGGAGCTTAACCATACAAACCCATGTTACTCCTCCACAACTGAGATTAATCTGTTCCAGTGGAACCAGCTCTAAATGTCATATTTCAACAGTGCAGGATTTTTAGGTCCATATGCATGAAAGCACCATATGGCACATATTTGGTTCATGAACTTTATAATGACTGGTGCTACAATTAGCAGGAAGCCACAATGCTCTTTAACCAATCTAAAAGAAATTCCCCTGATGACCTCAGCAGAGTGACCGGCTGCAATAACTGACAGTAGACGCCGGCTCTGCCCACCTTTACATCACTAATTCAAGTCCTTTAATACTATGTCTCTCACCCTGCCAGTCCTCCGAAGATGTCTTTCACGTAGGCGTAGTCGCCCCCGGATTTGGGGATGGTGACCCCCAGCTCGGCATAGCAGAGTGCTCCCACGGCTGTGATGATCCCCGTGATTATCCAAACGATCAGGGCCAGCCCGACCGAACTGGCATTTTCCAACACTCCCTTGGGGCTCACGAAGATCCCGGAGCCGATGATGTTACCTGGCGGGGGAAAGAGGAGATGGGCGAGCAGGGCTCATTAATCATTTCTGCACATAATTACATATTACAATTAACGAGCATTCAATATTAATGCGCCAAATGAGGAAGTTTTTTAACAGCGATAGTCTGACTTTGAGGTTTGAAATCATTGTGCCTATTTATTTCCCATCAAATATCAAAAAAACTAAAAATACAGGTAGGCCTCGTAACTACTGCCATCATTGACTGGCTTTGACTCTTAAACTCTCATCTAAGTTTTCCCTTCAGTTGGTTCAAAGTCAGAAAAAGCCTTTTTTCATATAGTAAGAAAATGTCACACACATATTCTGTATCTGCTGGTTGCAGCGCTTCACTGAAGCTACATCACACTTATACTGAGAGAAATATTCAAACCCAGGACGCCATGTTTTTACGGCCCCAGTATTACATCAAATGGAAAATACCTAGATCTCGTACATCATTTTATACAAATTTCCCTGTAATGCAGCAGGACATATTTGGGATCGTTGGAAACCTTGGGATCTCCATTACAACTTACAGCAGCCCTGAAATTCTCCAAGTTTGAATACAGCAGCTGCATTTGACAGACCCAAATATTGGCCCATAGGTTTAATGGTGTTAATCTGAGTCAATAACTCACAGAATACATTCCTCACCATAACAAAATGACTTAAACCACATAATTCAGCATGACAGACACAATAGCAAGAGGAAGAGGAAGAACTGAATCTGTGGAGTAGACAAGACAAAAGGGAACATGGGGGGGGGGTGCGTGGACCAGGTGTGCGCCAGGTGTGGACCGGGTGCGGGTGAAAGGTTGTTATTTTTGTGAACAAAGTATTCACTCTCTCCTTGACCAACAGACAGACAGGGAGTTTGTAGAAGGACCGTGAGAGGGGAGTTTTTTGTGGTGGAAAGTGTGTGTGTGTGTGTGTGTGTGTGTGTAAGCTGAAGCGAGATGGCCGTATCATTGTTTCCGCATGGGGTGACCGTCTGTACACACAGATTCACTAGCACTGTTGGAGATCAGACAAAACTGAGGTCAAAGGTCATCCACAAACAGACCGTTTCTGATATGACAAGTCGACAGTATGAGGCTGTAGATCCAGCTAACTGAGCTAAACACATGAATTAGTGAAGTTTAATGTTCCAACTGGTTTGATTTTCAGTATGTACAATTAGTTATTGGACAATTAATGACCGCCTTTCACAGCACAAAAGTATTGAACTGTTTTTGGCAGCATATCTGAGCTATAAGCTCACTTTAAAAAACTCAAACCTTAGTGAGTTACATCAGAGGCCCTCTGAGAAGGGGTAAACAAAGATAAAAGCATAGATTATATCATAGTTTGATATTTGCGTCTATAGGTACCAGCTAAAACTGCAGAAAGGAAGTGCATCCCTACATTTCATTGTACTGAAGTGCAGCATTAAACCAACACTGTCTGAAAACTGAAATTAAGGTCATGCGTAGGTACAAAAGAAAAAACCTGAATTGGATTCTGTTGTGCACCTTGAATTTTGGCTACATGCACCTTTGAATTGCTGATCTCACGTCAAGTAAATATTTTCTGGGAAGAGCAGAACTCAAATCATGCATACTTTATGCACATTACATGCAAATTAGCAAAGTTCCACACCAAGCTTGCAATGCAGACAGGGAAAATATGAGAATATGTTGGGAGTAAAGTGTTGGGACTGTGAGCGGAGCCCCATACATACACGAGAAGTAAAAGCAATCTGCACAACAAAGGGATCCTTGCAGGCTGGGGCTCAAACTAAGATATCTTTCTCAACTGGAAAAAGTGCTAACCTCACTAACCTCCAAGCTAGCCATGTATATATCAATATATTTTTCATATTTATTTCAGAAACCACAAGCACTAACAATCATGCTGATGACGTAACTATACAAGCATTCAATGTGTTCTCTGATTGGTGGGTAACGTCACATGTTCTCAGAGGGTGCTGCCTCAGCCTAAAGCAGGGGTCTCAAACTGACCCGCAAAAGGGCCAAATGGCTGCAGGTTTTCAATCCTACCAAGCAGAAGTACACCTGAAACCACTGATTTAATCAACTGATCTAGGCCTGCACAACTGATTAGTTGTATCAGGTGAGATTCTGCATTGTTGGAGTGAAAACCTGCAGCCTCTTGGCCCTTTTTTTAAGTTTCAGCTTAACACAGTTGACCTGTGGCTTGTGCATCGCTGCTGTGTCAATTTATAAGAGTAATCAGCTTCCATTAGCCACAACTGTGAGAAATAAGTGCTGCGCCGGCAACAGAGCAGTTGGATAGGTTAGCTCATGGCGTACCCACAGTGCGCGCCAGCCATGAGTGGCCCGTGGCGTGACTATGACAGAGGGCCAGAATCACTGCTCACACAACACATAAACTGCATAGTGCTGACCGCGCTGACACTGACGCAGCGAAGGAGAGCATGTGTTTCCTCCCTGAGTGAGTCCCTCGTTTCCCGTTTTTGCGGGCAGAACAAAAACAGGCCGACGTTTTAGCCGCACAAATTCTGCCATCTCTGACTTTTCAGTTTTAAGGCTTCCTTCTTACAGGCCGGAGAGCGATAGAGCTGTTTGGGTTTTTTAACAGTCTTCCTCCAGCGACCTAATAATGCTGTGAACTGCACTTTCTATCATCTGACATTATGCACATTAAACCCCAGGAGATTAACAGCAGTGGAAAAAAACCTGCGCATTCAGGGATAGCCCACGATTGGACAGATTTATCGCTTGACTTAATCTCAGTGTATTTTTTATCTCGTTCTGCCCAGCTCCCTAATCTCTCTCCCCCTCTCTGAACATCCGAGCATGGAGGTGCTCTTTGAAGTACTGTTTGATAGGCCCATCCCATCTGTGCTAAAGATCTGAACCCTGATCCACCATTAACTGCGACTTTTGCTCCTTTAAAAATTATGCCACTGTTATGGGGGTCAATGTTTAAAGAGCAACTTGATGCAATCGGAACGCACATTGATATTATTAATGTGATTTTGTGTACCAGTCTCAAGGCCCCCTCCCTCTACACACTCTAATACGGCACTCTGTCTGTCCGACTCTCTCTCAACAACCAACCACTGAGAACTAACGGCTAGTGTATTTAAATGATTAATACCGTAATAGTTATGCCACTTTATAACTGAAGCAAGTTAGAGACCATTGCACCTTTGCGCATTCTGTGCCCCTCTCCATGATTTTTTAAATATACTTTGATCATTCATCATATCTGCTAAATTCCACACCAGCAGTTTCATTCAACTTTTCCTTACATTAGATTATTTCATTGCTGTGCTGCAGTTAGTTATGTCTTTGTCTCAACCTTGTGCTCTTTCAGTGATGATTGTGATGAGTTTGTTCTCCCTGTCTTGCCGTATTTGCCAATATTACTGCTTCCTCTGTGACCTCTAGCATTTATCACACCCAGATAAAAGATATCTTCACACCCATTATAAGAGTTTGAGCAGGACCAAGGTCAAAGCCCAGTTGCTGCCTGGAATCTGAGATGTTTTAAAATTTTTCTCCGTAAAATGACTTGACGTTGAGGTAGAAACACAAATACCTTTTTCAGAACACGTTCTGAGCATCTGTTTATGTCTGTGTTTATGTTTATGTTTGTATCAAGGTCTGGACGAACTTTATTTTGACTACAATGGGAACTACTTGCGAACAAAGAAAGAGTGCAAACCAGGATGTCTGTTTATGCCTATTCCATGCACAGATCCAAGTGTTCCATCTTAAACCTTCAATACTTCAATTCTAAAGGCCAAGTCCATAATTTAGTTGCACACTTCGAAGGAAAACTGTACATCTAAAAGGTAGACTATATATCCACACAATTTACTGTGCATTCCTAAGGCGTACTGTGCATCTAAATGTCTTTTACTTCACATATCAAAGCTGTACTGCTCAGCTGCACAGACCGTGGTCATGCCTCAGGCGTGACAGCATTAGTGGGATTAACTTTTCACTTGCATTTCAGCATAAATCCTCCCGAGCATGTCAAACCTGGGCAAAGTCAGGAGCCCGGAGCATGCGGGCCTCATAGCAAAGCGTCACTGCAGCCTCATATTCTAATAACAGCCGAGGAACAGAAAGAATGTGTATAAGCCAAACATTATTTCCACTCCAGAGCACAAACTCTTTGATTTTAGCGATTAAAAACCTTTCAACCAATCTCTTTCACTTCCCTCTAAAATCTGCCGGTGACTCCTCCCCCCTTCCCACTAATAATGCTCCAAATCTACTGAAATTCCAAGACCCCTCTAATGCCTTTGAGTGCCATCTAACAAGGGAACCTTAAGGATGATTATTGACTCTGTTTTTGACCGAGGATTGGAAGAAGAGTGCTAATCTGTGAATGGAGTTGATAAACGAGGGACAGGCTGGTTCCACTGTACCAAAATGTCCATTTTGATTGGTGTTTTCCAGAGAGAGGTGGAGCTGACATTGGTGGGCATTGCCAGGTCTGTCTTATGCAGTTTGGCTCAGTTGGGCATGCGGCAGGGCAAAGGGTGGCCAGTGAAGGTGAGAACATTATAAAACCCAGTTAACTGATAAGGCGATTCACGTGGAGAGGACTTACTGAAACCTTGACCTAGTACATAGAGAGCTAAAAGCAACTGGAAATATGGAATATAGGAAACAAAAAGACATAAGAAATTATGTATAACAGACATATAGGGAAAAGCCTCGTCACTGGTACAAGCAATCAGAGATACAGAGTACCGAGGTATCAATGTCACAGCTACTTAACTTCTCTGGTATCGGAAGTAAAATCCCTATGAAAATTTATTGGGGGATTCAGACACTTTCCGGCATTACTCGAATAAAAAGATAGTTTATGGGCCAATTCACTCCGAGATTAACTTATAGGGTATACTGATGCAAGTGAGCCCATCAAATTTGTAGTCTATTGTCAAAAATGTAATGCTTTTGCGCTTGAAGTCAAATTTGTAGTCCAGTTTTGCAAACTACACATCCATGATGCAAACAATCAAGCAGCCCTTGATTTGTTCCCACCCAATCAGGTGCCTCAGTTTCAGCAAACGTTTACGACTGTAACTGGATGGAAGTCAATCAGGGACAATCGGAGAAAAAAACAAAGCCAATGCATAGTTTGCTTGTAGTTGGCTACATCCGGAAAACCATAGAACCTGCTATTGAACAAACTTATTTCACAGTTAGCTACAATTAGCTTGCTTATATTTGATGCAAAGAAATCAATAGGGAACAGTGAATAGCAATTATATTGCTACTTGACTGATTTTAGGTCAGCGAGTTGTAGTTTTTTAGCCATGTAGTCATCTAGGCCAGTAAAGCATCAATGAAATTGATGAGTTGGCTGGCTAGTTTGCTGGCTGTCAAGTTTTTATGCTGACTTCCACTGGCAACTTGACAATTACTTTAAACCGGCTCTAACAACATTGCTTGATAACTAGCTTCATTAGCTAAGCTAAGTAGAACATGCAGTCGCTAACTAATTAGCGAGCCACCTCACCAGTCTGTCTTGCTTTTTTAGCCTCGCTTGATAGCTTGGCTGTCAAATATAGCAAGGTACTGTTAACTTTCTAATGCAAATCTGAACTCATTGCTCTTTTCCTTTGGGAACCAGGTGGATCATGGGGCACGTAGTTTTTAGACAAAAAGGGGTTAGCAAGTCAATGTAAATTATAATTGACTACGGTCAAGAAAAATTGACAAGTAGTAACTTTGGAAATATGATGCAACGTTTCAAAATTGATGGACGCCTAAAAATAATGACAAGTACTCCAAAAGTGATTTTTTTTTAATGTCTACAGCTGAGATGAATGGATATTTTTGCTTCCGACGCCAGTGTGACGTAGTCACCTCAGTACTCCACAGGTGACAAATTAAAGCAAAGACCTGGATGTGAGAGCGAAGAAACATAAACCTAAATGCATCCACTCAGGTGCACTGAATGATGCAAACAAGCAGTTTATGTCCAATCTGCTAAACAGCGAATACACATTCTGAAAAGGTCCTCTTGACCTTGGCTTTCGATCAACACAGTCAGACAAAATGATCCAAACGACTTTCAAAAAGGATTCATAATTGGGCCGAAGAGGGCAGCTTCAGTCACAATGATTGGCCAGTTGGCCTGTATTTCAAAAGGAACTGAGGCAAAAAAAATCTGCATTCAGATCTCAGGGAGAGACATCATTGAATAGCACGAAAAAAATCTGAGCACACATTTGATTACTGAGATGCTGGAGCATTAATGTGATATGTAAGGGAAAAAAACAGATGAGCAACTTATGCTCAGGTGATTGGGGTTGCCAGTGGAGGGTGTTATCAGACTGTGTCAGCGAGAACAGTTTATTGGCAAGTCCATAGAGAGACTGTAGAAGGGTTGGATTGCATAAGCATCTCATTACTGGCAATTGTACATTCAAGAGTGCAGAGGTGCAAAGACCATTGGCACTTTTTTTCTAGATGAGGAAACAGCGATATTGTCAGATGAGTTGTCCTTCTCCATAATCTCAACAAGTGCCCAAACCCACGCGATGCTTCACCCAGCTAATGCAACACGCTTGAATGTGTGACACCTAACATGAGGGTATCTGGTGGGAGCTATTTTCCCAGCCTGGTTTGTGGACACTTGTCCCCTTCAAGGAAAGGGTCACTGCAAATCAGTGCAAAGTTATAGTAATGTAAGTTATCACCTTTGTGATAAACGATCGGACATTTTTACCCTAACTGGAGAGGTCGCTTCTAGGATGACAATGCCTTCATCCACAAGGCACAAGGGTTCATAAAATGTTTTGATGAGTACAAAAATCATATGCCATGGCATTCGCAGTCCAAGATCTCAACACAATTGAACATCCATGGGTGATTTTCTACATAGATTTTTAACAGTACTCAGCACGACCATTGTTAAAACACTAAATGAGGCACAATAGGCATCGCTAGAAATACTGGGTTGCCAGAATTTTTTTTTTTTTTTTTGCCCAAGCCACCTGCTCTCCAAAACAGTGGTGCTAAGAAATGGTGCTGTCTTTAACTCCACTTGAGGACCCTGGATGGGTAGTTTAAAATGTCTTGTACGCAGTCCAATAGTGGGACAGGCAAATTCCATATGTGAGCTTACAGAGGACAAAGCTAGCGCAGAGTGTTTTAATGAATGATGCTTGTGGACAAAGAACAACGAGATATGGCACGCCGGAGGAAAGCTGAGTTTACTGGAAAAGTTCACTGTTACACCAGGTGCAGCTGTTCTGACTTTCCATTTTCCGGTTTTCCGATGCGTATAGGCCGGGTTTCCCTTCGTGAAGTTGCATATCTACAGTAGTCCTGCTTTGTAATGCACCCCCAGGTACAGGAATAGAATGTCATACGTATTTTACGATGTTTTGAATGAAACTAAGCAAGTAATATGGCAGCTTATGCTTTGCATTACATAGAGACCTGGGTTTTTCAGGAAAATCTAGCTGAATCATTTGACAAGGAAAGTTGTTCATGATTCTAATGGCAGCCTTCTAGAACCCGTTACTGGCATATTCACTCAGCATGCACACTGTAACTGCGGTGTATTCATCATTTCAGATTTCCACATTAGTACTCAGAAATACAACAACCCCCTACTCGTTTCAAGTAGTAGAATACAATTAAAGAATAACAGTGCCCTAGAACTGCATGTTTTGCATACGCATTTCGTTTTCCCAACAAAATGACTTACCCACAATTATCCCACAGCCACTAACAAGACCGATCTCCTTCTTCAGAGCGACTCCAGAGTCTTTTCCCGTGTTGGAAGAGGAATCCGCGTCTGCCGCAGATGCAGCGGACCCCCGATGTCTTGGGCCGTCTGTCATTTTTGTTTTTGTGTTGTCGGCCTACAATCAGTTGAAAACAGCCTGATGGTATGCCCGAATGTTAGTGCTATGGCTTTCTAACAGCGTTGGTCAGTCTTGTGAAACGCGCAGTAATTCGGAATATTCTGGTCCTCTGCCCCCGACAGAATAATGGGTTATATGATGAGAGGCAGTAAGCAAAGTGGGCATTTAAAAGTGTTTTTTATTGAATGCTGTGGCCAGCCATCACGTCATTAGGGCAATGAAGCTGAAATCGATTTCTTTATAAAACGGTTTCTTTCTCGGGAGTAACCGTTGGGTTCGCCTCGTGCGCAAACACAAATTGTATGCGTCGGCTATTATTCCAGGATGAAAGCGATTGATCGGCTACAATTTTTCAAGGCGCAACGAGCCCTGCTCTCGCATTGCAAGTTTACTTCACTGATTAATACACATTTCACTTATACAGTAATATATAGCCCACCACTGACCATGTATAGGCTAATTGTTACAGTTAATAACAGTATTGGCGAAACTATAATAGCCTACTTAAAGAGACTCCCAGAATAAAGTGTTGTACAGTTACTGCGCTCACTAGCGGCCCCTCACTGAGACCGGAATGGATGGCCAGAGCGATATTGCACTTAACTGTTCGGTCTTCCCACAAAATTTAAGACAAGCTACATATAAATACAAAAAAGTTGACTAAATACAAGAAAAGAACAAAAAAATAAGAAATTGAACAGCTTCCTTGTTTCAGATAATGCTGAAATTTTGAGACGTCGTTTATAGCCTGCCAACCGTAATTGTTTGTTGAATTTAAACTGAGATTTACTCGCGATTCATGCGAAATATCTATATAATCTAAAGCGCAGGCGAATCAAAATCCTTGTTTCAATGTATTCCAAATAAGACTGTACAACAGCCTACTACTTAGCTACTACTGCAGAGTAGCGAGTCCTACTTTAATTTTGTGTGCTGTTTTTGTGCGTTTAACCAGCATTCATCCAAAGCAACGGAACGAATGGAAAATATCTCTATTTCTCTGTGACATTTCTGGCCGTTGCTGTCTCACGCCAGAGACTCCCAGAATTGAGGGTCCAGTAATTCCAGAATTATTTCTATTCAGTTTTTCCCGTTTCTCTCCAAATCTTCAGTTCTGATCACCTTTAGTAGGTGCTTCCTCGTTTCAGGTATGTAATAAGCATGATATCATGTCGACATCACAAAGGACGATGAAGCGCGATCCAGTTCTTAATAATATCCAATGTTTTTCTCTTGGTAGCGAACGCAAAAATCCGCCCGGTTTAAAGCTTGAGAGTGATGTGTAGAGCAACCTGAGTGATTACTTTATCTCCACTCATGTTCGTACATTAGCGCCACCCCTTTTTTAGCGACCTCTCCCTCCCAAGACCGGCTTGATTTTCGCACTCAATCCTCCTATGCTCGCCCACCCCCTCCCCTCAGCCGGTCCTCTTTCCTCTTCCCAACGATCGTCCTTCCATTGTGACTCGCATCAGTTTTATTCTTTTATCTTTCTTTCCGTCCTTTCTTCCCTCGCTCTTTCCCCCCTCACATTTGTAGCCTATTTATTTGCTCTTTCCATCTTTGATACATCCCCCTCGACCACCTTTGAGGTAATTTCAGGCTGACAGAGAACCGTAGCGGAGTGTGTCTTGTATAACAGGGTAAAAATCTAGTCAATGACACAGTGACCTTGTTTCGTCTGAATGCAGATTGCTGGCCATAATGGTTCCTAACAACATCCTCTACCATTTATCATTTATTACCCCGTGAATATTAATAATGGGTTCAGTGGAATTCAGCAGGTTGTGTGACACATTTCCACATTTATAAATATATACCTTTATATTGTCGAGGCAGCGCAGGAATCAAGGGCAGTTTATTGATTTCAGTGGCACAGTTTTTTGAAGTTTAAGCTATTTACTGAAAGGAGCAGATAGAAGTTCACCTGGGAATTGTACCTTGATTGCATCTTGACCCCCCACCCACTCTCTCTCTCTCTCTCTCTCTCTCTCTCTCGCGCACACACACACACGTGCGTGCGCGCACAGACACACACACACACACACACACACACGCACACACACACACACACACACACAGGATTTTTTTGGTCAACATGGGTGATTGGCCTGGTATTGCAGAAGCTCATATAAGCAGTGAGGACAAAGCTCTTCTATTGGACTATTACAGTCAGATTCTGACCCATAGTTCCTCACACCTTTTTTTTTTTTTCCAGAAATGGATATTACTCCGAATCTCTGAGCCACAGATTGCTAACATCCTCTGTTAGGGTTAGGGGGCTTGGAGAGGACGAAGCAGCATTCAGTGAGAGGAAAGGAGTTTATATGGCCTGTGTCACAGTTCTGATTAAGGAAAAGCTGAAAGGTCAGCCAGACACCCCATGGAGAGAGCATTTACGGGGTAGAGTCTGATATTCCTCTGGAGAGCATTTCAAAAGCCACCAGCATTGACCAAAGCCACTGGAGACCTGCAATGGAGGGTAGTGCATGGTGTACTGGCTGCTAATACTTTTGTATCCATACTGAACACGGCTTTAACCAGCTAGTGCACTTTCTGTGGGCAGAGAGAAACTGTTTTTATAGCCTCCTAAACTGTATGGCCCCAAAAAATACAACCCCAATTCCGAAATAGTTGGGACAAAGTGTAAATTGTGAATAAAATCAAAACGCAATGACTTGCAAATCACATCAGCCAGTATTTTATTCACAATAGAACAAAGATAGCATAGCAAATGTTGAAACTGAGAAATTTATCAATTTTATCCACAACATGAGCTCATCTCAAATTTGATGGCTACTACAGGTCTCAAAAAAAGTTGGGACAGGGGCCTGTTAAGCATGGTGTAGCATCTCCTCTTCTTTTTAACACAGAGTGGAGGCATCTGGGCATTGAGGAGACAAGTTTCCCACTCTTGTTTAATACAGGCTTCCAGCTGCTAGAGAGTTGTCGGTGTCCTTTGACGGACTTTTTGTTTAATTATGCGCCAAATGTTCTCAATTGGCAAAAGATCAGGACTGCAGTCAGGCCAGTTCAGCACACGGACTCTTCTACTACGAAGCCATGCTGTTGTAATAGCTGCAGTATGTGGTTTTGCATTGTCCTGCTGAAATACACAAGTCCTTCCCTGGAATAGATGTCATCTGGAGGGGAGAATATGTTGCTCTAAAACCTTTGTATACCTTTCAGCATTCATGGTGCATTTTAAAACATGCAAGTGTCCCACACCATATGCACTAATGCATGCCCATACCATCAGAGATGCTGGCTTTTGAGCTGAACATTGATAACAGGAGAGGTGGTCTTTCTCCTCTTTAGCCCGGAGGACACGACACCCATGATTTCCAACAAGACTGTCAAATTTGGACTCGTCTGACCACAGGACACTTTGCCACTTTGGTACAGTCCATTTTAAATGAGCCTTGGCCCACAGAACACGATGGCCCTTCTGGATCATGCTCAACAATGGCTTCCTTTATGCATGATAGAGTTTTAGGTGGCATCTGTGGATGGCACGGTGGACTGTGTTTACAGACAGTGGTTTCTTTAAGTATTCCTGGGCCCATTTAGTAATGTCAATGACAGAATCATGCCGGTGAGTGATGCAGTGGCGTCTGAGGGCCCAAAGATCACGGGCATCCAGTAAAGGTCTTCGGCCTTGTCCCTTACGCACAGAGATTTTTCCAGTTTCTCTGAATCTTTTGACGATGTTATGCACTGTCGATGATGAGACCTTCAAAGCCTTTGTAATTTGACGTTGAGGAACATTGTTTTTAAAGTATTCCACAATTTTTTTACGCAAGCCTTCACAGGTTGGAGAGCCTCTGGCCATCTTTACTTCTGAGAGACTCAGCCTCTCTAAGACATCCCTTTTATAGCCAATTATGTTACACACCTGATCCCAGTTAACTTAATTACTTGCTAAATGTTCTTTCAGCTGATTCTCTTATATATTAATTGCTTTTTCAGCCCTTTTTTGCCTGTGTCCCAACTTTTTTGAGACCTGTTGCAGCCAGAAAATTTGAAATAAGCTCATTTTGTGGATAAAAATGTAAAATGTGTCAGTTTCAACATTTGAAATATTAGCTATGTTCTATTGTAAATAACATATTGGCTCATGTGATCTGAAAGTCATTGCATT
The DNA here is from genome assembly GCA_029692085.1 of Gymnothorax javanicus. Classification (NCBI taxonomy): domain Eukaryota; kingdom Metazoa; phylum Chordata; class Actinopteri; order Anguilliformes; family Muraenidae; genus Gymnothorax; species Gymnothorax javanicus. The sequence continues at coordinate 111,083,015 of CM056201.1, read as the reverse complement.
TTGATTTTATTCACAATTTACACTTCGTCCCAACTATTTCAGAATTGGGGTTGTAAGTAAATAAATAAATACATTATTATTATTGTTGTTGTTGTTGTGGTTATTATTATTAATAATAATATTATTAATGATGATCATCATCATAAATATCACTGTAATAAATTTCAAACTTGTTAAAATTAGAAAGGAAAGTTCACTGGCTGCCTGAAAAATGTGAGTTAATTCAACTAATTGTGAGTTAACTCAACTTTGGGATAACTTTTGTGTCATATCACAATTAGTTTAGACAATAACTTTAAGTTCAACTTTTGAAAACGCAAATTTGAGTTCAGTATCTAAAACTTTTCATGACAGGCCGAGTTAATGAGAGAAAATTAGTTCACATAATTTAATGGGGCTATCATTTTTTACAGCGTACTTGCTTTGCTGGGGAAAATATTTCCCTCGATGGGGGATTGTTTACAAGAACTACTTTTAGTTTCCAGTTGCAAAGGGGAAACAGAACAAGGGGAGACTATTACATTTTGTTTCAGGACAGGCTAAGATGGCTACATTAGCTGAAAACAAAAGGTATAGTCTGGTCAGAGTTGATGTGCTTTTCAAGGCATAGGTTTGCACTCCTGTTTTTTTATTTCCAATAACTGCAAGACCTGTGGGTTTTCAAAAAAAAAAAAAAAAAAAAAAACTGGTGTGGGGCTGTGACGGTGTGCTGTGTTCACGCAAAAAATGAAATCTGTCCTTTTCTGTCTGCTGAACAGAGCTGGGTACTGATTTGTTTTTTGCCTTCTTTTAATTCTTGTTCCTCTTGTGTTTTCTTTCTGTGGGATTTGAGGCCTGGTCATATGGCATGAGGCCACATCGCTCTTAAAAACAAGCGCTGCCATATGCTGGTCTCGTTTAGTCATGTTTCAAAGGCAAATCCACCTGCAAACCCTGTACAGTCATGGAGGATTATAATCCACATGCAAACGCAGCTTTTAAGATTGAATCAAAATAAAATAATCATTCTTTTAGTAAGACATCAGTGAAGATCTTTACTTGTTTAGGGTGTCAACACCCTTATTTTACTATTTCAAACCCTGTCATTTTCATCGTAGTGAGATGGGAGAAACGATCTGCACAATCTCTGAAGAAAGGTTTTCTGAATCAACAAAGTTTTTTATCTGCATTAGCCCACTGATTTTTGTTTTTATAATTATTGTTTTTACATATCCCTGCAACAACTGAAGTGTTGGTGGAATTGTTATTGCAACTGATGGAAACATTAATTGATCTGAAAGGTTGTCTGGCCCTGTAAAAAAAGGGAGTTTAGATGCATCTCCTCCTGCCCAGGAAAGTGGAGGTCATGAGAGAACTTCTGACTCAAATGTTGTTGATCAATGAATCAACACGCTGAACAAGCATTATAGTCATGTTCAAATGAAAGAGGGATTACTCGGGTAATAAGACCACTTTGTCCTCATGCTTTGGTTGTCGAGGTTATTAAAAGCACTCTGCACTTTAATTACTATGCTGTTGTTCTGTGGTTCTCAAACTCGGTCCTGGGGGACCACGTCATATGCCGGTTTTCTTCCAACCAGGTTTGCAATCCCAGAATTTTAGTAATTTTTCTTAATTAGTTGCTTTTCATGTTTAGAGGGATTATTTTTCTTCACAAACCACATTTTTGCCCAAATCAGAATGACAAGAATGAAAACCTTTTGTTAACCCATCAAATTCAAGACAAGTGAATGAATAGCAGGCTAATTATGTTTGTGAGCACAGGGGTTTAAGTTCTTTCAAAACATGTTCGCTAATGCTTCACACGAAAAGAACACAACACAGGTTTGACTCACTATAACTTGCATTGTCCTTGAATTCACCTTTATTAAATAAATGGTATCAGTGACCCAATCTCCACAGTTTCTCCCATAATTATCCAATTATGCTTCACTTTTACAATATGTTCCCCTTTTTATAGAATAAAACGTTATTTGCAGCACAGAAATCAGTTGAAGTCTTTTAGAAGTATTATCAACTCTAACTGTTTAGTTTTGAAAATTAGACCATCACACAATGCATTATAAACAAGTGGAAATGGACCAAAATGTATTTAGAGGGAAATTATATTGAGGAGCAGGAAGAATGTTTTATTCACGGGATAGCCTTGGAGATAAAAATCTACAACTGGCGCAATGTATGCATAGAGGAGGACTTTGAGTTTGCAATAAACTGCACTCAAGGAGCATATCCTGGCTATTGGTGGAAATCTGGTTGACACTGTAAAGGTTGTTTCTAAAGCAGACATGCATTGCAGCGAGTGACTATTGTCAGTCAAAAAAAAGTAATGCTATAAAGAACATTCCATTGTTGGTCTGAGAAGCTGAATTCAGTTAATTGCCAACAACTAGCAAAGCTTTTGCCACAACTTTCTGAGGCCTAAGCCCTCTAAGCGCGGCTATGTTTCCTGTGAAAATCAGCAGTGTTCTGTTCTGATGGGTTTGTGTGTGATGAGCCAGGTGTTAGTTGCGGATGAGCAGTTGAACAGTAGCTGATGAGATTTTGTGGGTGGAGACAGCGATTATTTGTTTGGTGTGTGTGTGTGTGTGTTTGTGTTAGCAAGCGTGTGTTTGTGCTTCTTTATCTTCCCTTGTGATGAAGCCAGTCCAGTGAGTGGCGGGTGAATGATTTCATCATTGATCACTGAGCAGTAAACAATCTAAAAAGCTTCTGTCTTGTGTTTGTGTGTCATGTCGTGTCCCACCTTGTGACAACAATCTTTCTGCAAATTAGAGATGGCCTGGCAGAGGCTCCTGGCCTCCTTGGAGGGGAACTGCTTTTGTGTGCGTTTGTGGTGTGTGTGTGTGTGTGTGTGTGTGTGTGTGCGCGTTTGTGGAGCGTGTGTGCGTGTGTGTGTGTGTGTGTGTGTGCGCGCGCGCTTGCATGCATGCATACATCTGCATATATGTGTGTCCATGCCAGTGTTAAGAGTTTTCTTTAAACCTTGTTAAAGAGCAACAACAGTTGTGGGAGCCTATTAGCGACAGCATCCCCTTCTGCTTACTGTGAGTATTATTGTATGTTTGCTAACATCATCAGCATGGCTGTAATTGTCCTTCACATGAATCCTGTTTATGGCCCAGTTTATTTGAGAAGCAGGTAAATGCATGTTTGCACAGCCAATAATGGCGACTGAATTGAACTGATGGAGACAGAGGGCATCGAAGGACAGAAAAGAGCCGAGCAGAGTCGCGACAGTCGAGGAAAGAGTGAGACGGAGAAAGAGAGAGAGCAGGGGTTTGTCTCCTGTTTAAATTCCGTCTTGTTTTCCTGACTCTGCATTTCTCCTCGATTTATCGCCAAGATAAAAATCACCGGAGATATGCTCTCCTGTCCAACTCTGCACTCAAAAAAATGAAATGTTAGATTTACTTAATAATGGTATGTCAACTGGTTCCCCGCAATTGCTTTGCCTAATCTTTATTTGACTTTTAACATTTTTGTCCAGTTTGATTAGTTGCATTGAGTGGAATGTACTTAACTCAGTTTTGTGGAACCAGTTGACATAACATTATTAAGTAAATCTAACATTTCATAACGTTTCATTTTCTTGAGTGTGTCGGCTCCTGGTGCACACATGTTTGGTATGCATGCTTACGCATGGACTCTCTCTCTCACACACACACATGTACACACACACACGTGCTCTCACTCTTTCTCTCTCCCTCTATTTCTCTCTCTCTCACTTAGAAACACACTCTGAAACATCATATACCAAATCATCGGGTTCACATATGAATAAGCATATTCATGCAATACGAGCCCTGAGAACAGAAGTAGTCTAACTCCATATTTTTCTTTTTTGAGTTCTTATCTTTAGTTGATTCCTAGGCGATCAATCTGTTTAGTGCAATAGTGGATTAACTCAGTGTAGTTCCAGTACTATACAATAGGTGGGTCATATGTTCCACACTTCAAGAACGCATAAGTATTCAATGCAGTTGTGGTCCAAAATAAAAAATGAGTAAAATCACTCTTGTTCTAATGGGCTCATACCATCCTCTGCCACGAGTATATTGTATGTCACCCACTGATTTACATATTCTTACGCAAACATATGTAGGCACACCTGAAGATGCATTCACACATGGATGTACACACACATGTACTCCCAAACACACACACACACACACACTCATACACACATGCTGCATGTTCAGTGTACCAGGCCAGCAGCTACAGTCAGAGTAATTCTAGAGATATAAGGTTAATGAATAACTGCTGCTTTTCAGGCTGTTAGCTGCTTGGTGGCCGGAAAATTAGCGCGATAACACAGACACAGCCAATAACACAGACATAGCCAATAACACAAACACAGCCAATAACACAGACACAGCCAATAACACAGACGCAGCCAATAACACAGACACAGCCAATAACACAGACGCAGCACAGTAATGGAACAGAGCTTTATGTAGGCGGTCAGAGGAGATTGACAATCCCATTCAGTCAGACCCATGACCCGCTCGTTGACGTTTAAGAGGTATTGACTGGAATGAAAAGCTGTCAGCGATGCGTGCGTAGACGGAGATGACCTCCATAAGGCTTTTGTCTCGGTTATTGAACAGGACGCTGAGACATGAAGCACAGATAATCGTGGGCGTCATCACCGATAGTTGTGTAAATGGGAGCATGCACCCACAGAGGTATGATGATGAGGACGCAGGATTTTGCAGGGGGGGTGTAAGGGTGTTAGTCATTAATGGACACAGTGGTCCTGAGAAAGCATAGCTTTGAAGCTTTGAACCTGGGCACAAACCTAACCCAATAAGCGTAGGGAACCCACCTCTCTTTAAGCTGATGCCTTAAGCACGACCTTCACAGACGCCTATATGAAATATTGTTGATATATTATGCTGACTTTAGGTTTAACTTGATATCTTATCTTTTCATCCCATCTTGCCATCTCTTTATAGTTGTTTACTGCATTAAAAATGGGCAAACTCTGTGTGATAAAATGCTGAAAATAATCACTGAAAATGATTTTATAGAATAATAATTTTGTTTAAATACTGCTTGGGGGCAATGGTTCCGGATATTCAGCTCCCTGCTCTACGCTCAAATTATCAATGTAATATTTCATTAAAATGTAAGATAATCCAATTTATTTGCAGCGATTTGGCTATGCTTTGAATTTCTCTCCAACTGGCGTAGACGGCCGTTTCTCGCTGACACGCATTCCATGCTGGACATCCTGTAACCGGAGCGAATTTATTACAGTTGTTGATATTTATTCAACGCTGTGATGAAAGACGAGATGGAGAAAAGACCGCAGTGACCTGGGGAGAGGGGTTTATGCAGGGACGGAGCCAGGGAGAAAGAGGGATGCAGGTCGTTATGTGAGAGGGCAATTAAGCACAGTATTCACCCCTGGGAGACTGAGCGTCAGGGTAGAGACAAAGTCGGGCTTGCAGGGGTAAGATGGAGGCAGAGAGAGATACAGATTGTGCGAAGAAGGGGAAGAGAATGGGGTGAGAGCCATGTATAGCAGCAGTACGACTCAATGAAGGTCAGGGAGACGGAGGGAGGGAGAGAGGGAGAGAGGGGGAGCAGAGAAGGTGTGCACGTACATTTCAGCGTGTAATCCGAGACGTGTGTTTACTGTGCACTGCTTGATACGGCCATTCCTAAAGCAGAACAATATGTTCGGGCGCGAGGTTAAACACTAACTTTCCCACACCAGCTTTTGTACCAGTCGCTTGTTCACCAATCTTGTTTACCAGCTTCTCGTTTACCTGTGAATCCGTTCCTTTGTGCTTTCAGCCGGCAGTTTGACTGTTCTCTCCTGTCCCAGATGGACATCACCAGGTCTGGTTCTCACTCACAAACTAACTCCTAATCATCACTTCGGCTCTTTGTTCCCCGGAAGCATTTTTATATTGAACTACAGGTGCTGTTATATATTAATCCTTGAGTCTCCAAAGGGCCCAACTCTGAGGAACAGTTTTTCAGGAAAGAGGAAAAAAAATAGATGACCCATATATTTTTACTTTAGGACCTTACAGGAGGGTGTCATTGGGATACTTCTTACTGAAATTATAAGACAGTTACCTTCTTTGTTATAAGATATGCAGACCTCTAAGTGATAGTGAGTTGGAACCCTTTTGGAAAATCAATGATTCATGTCTATCATCTGAGTAGATTTATGCCAAAAGAGCAGAGCGATCCCAGAGTGCTGTGTCATGCTGTTTTTCTCAAACTACCTATTTCTTCCAGCCCTGCTGTTGCCTACCTTCTCGCACGCTTTTCTATAACATCTTTCAGCTTTGAGCACTTGTTTTTTTCCAGAGCGTTTTACTGTGTGCCGCACAGTGATTGGATCAGTGTGTCTGTTCTCCACACGACCCCCTCCATCCCTCACAAGGAACCCCTCCCCTGGGCAGATGGGGTTAGGGGCCTGTTTTTAAGGAAGTCTGGCTGAATCCAGTTCCCCCCGCGTCTGATTTTCCTCTCCAGCGTTATAAAAACACCTCCAGTTCAGTCACTGGTAAACACACTTTCAAACTGTCTCATCTCTGTCATTTGAATGAAATAAAGCCCAAATCACAAAACATTTGACATGATCCAAAATAGAGAGGGTTTCAATAAATAATACAATTATCGACTTCAGCTGGGGCGAATTCAATGATTTATCCACCTTAGACAAGTGCTATTCACCGAGGCTGTTCAAGGTGGATAAATCATTGGATTCATCGATAACTGAAGTGAATAACTGCTTTATTATATGACCCCACTTGAATATATATAATAAGAGAAGGGTGACAACTCTAACGTAAAGCTCCTCACAGGGAGGAAGCGACATGAAATACGGTCACTGTCAGGAGCTCCTGCAGGGAAGCCTAGTCTATTTTTAGCTCCAGGTCGTCAAATTATTATATTCACCTCTCGCGCACTTTCCCGCGGTGAAACTGTGTAGTGACCGGCGGAGCTCACCTCGACCAATCAGGAGGAATAGAATCCTTAAGTCATATGATAATGTGTATTATTATATAATAATATTCTGCATTATAATGTATGTAATCATGAAGTGTTATTTTCATGGCTACTGCAGTTGTGTGCTAAAGGCTGCTGTCACTGTCTGGAATGAGAATATTATTTGGAGATCCAATTCCATCCTCCTCTGTAACCCTGTTCCCCTCAAAGGTCTCTCTCATTCTCTCCCAGTATGTGACTTTTGCACCTCGGTGTGAATGTTTTTAGTCAGCAAACTGAGAGAAAATGAGGGGAGTCACTCAGTGTGCACTTTACGGTCACGAGGGGAGGGGGGGCAGCGTCTTTATCTCCAGCGTGAGAGTCAGTATTTCAGTCTGCGATTGTGCATGTTTGTTTACACGAGCAAATGCCAATGCCCATATCCGAACGTGCGCTTGTGTACTAGATGCAGTTTGCATCTCTGAGTTTATTGTTGGCCGATATAGTTTCACTTCCCCTGATATTTTGTCTGTGCATGTGGACATTATGTGGAAACACTGCTCACTTGCTTTTTTGCTTGTGCCACAATCTGCAAAGTGTACATATTTCCATGCATTTTGTGTGTTAAAATCTTGTGTGTTTGCACCATGTGTTTTATGTATCAGCAATTGAACATTTATGATATTTACAGCAGGCACATATACAGTATAACCCTCAACTGACCCTTAGCCCATATAGATGAACGCAATGGCACTGCATGGTATTGACGTACACTTATATGCTCAGTGTAATCCATCATGTCCCTCCATGTCCTGACCAGTCGAGTCAGGAAAGGATTCAGCACATACCTGGGGTGAGTGTTTTGGTTTTGTCGAGGATTTCAGCCTCAAGCTAGTGCTTAGACCCACTGTTGTTTCTCAATTATGTCAATTTTCTTCAAGTCACTCAGGCCTTCTTTGCATTTTGGGGCTTTGTTTAATACATGATATTCCTGCTTGGAATGCTTATAAGTTTAGAAATATTTCATTTTCGCTGGGAGTAAGCTGCTGCATCATTTTGCATATGCTTCCAATTTTTTTTTTGAGCCCAGGGAAATATAACACAGTCACTGAGACCTGAAATCTTTTGGGCTTATCTTTTCCCTCTTCATCTGCAACTCTGCCTCTATGCTGGCATCTAGTGGTCAAATCCTGATACTGCTGTGATCCCAGTTGGAGCTTGTTATCTCAGATGATCTGTTAGGACATAGTGGATCCAAACTGGAACGCATAGGTTTTGAACATAACAAGTAACCAGTAAAAAAAAAGAAAAAAGACTGGTGTTCCTTGCTTATTATATTAGGCTGTGTGTGATGCTAATCTGTGGCATTGATCAGAGGTTGGCCTGTCTGTGCAGTATTGTATAGGTAAGCTGTCAGGGGGAAAGCAGCAAAGCTGATGAATGCCCTTCTACTGGCCCACCTCTCTACAGGGTAGGCCTGCAAACAAACCAGTCAGAGAAGGAGGGTGGGTATGCCGCAAACCAATCAACAGAGGAGGAAAGATAAACACACTGCCACTCCCTGTATTAAATTTCTTGGAGGAAGGGGCTTGGTCTGGAAGATCTGTGTTCCTACAGTGCAGCTGAGAGGTGGAGTCCCGGTAAAGCTGGGGCTCTATGTACTGCTTAACAAACCTCCAATTCCTCCACGGATCACCCTCTATGTTCTGATGTTAATTGGACACCCAATATTTTAACTTCATATTGATTGTTTTATTTAAAATCCAATATGCAGAAATACAGAGCCGAAATGGCAAAAAAAAAAAGCTATCACTGTCCAAAAATTATCTGTTCTGCTAGAATAAAAATTGGGCATATAAGATAGATAGATAGATAGATAGGTTTTATTTCAGACATTTCAGTCCATATACATTATACATATAAAAAAGCAAATAACACAGAAATATATACATATAAAAAGACCACAGTGACATAAGATTAAAAAAAGAGAAAGTGTACATTACACATATAATTGCTTTGCCACTGTTGCCGTAGTCTCGAGTTTAAGAAAACACAATTAAAAATGGATCGCACAAGGGAACTGTTGCAGTTAAAAACTCTCATTTTAAAAACATAGGTGAATATTCTCCTCAATTCCCAAAAAGAGTTTACAGAATGAGAAACAAACATATTACTAGCACTGCAATGACTAGATAGGGAAAGGATGCGTCGAAAAGTATTATTGTAGGCTACAGTCAATTTACGCAAAGTGGCCTGTTTATAATTGCACCATAGCGGCGCACCATAAATACTGCTGCAAAAGGAATGGAATAATTGGATTTTAACCTCGTTACTACAAAGACTAAAATTTCTAATGAGTTGCTTACTTCTCATGTTGAAAGAGCGCAACTGTCTTGTCATATTCAAATCATCCGTCCATGATTCATTCATGTAGACTCCCAAATATTTATATCTATGAACGAAAAGTAGCTGCTCACCATACAGAGTAACACGAGGCACATGGAGAAATTTCATCTTACTTGACAAAACAGACATATACGCACAGTCTTTTTACAATTATATTCAATATCATTTTCATCACCAAAATGCTGGCAAACTGTCACAAGACGTTGCAACCCTTTAATAGAAGGAGCAATCAGCACAAGATCATCAGCATAAGCAAGATGGTTTACACATTGACTTCCAATTTTACATCTTACGCGTAACTTGCTTAGTAACAGGCTTAGGTCATCGATATTACAATTAAACAGTTTGGGCGAAAGAATACCACCCTGTCGTACACCATTATCAATTGAAAAAGGGTCAGACAATTCTGAACCCCAGTGTATCTGACCTTTCTGAGTGCTATACCATGCTACTAATAACCTGACAATAATTAAAGGCACACCTTTTTGTATCAGTTTATGGAATAATGTCCAATGATTAACCCTATCAAAAGCTTTCTTTGCATCCATGAAACATAAAAAGACATGACTACAATGAGACCTATAGTAGTTCACAGTTTCTTTTAGTGAATATATACACAAGTCAGTAGAGTGACCACTTTTAAATCCGAATTGGGAGTCAGAGCTCTCCAGAAATTTAGCACATCTATTAAGTAACAGAATCTCCAACACCTTTGAAATAGTGGAGGCCAGAGCTATAGGCATGTAATTATTGTTATAAGTGATTCGTGATTTGTTTATTCAATTTTTCTTTTTTTCAGTTTTTTTGAATGACTCCTCTGTTTGCCGTCATTTTCCCCTTTATTGCTTTGCTCCACGTGTCTTTGTTTTGCTCCTGCTAGCCACTCACCCTCGCGACTCCATACAATCAATGTTAGTCATCTCCGCGCTTGTAGCCACACCCTCATATGCTGTTTCCTGGTGTCTCACCTTCGATGGTTTTTCTTGATTAGTTCCCTTTGTTTAAGTTGCCCTCAGTTTTACTTCCTGTCACTGTCTATTCTTAGTAACCTTGTTTTTCTCGTATCCAATTGCCAGTTTTTGATTGTCCTTGGTTTAAGATTTTCTGAGTTTGGATTGTCCTTTCAGTCTTTTCACCTTCGCTGGTTTTTTTGACTTTGCGCCAGCCCAGTGTTTTCTGTACTTTTATTGTACCTCTGGTCTTGACTCAGGCTAATTTATCCTGATTCTCTAATCAAGTTCTGTTTTTTGCCATTTAACTCCTGTCTGTGCCTAGGTCGATTTGCGGTCCTGAGGCTGTGTTTCCAACAAACTTGAAACAAAATTTTCCCACTTTACTCGCAGGAGTTTGACCGTGGGATCTTTTTTTTTGCTTTGTTTTGAAGATTTGCAGCTGTTTGCAACAACATTACATTCACTTCAACAGGAGAACAACTTAGTGAGGATTGATGTCCAAATTCGCTCCAGACTTTTCGTCCCCTAGAAATTTTCATCCCCGGACTCGTTGTCCTCGTAGAGTTTTTGTCTGCATGAACTCTTCGTCCCTGGATTGTTCATCCCCAATAATGTTTAAAGGGGCGGTTCTTCCTGGAATCTCCAAAAAGCTGCAAGATGGTGATGCTAATGTTGCTATGCGAACATCACAAACATTTTCCTTCACGAACATTGTGCCTACTTGAGAGTAAAAATATCCACAAAACCGATGTCATATCCAGTGTTGAGCTAGACCACTATTTTTTGTGAAACTGTGTTACATTGGTTATTTGACACACATAGCTCGCCAGCTACTAGATAGTTAGCCACTGCGATTTTAGCATGTAGCTTGGTAGCGTAGCTAGCCACTGTTGCTGCAAATAGCAATGATGCTATTCAGAACACTGCTCTACTCGTGCAAATTTTTCGTCCAAGATGACCCAGGTGCAGACCATACTACAAAGCCAAAAAAATGTTTAATGAGGCAGTGATCAGGGTCAGAGCTCCCTGGTCAACAACAAGAGGTAGTATTACAGCACAGAGTCACTGGACAAGAATCAGCTTCAAAAAAATGGGCAAAAATCTAAAAACTAGCTGGGCAGAATGCAGTGAAGAATCAGAGGCAAAATGCAACACCAGTGAACGGGCAAAATGGTAACCAGAAGATGGCAATACTTGAAGGGGAATCCAAAACTCATAAACTGGGGATGAAAGAAAATCAAGCACGAGAAGACTATACAGGAACCAGGTTCATCAGTAACTCAGAAAGGCAGAAAAACGTACTTGCGAAGTAAAGAAGAAAACAAGGAACTTACAAAGCCAAAAAATCAGGAGAAACAAACTTAAAGCAGGTGTGGGGGCGAACAAGGAGGCATGACTGGGGGGGTAAAAAATGAGACAATGAAGCGATAAACACAGTAGGGAGACGGAGCTGGGAGAGTTAAAGGGAACAAAGATGCATGGAAACTGAATGCAGAACTGAAATTATTTTACAACATACTGTAGATAAATATGAAAAACTTGAAATAAAACCAAAACTAACAGATTCAGAGAACACTGACAGTAATGAGGGGATGCAGGATAGGTGAGGAGGCAGGTGAGGAGCCAATCAGGACACTGAAGCAGGTGAGACACAGGGGAACAGAGCACCAGAGGGCGTGACCACAAATGGGGAACAGTCATGAGAACAGAGCAGGGAGCGTGAGAAAGGGGAACATGGAAACACAAAGGAAATCAAATGAAATAAACAGAACAATGAAAAATATTCAAATAAATACATGAGATTAACAAAACATAAACACAACTGACAGAATGATAACAGTGACAGTGATTCTGCGAAGAAACTCCACTAAAGTAAAAATGAATTAAACTGAATTGATCAGAAATAAAATACGCTCCAAAACACCATGTTATTTTGGAGCTTACTTATTTTTCTGACACTGGCCGAGAACTAACTTTAGAGCAAGTGACAGCAAGTCCTGCCTTATCTCCATCTGCCAGGTTCCTCAGTCACCTTGACACAAGCAAATTATTTTACCTGTAATGAAAGTAGAATCACCGTTTCATTAAAAAACTAAACTGACTGGCTGCACGCCTTGCAGATGTACAGTCATGATCTGGCACCTTATTGCAGCACCTTGCGTTGTTCACAGCTCTGATTGCACATTTTCTTTTCATTGTGGAGATTGCTGAGGGTGCACAGAAGCGCCTCCCTGTTTTCAGATCACTATCTATCGTGTATTTGCTTGGCAGAGGGCGTGTGGCTTTTGGACACATGACAAACATCCCAAATGAAAATGAAACCCTGCCATCTTTCTCTTCCTTTGACAAAGCCATAGATCTATTAGTCCGAATGGCTGCGTGGGGTAATGTTCTGCCGTTTGGGAACACTGTCAAAGCCCTAATGTCGGACAGACAGGAGAATGAACCGAGGGCAGATACAGCTGATCTTCGGTTAGTGCTTATTGGGGGGAGGAATTCTGGAAAGAGCTCGGCGGGAAACACTATCCTTGGAAAAAGAGCATTTGAAATCGATGAATTACCCAAGAGATGCAAGATCCAGCAAGTGATGGTTGCTGGCAAGAAACTCACGGTGGTTGACACCCCAGGCTGGGATTTTTACCTGGCCTCCATACCTAGGAACATCAAAGAGGAGACAGAGCGCGCCGTGTCCCTGTGCCACCCAGGACCTGATGGATTTCTGTTGACCATTCCTGTGGGTTCTGACATTATGTGGAGCTGTCTGGAAAAGCACATGGGTCTGCTTGGAACGCAGGTTTGGCAATACACGATTGTGCTGTTTACCTGTGGGGACAGGCTGACTGGCTCTACCATAGAGCAGCATATTTTTAGCCAAGGAGAGGCTTTGCAGAGTCTGCTGAAGAAATGCAAGAACAGGTATCATGTGTTTGATAACTTAAACATCGGAGATAAGAGTCAGGTGCACAACCTCCTGGAAAAGATAGAAAAGATGAGGTCAGAAAATGTTCGGTGCTACGTGCCTGAGATATGCTGTCTGGTTGAACCAGATATAAAGCCAGAGCAAGAACAGAAACAGACACAGCCTGACAAGGAGAAGTGGAAACAGAATAGCAGAGAGTTAGGAGGGGAAAACAACGGGACGACCAGAGACCAGGGAGAAAAATGGATCCTAAATGCGGGAAACCAGACACAGAATACCAGCAAACGCTCGAAATCATCCGGGAACTCTGGAACACCAAAAACCACACCGGCTCCAGCCTGTTAGTATCCAATTAATATTTATTCCTGATCGAACGGTTCATAGCCTTGAAATCATGAATTCAATGTGTATGTGTGTGTACAAATGCTGTATATGAATATTGTTATGGCCCCAATTTGTTATGGTGTCACGGACAGCAAGGGATGACAGACAAAATTCTTCAACTTCAACAGATTTAATTAAACAAACACTTAGAACTAATTTACACTCTACCCTACTGACCAAGATTGAAAAAAAAGATAGTTACAGCCCCTTGGTAATGGAGATGGCGCTGCTATGTTGCGATGTCCTGGGACAGGAAAATGCTCCAACACAGTCTAAAATCCACAAAAAGCTTCACAGGTCTTGAAAAGAGTGACAGGTCTGGTCAAATGTATCCTTCCACAATTTCTCCTTGCAATTTCCCCTACTACTCTACACTCTCTCGATTTTTCTCCTTATATACTCTTTTCCAGCCCCCTCTGAGGCAAGCCCGGGACATGCCCAAACCTAGCTTTAGATTGCTTAACAAAAAAAATGTCAATACTGCCATCTAGTGGCTTTTTACCACATTACAATGTACAAAAACAAGGTCAGGCTGTCGGCTCTGGCCACACCAGTTTTTGAACTTAGCACCAGTCCTGCAGGGATGGATTGGACATCTGGGGACCCTAAACAGGATATGTTTTGGGGGCCCTGCTTTGCCATGAATAGACAGTTAAGTATTCACAGAACCAGATACTGCCTGCAATTATAACCTTTGCGCATTAAATTTGTATCTCCATCAACATGATGAGCCCTACTCTGGTTATTCTATCAGCAAACCAGTCGGCTGCAGTTCATCGTAAATACCTGGGTTGCCAGGTCTGCGCAGAGGTCAGGCAGTAAATCCAGTATACCATGCATCCATTTGGGGGCCCCCTAGTGGCTGCGGGGCCCTTAGCAGCCGCTTAGTTTGCATATTGCATCCGTTGGCTTAGCCAGCTCATTCAGTTTTGAACGCCTGCCTCGATAGTTTTATGTGTGCTCAAATGGAGCTCTGTCGTAATCTCTGATAGGCCACGGAGTCAAGCCTGCTAACATACAGGAGCCGCTTCTCCCTCTGGCAAATCACCTGAGTCCACATGACTGTCATGTGACTCTGCTGTCAGATGACTGCTTGACTGATAACATCACCCTGCATCATTTTTGCTGAATAAAATCCAATTCTTGTTTCTTTCTAACTTTAGGGTGCCGATTCCAAAAATAGTGTCAGTTTTGCTGTAGCAAGTAACATTTTCTCACAATGAATGATCAGCATTTCATAGTATTGTCACTTGCGACAACCACTTGTACGATTAAGAAGTGCTTAACCACCGGAAAAACTGCCACTATGAATGATTTTTATTTTCCTCTGAGCCAGGTGAGAACTATTTGTTCAATTCTTGGCTGCTTTTCACATGTAGAATGATTCTAAGGACATTATTTTGTGCTTAATCCTGATGTCAGGCGTAGTAATATGGCCAGCCACTGACAGAGGGAAATGCAGACATGATACAGATGTTTTCTGCTACATCTGTGAGTGTTTCACTGCACCCAAATAGCATTTGTTGCTGTTTTGATCGGTGCATGAAAGTCAATTTATATGATGATTGATTGATTGATTGATTGATTTTTATTAAAGTGTCTTGCACTTACGTGCCCAGCCCAAATGGGCTTATAAGACACTATTGACAGAAAACACAAAACACATTACATAACATAGAAAGATGACCAACATACAAAACACATTTCCATCCTTTTCACAGTTAGATTAATTAAACAGATCATTGTCAAATTAAGTCAGGATACAGATTCCTTTGCCGCAGTTTCCAAGCATTTTCCACGTATCTCGCCAAGCTATAAATTTCATTTTCAAATAACCAACCCAGCATATCCCCATCAGTCATCCAAAACAAATCGGGCTTTTTACGTTGAATTCTCTCAAACATGCCTATTCTTAAGTCATGATATACAGGACAGAAAAACAGAAAATGCCATTCATCCTCAACAACCCTTAAATCACACATAACCTGTCTTCTTCTGGAACACCTTTATAGCGCCCCATCTCAATCTGCAGAGGCAATACCCCTGCTCTGAGCTGGGCACACAAAGACCTCTGCAATCTACTTAACCAGCATTTGATATATGGCTATGTGGCATAGTCATTTTTAAAGTGCAGGTAACTTCTCAGTTTGGGCTTATTTGACACCTGCCATTGCCATTGCTCTTTGTAAAAATCAAACAGAGACTGTCTAACCTGGGATATTTTAATTTGTAAATTATTTGTAAATAGATACTGTACATTGATATAATAAGGAATATCTTCATTTTTATTTTGTGAAAAAACTGTGATAGAAACTTTTTACTCGCATTTTTTAATTCAGCATCCTCAAATTAGGTAATATGAGGCCTTTTTGGGAAATCAGCAGAACATTTTTTTTAACATGTAGGGTGGTGTCACTCTTGGGGCCTACAGAGAGACTGCCCCGAACGAAATTATCCCTGTAAATCAAAGAAAAGAAAATTTAATCCTTAGGTAAGCTGCATTTTGTTTTACTACATCTTACAGAATCCTTAAAATCTAACTGTGTCATTTTGCTTTCATTTATCATTGTGTATTCTTAGATATATCAATATAAAAAAAGAATTCACGATTTGTCAAAAACCTGACGTGATACACACATTTTTAGGGCAAATTTGAAATTAGCGCCTTCAAATTGTACAAAATCAACACAGTTTATCAAATCAGCAGAGAAAAAGTTTCAAAATGCAGGGCGGTGTAATATGCCGGCTTACTTAAGCTCATCCTGAGAAGCGGCTCCTTAGCGTACTTGCTCAACAAACCGCTGGCATCGGAAACAGATTCACTCGCTACAAAGTTAGTGATTTTTGTTATCGCTGCAAACTTCTATAAGAATGTTCATTTTGGTTGCAGCAGTTCAGCGCAGTTGATGTGGCTCTTGATCTTCGATTGATGTCATGCTCGCCCATGCTGCCACGCTGGAAGCGCTCAGTTATGAAGGCTAGCTTGCGCAAAAGCTTATTTGCCTTAAAAAAATATAGCTTGTTTCCAAAACATTTGGACAATTGTGATCTGGTCCACCGGTGGCGAATCATCGCTGTTCGAAAGCTGGTCTTCTCGGGCGTTGAAAAAAATATTTGGATGCTTAAAAAAAAAATTTCAGTAAGCGCACTGGGGTATAGCCCTACATCGGGAACATACCAATTGGACCTGCTTGTCTTGCAACCAGAAGTATGCTGGAGTGCAAACATATAATGGAGTCGCGGCAGTGCTTCCGCACATTGCACTTCATGTTAAATATTTCTCTTGTACTGGCTTCAAGAGTTGGCCAGCCGCCAGGCTGCTACTAAACATATGAATGCTTAATATTTTTTACCATTGGCTAATGCCTGGCATGGTTCTGTTAGGGGGCTTAGTTGCAGCTCTCTGCCTTCGGTTCCATGTTTGGACGGGCAGGGATCTCTCAGAACAGAGCCATGTCGCCAAACCTGATGTATGCTTGTATGCTTTCAATAAATATTCTCTTTATGACAAAGTGGTCCTATCAGAAATGGAGCCCTGTCATAAATTCTGATAGGCCACGGAGTCAAGCCTGCTAATATAGAGGAGCTGCTTCCCCCTCCAGTGAATCACCTGAGTCCACATGACTGTCATGTGACTCTGCTGTCAGATGATTGCTTGACCGATAATATCCTGGCTTACTGCAGCTCATCCTGTGAAGCGGCTCCTCAGCGTACTTGCTGAACAACCCTCCTCCTCCCCAGCTCCACTGTTAACACGACTTAATCCTGTTTCTTTATAACTAAACTGCTGTTCAATAACAATGTCTCTTCATTTGAGATCATTGTTGCTGTAGGCTCTGTTCCATGGAGGGGGGGTTAGTTGCAGCTCCCTGCCTTCGGTTCCCCACTGGACGGGCAGGGATCTCACAGATCAGAGCCATGCCGCCAAACTCAACGTATGCCTGTATGCTTTCAATAAATATTCTCTTTTTGACAAAGTGGTCCTATCAGAAATGAACACGTTGGGCTGTGGTCCAAGGAGCAGATAGAATGTATTCATCAGCTAATGGCCTGAAAACTGCTGGCATGACTCAACTTGTTCCTCCCTCTCTGGGAATCTGACTTCACCAGACGATTATGACATTTTTTTAAACTCAACTGTCAATCATCCAGACCTGCACTGCAGCACGAGCTGACTGTTACCGAATTACAGGCCTTCACTAACATACTGTGGTATTTTCAGATATTATAACAATGTTATCTTACACTTGACTAATAACTTTTTATACTTCTCCTACCTTTAACCCCACATCTTCATTCTGGTCTTCCCAGTGTACAGGTCATGCGCATTGCTTGGAGACACTTTGCTGACAACGGACGTCGGCAGACCGCAGGGCCGGGGCGATGAGGAGTGTATTCAGTCCTTTGGGCTGTGCAGCGGAAGCCCCCATGTCCCTGAGAACAGATTCTGGCAGAGCCATTTTCTGCTGCCTGAGCGGCAGGAACAGGCGGAGGAGATGGCGGTAAGGCCTGAGGACACATGCCCCTCCGGTGGGGAGTCTCTGGAAGCGGGGGGCATTCTAGGAGCTCAGCAGATAGTGGAGGGGGAGCAGCAGCAAAAGGAGGGGCGCTTCACTGGCTCTGCCCTGGAGGAGGGTCTAATTTCTGGCCCTGCCCTAGGGGAGGGGCACATCTCTGGCTCCGCCCTGGAGGCGGGGGCACAGCAGCCGGTGTGGAGGATGGAGCAGCGCAGACCCTCTGCAGGGAGGGAGACCGAGAGGGTGATGGTCGTGCAGCTGGACAAGGCCGCAGAGTCGCTGTTTCAGATGCATGAGCAGCAGGTCAGGGGAGAGGCAGAGCGACACAGGGTCACTGAGCAAATGTTTGCCGCCTTAAAAGCACAGTCTGCTGCAGTATCACAGGAGTTCACCACGGCCCTGTCACAGAGGGACCAGGAGAGAGACATGCTGCTGGCCGAGATGGAGAGACTGAGAGAGAGTTGTGTGGAGAAAGACGGAGAGATAGAGAGACTTAAGCAGGAGGTAGCGAAGGTGAAGAGAGGTTATGTGCAGACTGTGGATGAGCTAGAAAAGAATAAGCGAGTTCTACAGCAGCTGAAGACTCTTGTGGCCCTGGTGAGTGTATCTGATGAGGGCGAGTGACGCCCAGCGGGATCGCAGATGGTGGTCATACATGCACAAGAAAACCAATTTATTGTATTTTTGTTGAGAAAACATGGATGGATATATATGCGGAAGTACATATCAGTGTTTTTTTTATTATACTACTGTCAGTATGTTTTCACCAGCATTTTTTTAGCTTGTTTGTTTGCCTGTCAGTTAACTGGATATCTCTAAAAGTTATGAATGGATGTCAATGTAATTATTTGTGTTAATAGCCATTGTTCTAAGAAGGAAGCAATAGAGTTTTGGTGAAGATCCAACTCATATTCTTGATCCTAGATCTGAGAGTATTTCTATGCACATAAGGATCATGGCACTGGCGAGACTCTAACACTCACAATCAATGACAATTCCTCTGCCAACAAATTTCAACAGCGCAATTACTGCAATCTCCAAATTCTCTTTAGTTATTATTATTATTATAAGTAGTAGTAGTAGTAGTAGTAGTAGTACTACTAATACTACTAGTACTTGTAGTTGTATTAGTATTATATCTTATTGTGAGAAAATTGACGCCTGTCCTGAAAGACATTTGGCATTTACAAATGTGCATGCTGTACCTCTGATATCAAAACATGAAACTAGTATATCTGCAAAATAATAATTGCAAGTCAACAAGAGCGAAGATTGAAATTAATCTTTACTCAGGTACCCCATGGTATATACATTTGATTCTAAGAAATAAAAAAACATTCTGAGCTCTAGTTTTGTACCTTCTCAAATGGAAATACATTATGCTCAATTTAGTCCATAATTCTGTCAGTTGCCAATGGCATATTTATTGCTTTCGTCTAGTTTAGTAGTTTTGAAGAGGAAATTATGTCACCAATCAATCAATCAATTGGAAATGACATAATCAATTAATCAATCAATTATCAATATTAATTATTATTCACTTATTCACAGTATTATCAGTCTTATCATGCAGCATTTGTACACTCCGTAACCCTATAGTTATGCGTGCCTGATTTGTTATTAGTTTTTATTGTTGTGTCATTTTTATGTATTGTTGCGTCATTTTTATGTATTAGATATGATTAGTCTGTTTGTAAAACTAATATTAGACTGTAAGAGAAGTGCAATCTTTTTTTTCCTGCTGGAAAGGTCTTTGCTTCTCAGGACATGGGCTGGACCGGAGACTAGGGTGTGTGCGTGTTATTCCATGAATAAAAATCATTAGATAGGAACTGCACCATTCAGCAGTGCACACTTTAGTTATTTATCTGCCTGTGGGAATTTTCCCCACCAATGGCCTATGACCGAACGGCAGGATTATGTACACATTGAAACTGCCTCCTCTTGTAGAATTGGTTTGGGAGTGTACTCATTTATGCTTATTATTGCAATACTTATTATAAAAGTGCAAATGAAGAGTTTGTTTCCTAAATGGAATATATCCATTATCCATTTTACTCATTTTGAGTGAATCAGCTTTTTCTATGTTGGCGCCTATTGCATTTTATTGAAAAACACAAACTTTGACCATCAAAGAATACACCTTATAATATGAATTTCTAAAAACGGATTTTCGCACCATGTGTAGGAAGCACAGGGCTATTGCTTTTTGGTATTTTCTAAATTTTTGTAATTTTGGCTTATATTGCGTTTTGGAAACAAACTCTTATTGTTGCAGCACTGATTGCCAATAACCCTTATCACATGTCACGTATGCGGGATGTTTATTCCATGGGGACACTATTGCTATCTGGTACACCATCTGTTGCAGTAATGGCTAAGCCACTTTGAGATTAATAAATCTGTCTGAATCTAAAACCACCAATTCCAGTGAAGTTGGGACGTTGTGTAAAACATGAATAAAAACAGAATGCAATGATTTGCAAATCTCATAATCCCAGATTTTATTTTCAATAGAACATAGACAACATATCTGATGCTGATTTTGAGACATTTTACCATTTCATGGTAAAATGTCATAATTCATTTTGAATTTGATGGCAGCATCACATCTCAGAAAAATTGGGACAGGGGCAACAAAAGGCTGGAAAAGTAAAAGGTACTGATAAGAAACAGCTGGAGGAGCATTTTCCAACTAATTAGGTTAATTGGCAACAGGTCAGAAACCAGACTGGGTATAAAAAGAACATTTTAGAGAGGCTGAGTATCTCAGAAGTAAAGGTGGGCAGGGGTTCACCAATCTGTGAAAAACTAAGAAAAAAACTAAGAGTCTAAGAATTGAGGACCAATTTCAGAAAAATGTTTCTCAATGTAAAATTTTGAAGATTTTGAATATCCTAACATCAACAGAACATAATATCATCGAAAGATTCAGAGAATCTGGATAAATCTCTGTGCGCAAGGGACAAGGCCGAAGGTCAATATTGGATGCTCGTGATCTTTGGGCCCTCAGGCGGCACTGCATTAAAAAACAGGCCTGATTCTGCACTGGAATTCACTGGATTCCAGAGATCATTGTCTGTGAACACAGTTTGTCGTGCAATCCACAAATGCAAGTTAAAGCTGTATCATGCAAAGAAGAGGCCATATGTGAACACGATCCAGAAATGCCGCCGTCTTCTCTGGGCCAAAGCTCATTTAAAATGGACTGAGGCAAAATGGAAAACTGTTCTGTGGTCAGATTAATCAAAATTTGAAATTATTTTTGGAAACCATGGACGCCGTGTCATGCGGACTAAAGAGGAGAGGGACCATCCAACTTGTTACCAGCGCACAGTTCAAAAGCCTGCATCTCTGATGGTACAGGGTTGCATTAGCGCCTATGGCATGGGCAGCTTACACATCTGGAAAGGCTTTATCAATGCTGAAAAGTATACAGAGGTTTTACAACAATGTCTCTTTCAGGGAAGGCCTTGCATATTTCAGCAAGACAATGCTAACCCACATACTGCATCCATCACAACAGCATGGCGTCTGTTGCGAGACTCAGATGGACACCAGGTGCGAGATAGCGAGACTTGGTTGAGGATATTTATTGAAACACAAAACAAAAACAGGCACGATGGCCAACAAAATACTTGGCCCAAAGGGTTGCAAAAATCTAACTAAGAAAAGCTTCACAGAGCTGAAAAAGAAAAATACTAAACGAGGAAAATAAAAAGCCACTAGAAACTCTAGGGAAGTAAATCAATAAACAAAAATAAACTAACTTTGAAAGGGCACAAGGCACATAAGAAAATACAAAACGAGAACTATGAAAAAACTACTAGGCAAGGCTATGAATGAAATGCACAAGAAACGGGCAAGAAACAAATGGTAAACGCTATGGCTTGAAACGAGACTCAGTCTGCCAGCCAACTCCAGCCTCTCCCCAGATATAGCAGAGGGAATCACGAGACAACGAGGATCACCTGCAGACCGACAGGGAAAAACGAGATTGCATAATTACATGTCACAAGGACGAAAGAGGAAAACCAGCGCAGTCAGGACGAGAGAATAAGAGCAGGTATTTGCTCATTAAGAACAATGAGCGTGTTGCCGCATATAAGAGCCCAATAAGATACTATGAACAGTTAAAGTGTTAAACTAGATAATAGTAAAGCACAGGTAAGAATGTAGCTTTAAAGCAGGAAGCATCGAAAGTTAAATCCTGTCTAAATTAGTAATGGTTAGTACGTGCCTATCTAATGGAAACATCCCCCGTGACTGATTAGTAAGTTGTTAGTAATAAATTAAAATAATTAACAAGCATGAAGACTAGGAAGCCCGAAAGGAAGAAACGTCAGAAAGAAGTTTGAAACCGTAAGCCACTCCCGAATGCAGTGCGAGAAGTAGAACATGGAAATAACCACGCGGACACTGGAGAGGCGGATTGGCTGGACAGACCGGGACCTGGAGAGAAACAAAACATGGAAAAGTAAAAACATGGACAATAAACATGAGAACTGTGAAAAACGAATCCTGATACAAGAAACTGTTAAAACCATGACATGAGTAATGTATGAACTATGAAACCAGGCACAAGAAACTGTTAAAACCCCAACCAGTGTCCTGGCAGACGGCACAGAACACTGGAATCACAACAGGCATCACTGTAGAAGAGTCCAGGTGATGAAATGGTCTGCCTGCAGTCCAGACCTTTTACCAATAGAAAACATCTGGCGCATCATAAAACAAAAAATCTGGTTTAGAAGACCCAGGACTGTTGAGCAGCTAGAATCCTACATCAGACAAGAGTGGGACAACATCCCTCTTCCAAAACTTCACCAACTGGTCTCCCCACCAGATGTTTGCAAACTGTTGTTGAAAGAAGAGGGGATGCTACACAATGGTAAATATAGCCCTGAACCAACTTTTTTGAGATGTGTTGCTGCCATCAAATTCAAAATGAGCCAACATTTTTCATGAAATAGTAAATGTCTCACTTTCAACATCTGATATGTTGTCTATGTTCTTTTGTGAATATAATGTGGGTTTATGAGATTTGCAAATCATTGCATTGTTTTTATTCACGTTTTATACAACGTCCCAACTTCACTGGAATTGGGGTTTGCAGATTGGACTCTGGTCAGGGTCAACTTGACCCAAATTTAAAACACCTCTGTTGGAACTAAGCTGAAGTTTGCCTAACTCCGCGATTTCCACCATGTTCTTGGACACATGCCTTAGAAACAATTTGCATAAAACTACTGAGATATTGTTTGTACTTCCCTGTGGAGTAATTTTGGGTTATAAAAGTTGGATAGAGAAAAACATGGTTAATTTTGTTTTGCGCAAATGAAAGCTCGGTTTTATCTCTTTGTGAATAAAGTCCAAAATTCTGGAAGGTTCTGCCTCCTCCTATCATTTTGAGTAAATTTTTGGGATTTTCCACTGCAGTTTCCAGCACTAAAATAAAAGTGTTTGTGTCTCAAGAGGTTGGACAGCATAATAGGAGGTGTGTCAGCACATAAAGTTGGCGCAGAGCAATTTTCATGTCACAGACCTCGTTCACGTCTCGACTCACCTGCTAGCATAACTCGATGCAGGACAATGAGAGAGGATACAGCTTAACAGTGTTTTTCATCCACAGTAAAATATCAACCCTGCACTATTGGTCGCAAAACTCAGTACAAGTAGGTGGTGGCTTTTTTGCTTGACCAAGTTTTCATTTTCCACATATGTATGCTTGTCTTGTTTCGAGGAATTACTAGCCTTCTTACACAATATTATGCCAGAAATAGCCATATCCTTAGCAGACATTATAGAATTCTCAAAATCATGGTGTAATTATCATGTGATATATCGACTAATTGTTTCTGCTCTTTGAGTGTAAAAAGCGGCAACTTCTTCTCAAAGAATAAATTAAAAGATTCATGATAATGGGGCAAACCCCAGCTGTGTTGACATATCCAAGGGGGAAATGTTATTAAATGCCTAATCAATAGCCTTTTAATTTATACTAAACAATGTAACCTCTGTTTTACAATCAGCACAATATGAACATGGGTATTTACTTTTTCATGGAATTTCAAGGGCATATGTGGCATAATGTGATTTGAGAGAACCATCCAATATATGAAAAACACCTAGTTAAGAGAAATGAAAAACCTCTTAGAGTTTCTGATTTACAATTACACAGAAGGCTCTCAGGTGGTCTCCGATGATGTGAAATTTTGAGGTCATACTGATGGACAGCAGCATGTAGGCATTGCAGAACGTAAGGACATGATCCTCCCAGCTCGGGTGTAAGTATAAGTGAATGAGACATTTTGGAGACCACCTGTGAGCCTTCTGTCATCAGCACAACTGTGGTCCAGCCCGGTTGTGTGAACAAGCTTTCGAAGCGGTTGTCATAGTTTGTGAGGTGTTCGTTTGTTTGGACTTTCTTTGTGGCTCTCTTCCCAGGACGATATCAAATTTCTGGGCTATTGAATTCTTTACCCAGCTGGCTGATTGTGCTGGGGCGGCGCTTTCCCAGAATCTATAAAAGCAGGAAGTCCGGCACGTCTCCTTCACTAGAGTGTCTGTGTTTAGCTTCGCTCTATAGCCGAAGATATCTTTAGTCAGGTTTTGTATGACTTTCTATCTTCTAATTATTGGAGTTTCTTCTCCCTTTTTCTATCTCGCTTTGCTCCCGTGGTTCAGACTATTATACGTCCTTTGGAAGCGCGAGTACTTGCGTTTGGTCTATATTATTCTCTGTGTTTGTACTGTGTCCGTGCTACTTTCTCTCTGTCGTTGCGCTTGGCCTCCATATACTACCGGCCATTACAGAGGTACATACTGACTTTGCCAGGTTTTGGGGCCGTTGCTATGTTAAGGACAAAGGAAACAAACTCTTTGGTCTACGATTAAGATGAACTGTTAAGGAGTGCAATGTCTCGCATTTGTGAATGTTTCATTGAACGCCATAAAATTCAGCCCCACAATGGCAAAAGGCAGTAACTCCAATTGTCATGTATTGGAGTTACTGCCTTTTGCCATTGTAGGGCTGAAATGAATGAGACATTTTGGAAATCAGCTAGTAATTGGACAAGTGTCAGTTTTAGTTCATGGCAATCTTAGAGTGTGAAGATTTTGCCTCTTTAAAGCTGCAGTTGGTAAGTCTTATAAAAGCAACTTTTTGTCATTTTTGCTAAAACTGTCACTGTGTACAGACAGTAGTACATAAAACTAGTACTCTGTAATTAAAAAAAGTCTCCTTTAAACCCACCTACTGCTCCTACTGCAATTTAAAAGAATCGTTCGGACCGACCAAAAAGAACCAATTAGAGCCAGGATGGTGTCTGACAGCCGTCAAACAGTGCACATGCACGCGCTGCGGACAGCCTCCTCCCCCTTCCTCCTCAGTTCACGCCAGTGCTCAGTCAAGCTCAAATCTCCCAGAGAGGGTTCGGGAGCTTAGAGAAACTAATGGCGCAGCAACAGCCATCAGCGAAGGAAAAAAATACCGATGCCTCCGTTACCGGCAACAGCGCACACGGCTAAGACAAGTAAGAAGAGGAAGCCAGAAGAAAAAAAAGCACAAAGAAAGAATTAGACAAAGCCCGGGATAAAACCAGAGTGAACATCGGAGTGGCTTTTTAGAGGTGGAAGGAACTCCATGATCTGGAAGGATAAAAAACTGCCGCAGAGTTGGCGACTTTTCTGCTTGACAGGTAAACCCCTGCTTTATTTGTTGGTTCATTTTTGCTCCGCAATGCTCTGCAAATAAGTGAGTTGGCGTTGCTCACATGCAGAGCTAGAACTAACCCCAGCCCTAACCGGCATCATTTCATTTTCGCTCTGCAAATAAGTGAGTGAACGTCGCTTACAAGCACAGTCGCTGTTCGAATAGCCAGCGTCTTGTAATTGTTACAGTACTCCATAGTGCATATGATGTTACTGTGATGTTGCTGTCGAGCTAACGTTAGCTTGTTTCCGATGCTTGGGCTAACGTTACTGGCGTCGTTTTATTAGAAAGTAGCAGAAAATATCTTTATGAAGTGACCTGGCAGTCTTATCGTTTGTGTTGTTGTCCTTATAAATATGTGTAACCTTTCTGTGCTCTCACAGCTAAATGCTGTCATCCATGGTTTACTAGCAATTCAGCAGGATTCACGACTAGTGATGGGCAGTTGATTCATTTCAAAGAATTGGCTCTTTCGAGTTGATACATATAAATGTACCGAACCTTTCGAACCTTTCGTTCATTTCGTTCATTTTCAAAAAGTGTTCAAAAGCGGGGGGGTTCTTTGTCTGTGACCCTGTTCGTAGCGAAATTAGAAGCAACGGTGTTGTGTCTAATTCTGTTCCCCTAATTCCCTTGGAGAAAGTTATTATGCTATCCCTATTTTACGAAAATTGCGCGGAAAATTACTTTATGAGTGCTTATGAAGCATTATGTATTTAGGAAAGGTATCAGATGAGATGACGCATCGTAAAGCAATAGCCTAAATTCTAGTCGGCCTACTCTGCCATCTCCTGCGATTTGCGCATTTGCTACATGTTTTGCCTTCAATTTCAAAGTGAAATGTTTCATGAAGCCTGAATGTCAAGCTAATAAACAATAATTGTTTTGTCATGTGTGTAATTTGCTTCATTGTTATGAAGGAAAAAAGGTAAATTAACATCCTCGGTGTGTGGCGATTCCATATTTTTTTGCCAGGGGTTGTAGTTACATTATGGAATACTGACGGTACACAAATGCCTTGAGAATATATTGCCTTTTTCTATGAATACTCTATGCCTTTTACGGGTATCATTGCTTTGCGTTTTCAGGTGGTAGGCTACGTTATTTAATGCGCAACCAAATCGGACACAACACCAGCTGCTATCCTATGCATCAGGACAATGTCAAACAGAAATTACAATTAAACACTCGCGGACTTTACTGCCATAACGTGGTGACGGTAGTGCGCGTCCCCTGATTTAAACACATAAATATTTAACAAAATCAACGGAATAAAAGTAAACTTAGTATAACTGAGGATGCCGTCGCGGCAGTAACTTACTGCATCGCAACGAAGAGCAGGTACCATGGAGGCGGTACTATCCTCTAATGGAAAAGCAACTGTGACGAATCCGTCCGTGGCTGGGGGGAAGGGCGTCCGGTTCCAACAGCCGGGAAGTACCCGCTCCTGCTCCGCCAGGCTGGACCGTCCAGGAGGTGAGAGGAGAGGGAAAATGCGGGGTAGGCAACCCGATTGATATAAGTAGAGGAGACGGACTCGAACTTGGGGGCGGCTAGACAGCACTTCATTCCGGCACTTAATAGGCATGAGGCACGGCCCACAGCTGGTCCACCATTTTCCTACTCCTACTCAATCTCACTCTCTCTCACCACGGTAATCTGCATTGCACCAGATCCTTATATATCACCACGTCGCATGCAAATACATGTCATCACATTGACTCCAGGGAACCTGTATCATTCAGACACACGCGAATACCGGTTTATCATGCTCGTTACACAACCCCAAAAAAGTACCCGGTACCAAGGCGAGTAGAGTAGAGTAGAGCGGAGCCAATACCACGTAGTGGAAAAGAGCCATATCGGTACCGTAGCAGCCTGTGAGCAGTACGAGTGGGCGAGTCTACCTGGTGGGAGGAGTTGGGGATTCGCTTCAGCACTCGGTCATTTGACAGGCTGATCCGGTACATATCGGACACTAAAAAGAGTCGTTCAGAAAGATTTGTTCGTTCATTTTTGCCCATCACTATTCACAACAGTTTCTGTACTCAAAAAAACCGGTAACTTACTGAAATATGCGTGTGCTGGGTTTTCACTGAATGCATACTGCTGTAGATTACTTTTCATGTCGACATGATTTATTTCTGTTCATTTGCTGGCCAGCAGTGTTGACTGTTCACAACAGTAACGTCTAGCCTTGGCAACTTGGCCGTTTTCACAATGTGAACGTGCAAAATCTCTCCACAGTCGCATGCATAACAGCTCGCGTGCACGGTCTTAGGGCAGGAGTGCAGTGGAGAGGGAGGGGGAGGGATCTGAAAGTAGCATTTTTTCACATTTTTATGCCAAGTCCTCACTCTCCTCAAAGTTACCAACTGCAGCTTTAAAACTGGATTAATTTTAGTTTGTTGTCATTGCAATAAGCTCTGGCAATACTTTGGAAAATAAGATACACATTGCTTCTTATCGGCATGAAAGAGCAGTGTGGTGCCAAAGAGGAATCTTCCGGGAAATTGACCATCAGTTACCTCGCAATATGTCAAAATGGTAAATTAAAAAAAAATTGGGCTGCAGGCTGTTGAAAAATGAGACAATGAACTGCCTAAGTGACAAAGTAGGGAGACGGAGCAGGGAGAGTTACAGGGAACAAAGATGCATGGAAACTGAATGCAGAACTGAAATTTTTACAACATACTGTAGATAAATATGAAAAACTTGAAATAAAACCAAAACTAACAGATTCAGAGAAAACTGACAGTAATGAGGGGATGCAGGATAGGTGAGGAGGCAGGTGAGGAGCCAATCAGGACACTGAAGCAGGTGAGACACAGGGGAACAGAGCACCAGAGGGCGTGGCTACAAATGGGGAACAGTCATGAGAACAGAGCAGGGAGCGTGAGAAAGGGGAACATGGAAACACAAAGGAAATCAAATGAAATAAACAGAACTATGAAAAGTATTCAAATAAATACATGAGATTAACAAAACATAAACAACTGACAGAATGATAACAGTGACAGTGATTCTGTGAAGAAATTCTACTAAAGTAAAAATGAATAACATAACAAGTGTTATGGTGGCAGAAGGACACCAGTAGCGAGTCTTGAATCCAACGAACGAGATTTATTAAGCAAAGGAACAAACAAACATGGTACGTGGGCCAACAAAAATACCACAACTGAACAGAACAATACTGGGGAAAAGGAGGGCACGAGGCCAACAAAAACCGACATTTAAAAAGCTGAAAAATAACTGAAAAAACTGCAGGCTTAAGGGGCATGAGGCCAACAAAAACCTACACTCAAAGAGCTGAACTATAGGGTAATATGAACATGATACTATGACAGAGCATGAAATACGTGGCATGAATACAGGCAAGGAATCAACAAGGAAATGCACATGAAACAAACATCATGAAAACAACAGATCAACAGGAATGCCTCCACAGAATATAAAGGGACATGGCTTGATCAGGGAACGAGGAACACCTGAGCAGAACAGGGAGGAATGTGATTCTGCCTGTTTGCCATGCTTTTGATCTGTCTGCCAGATTTATGATTGTTTGTATATTGATCTTGTTCTGCCTGACCATGCCTTGAGATATGTTTTGTGATTTGGTACTTTGTTTTGTTCATGTATTGTCTAGTTTAGTTTTTCCATGTTTTGCATATTACCATAGTTTCATTCCGGTCCATGTTTTTTATTTTGCCATGCATTGCACTTTGTCTCCCCCTGTCTGGTCCCTTGTCTTGTCATTGCTCACAGCCCCAGTACTGCGTGCCACTCTTTCAGGTGATTTAATGGTTTCTGGATTTCTACCTTCCTTCCAGTCTCGTTTACTTCCTTCGCCTTGTTTTTCTATATTACTAACCCATACTAACAGTTTGTTGTTTTTGTTAAAGTACTAACCCAAACTAACAGTGTATATTGTACTAACTTACTAACGAGCACTAGGGATTGTATAGCTGCACTTACTAATTGATTAACAAGCTCTCAGCACTCGCCCTGTTCTAGTCTCCGCCTCTTGTCTCTCCCTAATCTTCTCTGCTGCGTTTCAGTGGATCCTCCACACTTGTTCACGCTGTCCTTTCTCTTAGTATCTATGCACATTAGAACTCCTTGACTGGAGCTGTATATTTATCTATAGGATTGTCTCATGATCCCTGTCCGCGTTTTGGCAGTTGCCTATTTCATGTGATTAGGTTCTCCCTCATGTTCCCTCCTTTGTAATCAGTCTGACTTCTTGCACTTGTGTCTTGTTAAGCATGTGACTTCCCATGAGTGTATATTAGGAGTCTTCTCTCAGCAATTCCTTGTCAGAACGTTCTCCTTTGGCCATGCTTTTTTCGCCTTGTTTTCATTGTGATTACCTTTCTGACTGGACCGTCCTTGATTTACGATTTTTGCCTATTCCCTGTACTTTGCCACATCCTCTGTTACTGAACCCATTTTGCACGACCCTGATTTTTGTGATTGGTGCCCTGTTTACGGTTCTGGATTTCGCCCTTTGGATTCTGATTTTTGGATTGTGGACATTGTACCATTGCCTGCTCTGTTGGGGGTTTCCCCCCTTCAGAAATAAAGCCTCCATTTTTGTATTCACTGGTTCTCGCTTGTGGTTCCTCACGTAATCCTCACAAAGAAATGAAGCATAAGCGTAAGACATTGGACAAAGGCTTAATGACATAACGAGCCCATTAAGAAAATGAGCGTGCTCAGCTAAGTACCAATGAAGTATGCAGATTGAAGGAAGAGTGAAAAAGTTACGCAGCAAAGTAAAGCGATCTGAAATAATAACAAAGCAGGAAATCACGACAATAACACCCTACCTAAATTAGTAATGTTAGTAAAGTGCCTGTCTAAGAAAAACACCCCCCGTGAATGTTAGTAGCCGTTAGTAACTAAAAACAGTTAATTGACACTAAGCTTAGAAAGACCCGAAACCAGAACAGCGCTGAAGGAGAGTGGAAATACTGCATGTTAAGTTATGTGATCTCATCGGGCATTTAGGATGTATTATTTTATTTGATGTATGCTCCCATCTAGTGTGGGTTTATAACTTGTCCATTTTAAGCAGTTGTATTACTGTTGAGTGATCACATGACTGTCGTAAATTGTATGTGGTGCGTCGTTACATCACGTTTACGAGAAAAAATACTGCGCACTTTTTTTTAAATGCTATAGCTCTTGATGTTTTGCCAGAGCAGTGAAGAAAACAGTAAAGGAAAAGAAACCTAATTATTTTGTGTGATCCTTCTTCAATATGGCGAATGAGAATGCAATCCCAGCAGGTTATGGGCCCAGGCGCGACACGGGAGGAAGATGGCAAAGGTTAGTCTTTGACGGAGATGAAAACAAGTACAAACTGTGGGAAGTAAAATTTCTTGGACACTTAAGGCTTGAAGGCCTGAAGGACACTATACTTTCCACAAATGATCCAGACCCCGAAAAGAACGCGGAATGCTATCCACAACTAATCCAGTTTTTCGACGACAAAAGTCTGTCGTTGGTGATGAGAGAAGCAGCGGATGACGCTAGGAAAGCTCTTCAAATACTGCACAGTCACTACGCCAGTCAGGGTAAGCCCAGAATTATAGCCCTGTATACTGAACTAACTTCCTTAAAGAAGGAGCCTGTAGAAACTGTAACAGACTATATTATTCGAGCGG
Organism: Gymnothorax javanicus; assembly: GCA_029692085.1. Taxonomy (NCBI): domain Eukaryota; kingdom Metazoa; phylum Chordata; class Actinopteri; order Anguilliformes; family Muraenidae; genus Gymnothorax; species Gymnothorax javanicus. The sequence goes on along the minus strand of CM056201.1, from coordinate 111,051,501 downwards.
AGAAGGCAGTAACATCCTTATGAAATGCAAAGGAGGTGATTAGTGATGGACTGATAATAGCTATTCTGAAGGGCCTTCCAGAAGCATACAACCCTTTCGCCATTCACACGACTCAGAGCAGCGAGGAATTAACGTTCACACAGTTCAAAGTTAAACTACGGAGTTATGAGGAAACAAAAGTTCGACTCTAAACCAAAATCTGAAAGTGTGATGAAAATGGATGTATCATCGGTGACTTGCTATGGATGTGGAAACCGCGGTCATTTTGCGAGAGATTGCCGCCAGAAAGGAGTGCCAAAGTGGTGCAGCGATCACAGAAGCTCGACCCACAGTGACGAGACGTGCAGACGAAAATCCAAACAGAAAGATGATGCAAAACAAACCGCAGAATGGCAAGATGAGCACGAGGGAGAAGAACAAACATTTGTCTTCAAGGTCAGTCAAATTTCCTTCCAGATTTCATCACAAGAAACGGACTAATGGTAGATTGTGCGACCACATCACACGTCTTAACCCTCTATTAACCACCGTAGCATATCTGCTACATAAAGTGAAAGGGTTAACAGCCTGGACACCCTGCTGGTTTTGTTTCTTATTGCCAAATAAACATTTGAGAATAACTTGAATGGTCCGTCACTTTAATTTTTCCATTCGCATTATTACCCAATGTAGCAGATCTGCTACATTTTGGAAAGGTGGGCCAAAGGGTCGAATTTTTTTTTTAACTATTTTTCCGAATATTGGCCCATAATCAACATATTTGCCTAGGGAAATGATTTTTACACAGTTGGAAAGGTACTTGGTTAACAGAGGGTTAACAGAGAAAAATAAATTCACAAAATTTGATGGGACTTTTGATCCAAAAAGACACTACATGGTGCTGGCTGACGGAACCAGGATGAACAACATGGCACAGAAACGGGGTGACGGGGAGGTTTTGCTGCGGGATTCAGAAGGAAGATCTGTCAAGGTCACACTGAGGGATGCCTCATTCATTCCAACCTACCCTCAGAGCATAGACTCTGTAAAAAGAGCAACAGCTGACGGAGGTCATGTGATCTTCAAAGCGGGCCAGAATAAACTCACAACCAAAGGTGGAACTGTCTTCCGCATAGAGGAGCATGAGAACCTTTACTACTTGAGAATGGTAAATAACCATGAACAATGTGTTAATGACTCAGTTACTGATATACTGTCCAGTGACAAAGTGAATTTAACAAGTGATGTTAAAACATGGCATGAAATTTTGGGACACTGCAATGTTGCTGAATGAAGGAATGAATGAATGAAAACCTTTATTGCCCCTTGGGGAATTTGTCTTGCACTCAGAGCATAAGAACATAAATGACGAAGACATTAAACAACAGTTCAAGATAGCATATACAACATGAAACAAGAAGCATAAATACATGAATATGTACAAACATCTTGAAACACAGTCATCATAGGTGCTTATACTTTTTGCTGATTTCTCATTTGCCTTTAATACTATCCGAGCAGATTTATTGGCCATGAAGCTGAGGGGTATGGGAGTAAAGCTGATTTCTCATCTGCCTTTAATACAATCCGAGCAGATTTATTGGCCATGAAGCTGAGTGGTATGGGAGTTTGATTTCTCATCTGCCTTTTTTATACTATCAGAGCAGTGGTATGAAGCTGAGTGGTATGGGAGTAAAGCTGATTTCTCATCTGCCTTTAATACTATCTGAGCAGATTTAGATTGGGGAGTAAAGCTGATTTCTCATCTGCCTTTAATACTATCCGAGCAGATTTATTGGGAAGCTGAGTGGTATGGGAGTAAAGCTGATTTCTCATCTGCCTTTAATACTATCTGAGCAGATATGAAGCTGAGTGGTATGGGAGTAGGGGAAAGCTGATTTCATCATCTGCCTTTATTTAGCAGATTTATTGGCTATGAAGCTGAGTGGTATGGGAGTAAAGCTGATTTCTCATCTGCCTTTAATACAATCCGAGCAGATTTATTGGCCATGAAGCTGAGTGGTATGGGAGTAAAGCTGATTTCTCATCTGCCTTTAATACTATCCGAGCAGATTTATTGGCTATGAAGCTGAGTGGTATGGGAGTAAAGCTGATTTCTCATCTGCCTTTAATACAGATTTATCATGAAGCAGATTTGATTTATGGCCATGAAGCTGAGTGGTATGGGAGTAAAGCTGATTTCTCATCTGGAAGCAGTAAAGCTATCAGAGATTTCTCATCTGCCTTTTAATGAGCAGATTTATGGCCATGAAGCTGAGGGGTATGGGAGTAAAGCTGATTTCTCATCTGCCTTTTATACTATCCGAGCAGATTTATTGGCCATGAAGCTGAGGGGTATGGGAGTAAAAGCTGATTTTCATCTGGGGATGAAGTAAAGTTGATTTCTCAAAGCAGATTTATTGGCCATGAAGCTGAGTGATTGATTTCTCATCTGCCTTTAATACAATCAGAGCAGATTTATTGGCCATGAAGCTATGGGAGTAAAGATTTTCATCTGGTATGGGAGTAAAGCTGATTTCTCATCTGCCTTTAATACAATCAGAGCAGATTTATTTTCTGAGGGTATGGGAGTAAAGCTGATTTCTCATCTGCCTTTAATACTATCCATCTGAAGCAATCGAGCAGATTTATTGGTAGGGGGGAGTAAAGATTTCATCTGCCTTTAATACTATCAGAGCAGATTTATTGGCCATGAAGCTGAGTGGTATGGGAGTAAAGCTGATTTCTCATCTGCCTTTAATACTATCAGAGCAGATTTATTGGCCATGAAGCTGAGGGGTATGGGAGTAAAGCTGATTTCTCATCTGCCTTTAATACTATCAGAGCAGATTTATTGGCCATGAAGCTGAGGGGTATGGGAGTAAAGCTGATTTCTCATCTGCCTTTAATACTATTTGAGCAGATTTATTGGCCATGAAGCTGAGTGGTATGGGAGTAAATATCAGAGCAGATTTATTGGCCATGAAGCTGAGTGGTAGCTGATTTCTCATCTGCCTTTAATACTATCAGAGCAGATTTAGATGAAGCTGAGGGGTATGGGAGTAAAGCTGCTCATCTGCCTTTAAACTATGAGTGGATTTATGGGAGTGGTAAAGCTGCTGATTTCTCATCTGCCTTTTCAGAGCAATTTATTGGCCATGAACTGAGTGGTATTTATCATCCGAGCAGATTTATTGCCATGAAGCAGATTGATTTCTCATCTGCCTTTAATACTATCAGAGCAGATTTATTGGCCATGAAGCTGAGTGGTATGGGAGTAAAGCTGATTTCTCATCTGCCTTTAATACTATCCGAGCAGATTTATTTGAAGCTGAGGGTATGGGAGTAAAGCTGATTTCTCATCTGCCATCTGCCATGAAGCTGAGGGTTGGGGAGTAAAAGCTGATCATCTGCCTTTAATACTATCAGAGCAGATTTATTGGCCATGAAGCTGAGGGGTATGGGGTATGGCCTTTAATACTATCAGAGCAAAGCTGATTTCTCATCTGCCTTTAATACAATCAGAGCAGATTTATTGGCCATGAAGCTGAGTGGTATGGGAGTAAAGCTGATTTCTCATCTGCCTTTAATACTATCAGAGCAGATTTATTGGCCATGAAGCTGAGTGGTATGGGAGTAAAGCTGATTTCTCATCTGCCTTTAATACTATTTGAGCAGATTTATTGGCCATGAAGCTGAGTGGTATGGGAGTAAAGCTGATTTTCATCTGCCTTTAATCTGCAGATTTATTTAATACTAGGGAAACTGGAGGGGGGAGTAAAGCTGATTTCATCTGCCTTTAATACTATCCGAGCAGATTTATTGGCCATGAAGCTGAGGGGTATGGGAGTAAAGCTGATTTCTCATCTGCCTTTAATACTATCAGAGCAGATTTATTGGCCATGAAGCTGAGTGGTATGAATCTGCCTTTAATACTATCCGAGCTGGCCATGAAGCTGAGGGTATGGGAGTAAAGCTGATTTCTTTCATCTGCCTTTAATACTATCAGAGCAGGTAGGGGGGAGTAAAGCTGATTTCTCATCTGCCTTTAATACTATTTGAGCAGATTTATTGGCCATGAAGCTGAGGGGTATGGGAGTAAAGCTGATTTCTCATCTGCCTTTAATACTATCCGAGCAGATTTATTGGCCATGAAGCTGAGTGGTATGGGACTAAAGCTTATTTCTCATCTGCCTTTAATACTATTTGAGCAGATTTATTGGCCATGAAGCTGAGGGGTATGGGGAGTAAAGCTGATTTTCATCTGCCTTTAATACTATCCCAGATTTCATCTGCCTTTAATACTATGAAGCTGAGGGGTATGGGAGTAAAGATTTCTCATCTGCCTTTAATTTCAGATTTATCTGCTGATTTCTCATCTTTAATACTATTCGAGCAGATTTATTGGCCATGAAGCTGAGGGGTATGGGAGTAAAGCTGATTTCTCATCTGCCTTTAATACATCTGCCTTTAATACTATCAGAGCAGATTTATTGGCCATGAAGCTGAGGGTATGGGAGTAAAGCTGATTTCTCATCTGCCTTTAATACTATTTGAGGAAGTTGAGGGGTATGGGGAGTAAGCTGATTTCTCATCTGCCTTTAATACTATCTGAGCAGGGCCATGAAGCAAAAAGAGATTTATTGGCCATGAAGAGTGGTATGGGATCTGCCTTTAAAGCTGATTTCTCATCTGCCTTTAATACTATCTGAGCAGATTTATTTCATCTGCCTTTAATACTATTTAATAGCTGATTTCTCATCTGCCTTTAATACTATTTGAGCAGATTTATTAGCCATGAAGCTGAGGGGTATGGGAGTAAAAGCTGATCTGCCTTTAATACCATCAGGGTATTAGCCATGAAGGGAGTGGGAAAGTTGATTTTATCTGCCTTTAATACTATTTGAGCAGATTTATTGGCCATGAAGCTGAGGGGTATGGGATCTGCCTTTAATACTAAAGCTATTTCTCATCTGCCTTTAATTATTTGAGCTCATCTGCCTTTAATACTTTATACCAGAGCAGATTTATTGGCCATGAAGCTGAGGGGTATGGGAGTAAAGCTGATTTCTCATCTGCCTTTAATACTATTTGAGCAGATTTATTGGCCATGAAGCTGAGTGGTATGGGAGTAAAGCTGATTTCTCATCTGCCTTTAATCATCTGCCATGAAGCTGAGGGGTTTAAAAGCTGATCATCTGCCTTTAATACTATCTGAGCAGATTTATTGGCCATGGTATGGAAGTAAAGCTGATTTCTCATCTGCCTTTAATACTATTTGAGTAGATTTATTGGCCATGAAGCTGAGTGGTATGGGAGTAAAGCTGATTTCTCATCTGCCTTTAATACTATCAGAGCAGATTTATTAGCCATGAAGCTGAGTGGTATGGGAGTAAAGCTGATTTCTCATCTGCCTTTAATACTATTTGAGCAGATTTATTGGCCATGAAGCTGAGGGGTATGGGAGTAAAGCTGATTTCTCATCTGCCTTTAATACTATCCGAGCAGATTTACTGGCCATGAAGCTGAGTGGTATGGGAGAAGCTGATTTCTCATCTGCCTTTAATACAATCAGAGCAGATTTATTGAAGCTGAGGGGTATGGGAGTAAATTCCACCCTCATAAGGTGGATATTCACCTTCCTCACCCAGAGGCAACAGTTTGTCAGAATTTATGGCCAACAGTCATCTCTAATCAGCACTAACACCGGGGTGCCACAAGGTTGTGTCCTTTCACTCTTATTATTTACACTGTACTCCAACAACTGTGTCAGTCTTCAGGGTAAATGTGCCCTGGTTAAGTTTGCTGATGATGTTGCTCTGATAGGACTTTTAAATGATAATAATAATGAGTCTGGGTACAGAGCTGAGATAAATCACTTTTTCGACTGGTGTCAGGACAACTCGTTGGTATTAAACACAAAGAAAACAAAGGAAATGATAATTGATTTTAGAATGAATGCATCCCTCCACCCTGTGATTTTGAATAACATGACTATTGAAACTGTGCGAGAGTACAAGTATCTGGGTACTATAATTGATGATAAATTGACATGGAATGGTAATACTAACGCAAGATTTGCAAAGGCTCAACAACGTCTCTATTTTTTAAGGAAACTCAGAAGTTTTCATGTTCACAGCACCATGCTGAAATTGTTTTACAAAACTTTTTTTGAAAGTGTGTTAATTTTTTGTATTCAGTGTTGGGGGGCTGCTCTTACTGTGCAAAATAAGAACCAATTGGAGAAAATTGTTAAATTAGGGACCAAGATAACTGGAGCACATATGCGCAGTATTTCCAGTCTAACAGACCGATTCACACTGAATCTCTTGAGACTAAGAGAGGAATCACTTCCTTTGTGCCACACAGCATTCAGCTGCTTAAAATGCTCAGATGATGTACTGTATAATGACTTATTTGGAACTTAATATTCGACAGTTCTTGTGTTTTTCCAGGCAATGCCCTTTTTAGTGATGTATTTACACTGAACAAAAATATAAACGCAACACTTCTTATTGTGAGAAATAGGACCATGTTCAGAAGCTCATTGTACTTTCATTGAGTGTTGACAGATTGTATGACCATATTGTAGTATATTTTGATCAATGATTTAAAAAGACAAACAAGAATCTCACAATGGCATGATGATAAAGGGGATGGGGTCTATTGTCCAAATTTCACAAATCAATATTGGGTATGTCCATCTTTGGCCTGCTGCACTGCTACACATCTCTGCTGTGTGGACTGTAACAAATGGTCAATGGTGACTTGGCGGACATGTTCCCACTTCTCTTCAAGAGCAGTGCGGAGTTGGCGGCTGTTGGCCGAAAATGGGAATCAATGACGAACTCGTTGCTTGTGGACATCCCAAAGATGCTGGAAGGGGGACAAATCCAAGGAATAAGCCAGCCATTCAAGCACACAAATGTTTTCAGGCGCAAGGAACTCTGTGCATACACGGGTGCCTTGGGTCTGGCATGGTCATGCTGGATGGTTATTGCTTTGATGGATGAATGGTAGGACGATAGGCAGCAGCATCTCATCGTGAAATCACACTGCATTCAAGTTGCTGTTCTTGAACTGCAGTTGGGTGCAATGTCCTTGGAATATTCCCACCCAAACCAGCACCCCACCACTATGTGCCACAGTGCGCACCACCACAATGTCAGCATAACGATCCCCCGTCCATCCGCTCGGTGAAGGTGGAAATGTGACTTATCTGTAAAGAAAGCAGTCCTCCATTGTGCCATTGGCCATCAAACGTGTCTATTCACTCAGTCGAACCAATTTTTTTCATCGAGCTGAGGAGAGGTCCAATCCACAAAGGGCAAAAGACGTAAAGATATGGACTTCCTGGAGATTATTTTTCACGGTTTTGGCAAAAACGGGGTGATGGTGGGGACCAGCTGTCTCATCTGCAGTGGGAGTTACTGGTCTCAAACGATCACAGAGATGGAGAATCTAGATATGGCGGTCTTGGGTGGGGGTTGTCACACATGGTCGTGATGCATGTGGGCATTGTGCTGTCTCTCCTCATTCCTCAAAAAGGTGTTTTATACGACTTACCATTGAAACATGGACATTAAGAGTTCTTTCAACATCCCTGAGAAACATTCCTGCATTGAGCATGCCAATGGCACGCTCCCTGATGGCTCGAGTCATTTATGGCATTTTGAACAATGGCAGAACTGGGACTTTTGAGGTGGCCTTTTATTGCCCAGAGTACAGGATGTGCCTGGGCTGACTGTACCTGATTTCAGCAGCTCTGGATCAGGCCCCACCTGTCTGACAGGCCAGTTTTGACAAAGGGCAGGAACTTGACAATGATATGGAGAAGGTGACTGAAATGCACACAGACCAGTGGCACACAGCCTTAGTCACATAAATAAACCCAACTAAGCCAACCTCAGAAATAATTATGCGGAATATTGAGCGGACTAAACTGTTGCGTTTATATTTCTGTTCAGTATAAATTAAATTTAAAAATGTAGCAGTTGCATCCTCATCACCTCCCTTTGCTCTATATGCAGACTGATAGGGATCCACCTTTCCATCAATTTCTAATTTTAAGTGAGATAAAATAACACGCTCGAAACATTTTGCAACAAGTGAGGTAAGTGCAATAGGTCTGAAATCATTTAATGCAGAGGGGCGTCTTTTTTGGTAATGGTTTAATTTTTGACACTTTCCATAATTTTGGTATTATCTGTGTGTTTACAGAGTTCTGAAAGAGTTTTGTAAACACAGGCCCTAACTGCTCACAGCATTTTTTTAGAGTGTTCCCTTCTGTACCATCATCACTCACAGATTTCCTTGTATTAACCCTAAAGAAGGTATTCTGCACTTCCTCCACTGTTAAACAAATGGAGGAGCCACCCGCTCTCCAAATCGCTTTCGCATCGAATTCCAATTGATGTGTTAAAATTACCAAATGTGGTGGAAGGTATGAAAATCACTGGTGACGCTAAGATAGACTGTAATGTTTGCACAGAGGTAAAATTCATCAACAGCAGAAATAGGAAAGCTGATGCAAAAGCTAGCGCTCCCCTTGAACTGGTACATACTGACTTGGTAGGCCCTATCGAGCCAACTAGTCAAGGTGGACATAAGTATGTCATGTCATCTCATTTACGGATGATTTTTCAGGGGCTGTGTCTGTGTACTTCCTTAAAAACGAGTGATACTACATTAGCAACAGAGAAATTCATTGCTGACAGTGCACCGTATGGTAGTCTGAAATGTATCAGATCAGACAATGGTACAGAATATACGGGCAATGCTTTTCAGTCACTTTTAAGGGATAAAGGTATAAGACATGAGACATCATCTCCATACTCTCCCCATCAAAATGGTACAGCTGAAAGGTTATAGTGATAGTGAAAACAGTACAAATTTGCCACAGAGTGGAGATGGCGCAGAAAGTCAGATATCAGGTGACAATGAAGAGAATAATAATAATAATTATTATTATTTATTTATTTATTTATATAGCACCTTTCAAGCAATACAGCACAAAGTGCTTCACAAGCAGGTAAAAATACATGTACATAAAAGCAATAAAACAAAATGGGAAAAGTAGGGAATTAAACATCAACATAGGAAGAATTAAGATAATAAAAGGAGACATACATGAAAACACACCCATACAGTAAAAGAATTTAAACCCTAAAATCAGCAAAAGCAAGCCTAAAAAATGAGTCTTTAAAAGAGATTTAAAAGACGATAAACACTCAGCATTTCTAATATTGTTTGGAAGGCTGTTCCAGAGTCTTGGAGCCTTAACTGAAAAGTCTCGATCACCCTTTGTTTTTAACTTGGACTCTGGAACAGCCAATAATACTTGCTTGGTAGATCTCAGCAGTCTTTTAGGTCTGTAAGGATTTAAAAGCGCACTTATATATTCTGGTGCCATGCCATGGAGTGCTTTGAAGGTAATTAATAAAATTTTAAAATCAATTCGGAATTGAACTGGCAGCCAATGCAAAGATGCCAAAATTGGGGTAATGTGGGCTCTTTTATTTGTTCTAGTGAGCAATCTTGCGGCCGAATTTTGAACAACTTGCAGTTTGTTCAAAGATTTCTTATTCCGACAAGTAAATAATGAGTTGCAATAGTCTAATCTTGAAGAGCTAAAAGCATGAATAATTTTTTCTGTATCTTCAAATGACAGAACAGACCATTTTATTCTATTTTACTTTATTTTGTTATGAATTAGCTAGCCCGCGGACGATGGGCTTCTCCACTATAGTCGGGTTCCTTTTGAGATTTCTTCCCACTGGGGATTTTTTTCTCACCACTGTTTGAGGATTTTTCTCCCTACTGGGAGTTTTTTGCCTCATTTGCTGTAGTGGGGAATAGGCTGGGCACTGCCCTTTCATTTATTTAATCTCTCACTGTAAAGCATCTTTGTGACAGTCTCTGTGAAAAGCGCTATACAATTAAATAAATTGAAATTGAAATGAGTGGATTTTACAGAAATATACAACTGCGTGTCATCAGCATAACAGTGAAACGCTATTTTATGCTGACGAATGATAGAACCCAGAGGTAACATATAAATACAAAACAATATAGGCCCAAGTATGGAGCATTTAGGTAGACCTGAAGTAAGCAGCACAGGCTAGGATACATGTTCACCGAGGGAGACCAAAAATTTTCTGTTCAACAGATATGAAGAGAACCATTTCAGAACAGTCCCAGAGAGCCCGACCAAATTTCTCAGCCTATCAATCATGATGACATGATCAACTGTATCAAAGGCAGCTCTAATATCCAAAAGCACCAATAATGAGCAGTCACCAGAGTCAGCATTCATCAAAAGATCATTAGTTACCCTGAGAAGAGCTGTTTCTGTACTATGTTGACGTCTAAAGCCAGATTGAAATTTCTCAAAAATATTGTTGGTTACAATACAGACAATACAGATGTGTTGCAAAATGACGAAGCACCAGAACTTCTAGGACTAGATGAAAATGAAAACAGAGCAGATACGAAACCGAGGCAGAATCAGAACCACTGCTACCCGAGACGAGAAACGAGAACTCCGAAGTATCTAGAGGATTACTTAACAGACTTTAAGGATGATGATGATGATGATGATGGAACATATGCAAGTATCGATTATTGTTACAGGGTGGTATGCAGAGTTCCACAGACCTACAGTGAAGCCCTGATGTTGCCTGAGGCTCCTGGATGGGAACATGCCATGAAGGAAGAAATGGACCCACTTAAAGAAAATGACACATTTGAGCTGACCTCTTTACCTGAAGGTAGAAATGCAGTTGGAGGAAAATGGGTCTACACCCTTAAAGAAAATGATGAAAGAAGAAAAATCTTCAAAGCTAGATATGGAGCAAAGGGCTATAATCAGACAGAAGGTATAGATTACCATGAAACTACCCCTGAGGGACTCCACTCCCGACCATACCTAGCACAGATGAGATTCCACTGACCACCACTCTTTGTGTTCTGTCCTGTAACCAGTTTTGAATCCACTCCAGAATACCTCCTGTAACTCCAATGGAGCTCAATTTAAAAATGAGTCTCTCATGCCGTGCTTTCTGAAAATCCAAGTATATGATGTCATAAGCCCTCCTCTGGTCATAAGTCTTGGTGGCCTCTTCAAAGGATTCCAGAGGGTTTGTCAGGCATGACCTTCCCTTATGGAAACCATGTTGGCTATCCATCAAGATATGATTACGTTCAATAAATAATTCCAGCTCGTCTTTAATGATAGATTCCAGTATTTTGCATGCGAGGCAAGTTAAACTGACTGGCCTATAATTTCCTGGCTCAGTACAGTCCCCTTTCTTATAAATTGGTATTATATTGCCCTGCTTCCAATCATTCGGTATTTCTCCTGTTTCTAAAGACTGTGTGAAGATAGCTGAGGCGGTTTAGAGATGATCTCACTAACTTCTCTGAGCACTGTAGGATATAAGCCATCAGGACCCGCCCATTATCTGTCTTTATGCAACTTGTCTAATACTTCACTATCCCTAATCTTTCTGCTAAATGATCTTCAGCATTGGACATGCCCTTTAGCCTAATAAAAATCTGCTCCAAGGTAAAATTCTCAACAAAGTAACAAGGGTATCAGCAATTTCCTTATTCTCATACAGTAACGATCCTTCTTTATTCTTTATACACTTAACCTCCGCTGGGACTTTCCTTTTTCTACTTCAGAACCGAAAAAGCGCTTAGGATTAGTTTTTACCCCTTCGGTAATTTGCCTTTCATACAGTCTTCAAGCATTCCTCAGCTCCTTTTTGACCACAGCCCACATTTTACAGTATTCAGCCTTAGTGTTCTCATTGTTATCCTTTATGTACATCTTATAAAGATTCCTCTTTTCCCTCAAACTCCTACAAATAGCTGTGGTCATCCACTGAGGATTCTGCTTTTTCAGCTTACTTTTGGACACCTTTGGAATGAATTTGCGTTGAGAATCAAGTAAAACCCCCTTGAATCTATCCCACATCTCATTTACAGACTTACAATCCAGGAGTGTGTCCCATTTTATTTTGCTTGGATATGAGTGCATCCTGTCAAAGTTTGCTCGCCTAAAATTGAAAATTTTGCTTTTCGAAGATAAGTTTTTAACTTGCCATGAAACATCAAAACTAATAGCAGAATGATCACTTGTCCCAAGTACCTCTACATTGCTAATTCTATCAGGGTCATTACAGAGCACTTAATCTAAAATTTCCTTCTTTCTTGTAGGTTTATTAACATACTGCACCATAAAATTGTCATTTATAACATGAAAAAATTCTTCCTCCCCTTTACTCTGTCCTTTCACCATTTCCTACTCGATACCAGGATAAGTAAAGTCTCCCATAATAATAGTCCCTCTGCCTCTACAAGCTTGCCTAATCCTCTTAACGAGCATTTCATTCATAATACTGTCCATAGCTGGCGGTCGATAGCATACTCTTATGTTTAAACCTGTCTCGTGTTTGCCAATGAGCTTGACCCAGATATCTTCACAGGGCAACAAATGTTCAATTTCAGGAATTTCCTGCACATTAATGTTTTCATTCACATAGAGTGCTACACCCCCTCCTCTCCTATTAGATCTATTCCTCCTTAAGAGCTTATAACCTTCTATATTATATTAATTTCCATCTTCTTCACAAAGCCATGTCTCTGTAATCCCAACTATGTCATAACCCTCACTAATCATAACAGCCTCAAGTTCTGGAAATTTAGTTTTTATGCTTCTTGCATTTCGATAAAAACATTTCAGGTCCTGAATTCAACAAAAGATACATTTCCAAGTCGCACATTTAAAAGTAAATCCGCAACAAGGTTAAATAATTACCTGAAGAATTTTAATTTGGTTGATGCATGGCGAAGCCTACATCCACTAGATAAAGAATACTCATTCTATTCAGCAGTACACAAATCATATTCCAGAATAGATTTATTTGTCATTGACTCCGGATTATTGCAGATGGTAAAGGCAGTTGAATACCATAACAGACTGATATCTGACCATTCCCCTTTATCATTAGATCTTAATTTGAGAGTATACAAAGGCTCATATAGTTGGCGATTTGATAATTCATTACTGAATGGTGATTCATTTTGCACATATATTAAAGAAAAAGTGTCTTTTTTTACAGAAAATGATGTAGGTGATGTGACAGACTCAGTCTTATGGGAATCATTTAAAGCTGTCATCAGAGGGGATATCATATCCTTTCAATTTAAGAAAAATAAAGAAGAAAAAGCGAGATTAACTGAAATTGAACGTTTAATTACAGATTTGGAGATAGAATGTAAATCAAAATTAAATTCAGAAACACTGAGGAAATTATTATTCCACTTAAAAGTGAATATAACTCAATTCTTTCAAAAAAAAAAAACTATCAGAGTGATAAATCAGGTCAAGCAAAAGCATTTTGAATAACATAGCCTGGTGGAGAGAAACATTGCCAGAAAATGATATTGAAACCCCAGAATGGATCTGTATCTAACAGGCTTCCTGTGAAGGGACAGCGCTGTGTGCATTGATCAATAGCACATCCAAAATTGAAATGAATCTGTATAGTGGAAATATTGTTATTCTTAATACTTTAAAGATATGGAAACAGATCAGGTTGTGTCTTAAAATCCCTGATACCTATTTGAACAGTCCAATATGTAAAAATCATGCATTCATACCTGGTATACAGGATAGAGTTTTCACTCGGTGGAAACAGAAGGGTCTGGTGACCTTGCGGGATCTGCATGTTGCTGACAGTTTTGGATCATTCACTCAAATCAAACAGAAGTATAACCTTCCATCCACCGACTTCTTCAGATACCTACAGGTCAGGGATTTCGCTAGGAGACATCTCCATAACTTTGAAAGGATCAATACCCATTTAGTTATTGAAAGCATAAACAAGCGCAACCCAATAGATCGAGGGGCAATCTCTTTCTATTATAATATATTGACAAAGACAGACGAAATAAGCACAGATAAAATTAAAGAAGAATGGGAGAAAGAAATGTCCAACCAGATAGCTGAGGAAACCTGGGAGGAATGTCTTGGCAATATTAGTGGGTGTTCCATAAATGTTGGGCATGTATTAATCCAATTCAAGGTCATTCATAGACTTCACTATACAAAATCAAGATTGCACAAGATGTATCCAGCGGTATCTTCTGTTTGTGGTAAATGTAAGATATATGAAGGTACACTGCTCCATTCTTTGTGGTCATGTCCAAAAATTCAACCATTGAGGAGGAAAATATTTGACTTTCTGTCCGGAGCATATTCCATCTCCCTGGAGCCAGATCCACTAATAAGTGTCTTGGGGGCCACATTTAATAAGGCTGATAAATTCCAATCACAAGCAGTTTCATTTAGTATGGTACTGGCAAAGAGGGCCATTCTTAAGATGTGGAAATAAGAGTCTGTGCCCACTTTTGAGATGTGGCTCAGAGAACTGAGCTGTGTTTTACATCTGGAAGAGCACAGATATCATTTACACAAGAAGCCTAAGGTATCTGCAAAAATTTGGAACCCAGTTAAAACCTTTATTGATAGTAATGTATGATAATCTTAAAATCCACCAGTTAGTCTGGCTTTCTCAACGCAAATCTACCTTGCTCATTATTAACTTCCCTTTGTCTTTGTAATGAGCCTCCTGTCTGTTTGTGCCCTGTATGCCTACGTTGCCTTTAGATGCCTCATAGACATTACCATTGTGATATGTTTGCCATCCAAAGCCCAAAGCATGTTTAGCAATTTTATTTGTTTGTTTGTTATTGAGTTTGTTTGTTTGTTGGTTTGTGTGTTTATTTGTTAGTACACACCTATGCTGCAAGAATTCGTATCTTACTCTAGAGGGTTTGAAAGAATCCTATTTTTTTTTTTTTTGCCTTGTAGCTATCATTTTACTTGCTTAAGTCACTTGCAAGCTGTTGGACATACTGAGAACTTCATTTAGATAATGAGTGTTTTGGATGTGTGTGTGGGGGGGTATTCTGCAAATACGGTTTTGGTAAATCTAAGCCAATATAGGTGTATTCATGTCAGTATGTTAGTTAAGTTTGAATAAAGTTGGGACACATAACTTTACTTGAATTGCAAACTAAAGGGACAATTGTATGGATGTGTACCCTGCCGTATTTGCTCTCTGTGCAAAACAATAAACACGTAAAAAAAAAAAAACATTTCAGGTTATCACAAATGCTCTTCCCCTTTGATTTCCCATGTGCCCGCTGCTCCAAGCCCCTCACTACGCTTTGTTGCTTTAAAAAGCTATCATCAATAGTGCATGCAGCGCTGTCAGCTTCCATCAGGGCAGTCTGCATTTCCTTGTCTATAACACTCTCTAACCTCCCTACCCCCAAGTCCCTAGTTTAAATAACCCTGTGCTACCCTCAACATACACTGACCCAGTGCAAAGGTACCCCTCCGGTTCAGGTGTTGCCCTTTCGGCTAGTACAAGTTACCCCTGTCCCAGAAGAAGTTCCAGTGCCCCATAAACCTGTACCCCTCTTTCCTACACCAGGTTTGTAGCCACGTGCTAAACCTCCAGGTAAAAAACAACCTAACCGAACCGATGACTCACGTAACTGTTGTCCTGCTAACTAAATATTAAACACCAGATCCCAAGTCAAAATTGCAAACAGTAACTATCTATCCAGCTAGTCATAAACAGGTACTACAACCAAAAGAAACCAAAAAAACCCTGGTAAACTTCAATCTAAATGGACCGAATAAACAACTCGTTTACTATGAGAGCTAACTAAACACGGTATCCCCCAACAAGTTGTAGCTAACATGCAACTAAACTTTGACGAGCTGATCAAGGCACAGCGACCAGAGAAAAATACTAAAGTAACGTAATTACGCAATATTTTTACACGTAAGAGCCCTTTGGTAAAAAGGAGATACCGAAAAAGAGTAAAATCCCAGTTAATGTTAATATTTCATCCCAGTGGGCCAGCTAGGTGAATGTCCCACTTACATCATGAGCTAACTAAACATGACCTGACTTTGATACGCTGATTCAGGCTCAGCGACCCGAAAGGTACACTAAATAGCTAACTTGGCAAGATGCTTATGCAGTAAAAAATAGAAAGACTGAAATGAAATAAAAACCCAGGTGAATGTCAATATTTATTAGCTAGAAGACTGTATGAAAGGCAAGCGACCCACATATGAAACCAATCCAAGTTGTAACTTGATATCTAAGTCATTCGATAATGTTTCTTAGCATTGAGAAGCTTGCTAAAGTTTGTTTGCTAAGTTAGCTACAGAAAAACAAAGTGAGAGTAGCACAGTCCTTGAAAATAACTCCATTTTACTTTGTATATAATACGATTTAGTTAGTTAGCAAATTTATTTCACTGTGCTCCCAGGAGACCGAAACCCCACCAAAAAAAAAAAAAAACCCGTCGCCTTTATGTGACCAGATTAGCGAGTTAATTCAGCTATTTGCTAACCAAGTTGCTACAAGGGGAAAAACTGGTTGGGAAGTGTCTTCCTGCCCACAAGGCGGCAAAGGTTATACCTAAGGAGCAAATCGTTTTACCTCTTTTAATGTTTGAGCTTTTACAAACAAATTATTATCAGCAAAACCCTTCGAAACAGGAGTAAATCTTCTGCTACAATGCCCTTTCGCCTCTCTTCGTCTCTCCCAGCCAGTGACGTGCTGTCAGAGGTCAGTTAGGGTAGGCAGAATCCTCACCGTTAAACAAACGATAACTCTTTTACTTTGCTTGATTAGCAATCTGAGGATTGATTAACTAATTTACAAGACTAAACGGCAGAATGGCATGCCAGTTCCATCCACGACATTATTGCTTAGTGCATCGAACTTAAAATGCTCACGAGACAGCAAGTTTGTTCATATTTGCTTAGAGGAAGCTAACGCAATGCCATTAACAAGTATTAAAACCTTTCTTATGCAGCGTTCAATGTGTGGTCAATATGTTTATGATAATATTTCCCCCCTTAAACATGTACTTTTTAATGCCAGTATTAAAAAAAGGGAGTTTATTTTCAGTCTTCTTCCATAATCCGATAAACAAAAGAACAAAACTATATACGGAATTACCGAGAGCGTTGAGATTTTTTCCTAATTAATTATTAGGATTTACTTCCTTGCAGTCTCGAATCAAAGCATTAAAGGTAAATTAATCTTTTTGTCACTATCACCTCTTAATCATTACAGGCTTAATTGACCAGAAAAAAAGGTTAAATTGATTGATTGACAATCAGGCATAGTACGTGAAAACAGGTTGACAAAGTCTAGCGATAAAAAAGGATAAGTCACTGCCTACTCTGACCGCACATCCCTGCACCCAACCCAAGCAGAATGATCACCGAAGAAGAGTGCCACTGCACAGCCAAGAGGTCAAAGGTTAGTTGAATTAAACTGAATTGATCGGACAAAAAATACAGTCCAAAACACCATGTTATTCTGGAGCTTACTTATTTTTCTGGCACTGGGCAAAAACTAACTTTAAAGCAAGTATCAGCAAGTCCAGCTGTA
Organism: Gymnothorax javanicus; assembly: GCA_029692085.1. Lineage (NCBI taxonomy): Eukaryota > Metazoa > Chordata > Actinopteri > Anguilliformes > Muraenidae > Gymnothorax > Gymnothorax javanicus. The sequence goes on along the minus strand of CM056201.1, from coordinate 111,034,024 downwards.
TCTTCATTTGCCAGGTTACTCAGTCATCTCTACAAAAACAAATTATTTTACCTGTGATGAAAGTATAATCACTGTTTCATTAAAAAACTACAACCCCAATTCCGAAATAGTTGGGACAAAGTGTAAATTGTGAATAAAATCAAAACGCAATGATTTTCAAATCACACTAGCCAGTATTTTATTCACAATAGAACAGAGATAACATAGCAAATGTTGAAGCTGAGAAATTTAAATTGGAACTGCTGGAGAGTTTTGGGTCTCCCTTCACTGACTTTTTGTTTAATTATGCGCCAAATGTTCTCAATCAGTGAAAGATCAGGACTGCAGGCAGGCCAGTTCAGCACGCGGACTCTTCTACTATGAAGCCATGCTGTTGTAATAGCTGCAGTATGTGGTTTTGCATTGTCCTGCTGAAATACACATGGCCTTTCCCTGGAATAGATGTAATCTGGAGGGGAGCAAATGTTGCTCTAAAACCTTTTATATACCTTTCAGCATTCATGGTGCTTTTTAAAACATGCAGGTGTCCCACACCATATGCACTAATGCATCCCCATATCATCAGAGATGCTGGCTTTTGAACTGAACGCTGATAACAGGAGGGGTGGTCTTTCTCCTTTTTAGCCCGGAGGACACGACGCCCATGATTTCCAACAAGAATGTCAAATTTGGACTCTTCTGACCACAGGACACTTTGCCACTTTGCAACAGTCCATTTTAAATGAGCCTTGGCCCACAGAACACGGCGGTGCTTCTGGATTATGCTCAACAATGGCTTCCTTTTTGCATGATAGAGTTTTAGGTGGCATCTGTGGATGGCACAGTGGACTGTGTTTACAGACAGTGGTTTCTTGAAGTATTCCTGGGCCCATTTAGTAATGTCAATGACAGAATCATGCCGGTGAGTGATGCAGTGGCATCTGAGGGCCCGAAGATCACGGGCATCCAGTAAAGGTCTTCAGCCTTGTCCCTTATGCACAGAGATTTTTCCAGTTTCTCTGAATCTTTTGATGATGTTATGCACTGTCAATGATGAGACCTTCAAAGCCTTTGCAATTTGACGTTGAGGAACATTGTTTTTAAAGTATTCCACAATTTTTTTATGCAAGCCTTCACAGGTTGGAGAGCCTCTGGCCATCTTTACTTCTGAGAGACTCAGCCTCTCTAATGGCCGGTACACACTGTACAATTTTAGCAATCTTATAAGACCATTGCATGACACACTATGCGACTTGGATCGAATAAACTTTGGTACGACATTAAGTTTGTTGTGTGCAGACTGTACGATGGCCGTTTACTGAATCTCAGGTTATGACGTACGTCAATATGCAACGCCATCAGCGTACGACATCCATCTGCACTACCATGTTCATTGTATTCACTGTTATTTTAGCTCTGTGCTCTGTGCTAGCGTAATGGTAATGTAAAGACGCGGATAAGATAACATGCAGCTAATATGGTTATACAATCAACAGTACTTGTGATAATGACACGATGAACCATCTACGCCACAGTGAACATTTAAATGCTTTTTGAAGAATAATTGTTCTGTAAGGTTAATGGTTCATAGCCTTCAAAAGCCGATGGGTTGGCAAGTTGCATTTGTGAAATGTTTCAATGCTCGTTCTCTTCGAGAATGCTTTGTATTGAACTGATTTGTATTTGTATTTTATTTCCTGCTGCATTTATATTGGCTGATTAGTAGACGTAGGTCGTAGCAGCTGTCACATTGTGAGATAGTCATCCTAAATTTCTGACACAATCAGAATTTAATCTCAGGTTATCTTTGGTCGCAAGACGCTGACAACGGCCGTCCTTGAACCTGTCTCACAGTGCGACGTAAGACCACCGTTTTAGAGCCGCGACCAAAGATTTCTCCACGTTTTCTCTACGATGGTCATCTTTCGTCTGGGACGGCCCAAAATCGTACAGTGTGTACCGGCCATAAGACATCTCTTTTATAGCCAATCATGTTACACACCTGATGCCAGTTAACTTAATTCCTTGCTAAATGTTCTTACTGCTGATTCTCTTATATATTAATTGCTTTTTCAGCCCTTTCAGCCTGTGTCCCAACTTTTTTGAGATCTGTCCCGGGACGAAATCAAATTATTTTACTATCGGATTCTTTACCCAGCTGGCTGATTGGACTTGGGCGGCGCCTTCCCCGGACTCTAAGCCGGAAGTCCACCACGCCTCCTTTGCTAGAGAGTCTGATTTTAGCTAACACTTCAGCCAGAAGATATTTCTAGTTAGGGATATTTTGCAAACTTCTTCACGGTGATGTTTTGTGTTTTGGAGAAATTATTAGTAGGGAGATTTCCTTTTGATTCCTTCCCTCGTTCTCGTAAGGTCTGCACCAATTAAGGTGCTTTTGAATTCCCTTTTCTCGAGACCTTATTTTGTTGCTGTTACTGCACCGCTGCATGCGGGTTCTGTTCTTTGTTTCTGCCAGTTTCCCCCTCTCGCTCTGCTTCTGGGTTCTGATTGTTAAGTTTGTATTTTTGGGAGGCGCGAGAGTTAATTTGCTGCCTGTCATCTAGTCCTCCTTTTGGTGATTTTAAGTGCTCGTTATTGCTGGCCTTTTGCTCGCCAGTCCGCTGCTTTTGGCCTCCGAAGTTCCACCATTATAGGCTCATGTGATCTGAAAGTCATTGTATTTTGATTTTATTCACAATTTACACTTCGTCCCAACTATTTCAGAATTGGGGTTGTAAACTGACTGGCTGCACGGCTTGCAGATGTACAATCATGATCTGGCACCTTATTGCAGCACCTTGTATTGTTCACAGCTCTGATTGCACATTTTCTTTTCATTGTGGAGATTGCTGAGGGTGCACAGAAGCGCCTCCCTGTTTTCAGATTGCTATCTATCGTGTATTTGCTTGGAAGAGGGCGTGTGGCTTTTGGACACATGACAAACATCCCAAATGAAAATGAAAGCATTCCATCATTCTCTTCGTGTGACACAGGCATAGAACTATCAGTCCGAATGACTGCGTGGGGTAATGTTCTGGGAACATTGTCAAAGCCATAATGTCGGACAGACAGGAGAACGAACCGAGGGCAGATACAGCCGATCTTCGGTTGGTGCTTATTGGGGGGATGAATTCTGGAAAGAGCTCGGCGGGAAACACTATCCTTGGTAAAAGAGCATTTGCAATCGACAACTTAGCCAAAAGATGTACGATCCAGCAAGTGATGGTTGCTGGCAAGAAACTCACGGTGGTTGACACCCCAGGCTGGGATTTTTACCTGGCCTCCATACCTAGGAACATCAAAAAGGAGACAGAGCGCGCCGTGTCCCTGTGCCACCCAGGACCTGATGGATTTCTGTTGACCATCCCTGTGGGTTCAGACATTATGTGGAGCGGTCTGGAAAAGCACATGGGTCTGCTTGGAACGCAGGTTTGGCAATACACGATTGTGCTGTTTACCTGTGGGGACAGGCTGGCCGGCTCTACCATAGAGCAGTACATTTTTAGCAAAGGAGAGGCTTTACAGAGGCTGCTGAAGAACTGCAAGAACAGGTATCATGTGTTTGATAACTTAGACATTAAAGATAAGAGTCAGGTGCACAACCTCCTGGAAAAGATAGAAAAGATGAGGTCAGAAAATGTTCGGTGCTACATGCCTGTGATATGCAGTCTGGTTGAACCAGATATAAAGCCAGATCAAGAACAGAAACAGACACACCCTGACAAGGAGAAGTGGAAACAGAATAGCAGAGAGTTAGGTGGGGAAAACAACAGCACAAACAGAGATCAAGGAGAAAATTGGATCCTGACTGAGAGAAACCGGACGCAGAATACCAGCAGACAACCGGAAGCACCTGGGAACACTGGAGCACCAGAAAGCACACCGGCTCCAGCCTGTTAGTATCCAACAGTGCATAGACTATTTATAATTAAATTACTTTTCTGTAATGAATGTAACCCATTATTTTATCGCTGTTAGATCGCACGGGGGAGAGAAGCCGTGTCTTCAATTGCCACTTGATTATTCTTGAATTGGAAAACATGCTAATAAAGGAAAACCATTTAGAATTAGCCAGGACTAATTGTTGTCAATAAAGGGATGGATATTTGCCCCCGAATTTTCAGGTCTAGCGCCGGCCCTGACCCGCCATTATGAGTTATCTCGTAGTCGGCAGTCAACATGTTAACCTCACATCTTCATTCTGGTCTTCCCAGTGAACAGGTCAGGTGCATCACTTGGAGACACTTTGTGCACGGCAGACATCGGCGGACTGCAGGGCCGGGGCGATGAGGAGTCAAGAGGCCAAATAGGAAGGGCAGAGAGGGAGAAGGGAGATGCGGGAGAGAAAGGTGTGCTCCTCAACTCCTCACAACTGCCAGGGGCACCAGAGTCACACGGACAGAATCCGCTGCAGCTGGGAGTGATGGTCGTGCAGCTGGACAAGGCCGCAGAGTCGCTGTTTCAGATGCACGAGCAGCAGGTCAGGGGAGAGGCAGAGCGACACAGGGTCACTGAGCAAATGTTTGCCGCCTTAAAAGCACAGTCTGCTGCAGTATCACAGAAGTTCACCACGGCCCTGTCACGGAGGGACCAGGAGAGAGACATGCTGCTGGCCGAGATGGAGAGACTGAGAGAGAGCACTGAGGAGAAAGATAGACAGATGGAGAGTCTGAGAGAGAGTTGTGTGGAGAAAGAGGCAGAGATAGAGAGACTGAGAGAGAGTTGTGTGGAGAAAGAGGCAGAGATAGAGAGACTTAAGCAGGAGGTAGTGAAGGTGAAGAGAGGTTATGTGCAGACTGTGGATGAGCTAGAAAAGAATAAGCGAGTTCTACAGCAGCTGAAGACTCTTGTGGGCCAATGGTGAGTGTATCTGGTGAGGGAGAGTGACGCCCAGCAGCCGGGATGGTGGATGGTGGTCATACATGCACAAGAAAACCATAGTTTTTCTGCTTAGACAACCTGGATGGATATGCTGTATATGTGGGCTCCCTTGAAAAAGAGATTTCAATCTCAACGGGACTTCCCTGGTTAAATAAGGGTTAAATAAAAAAAGGCATAAAACGACAGCCCACACTGTTCTATGCGCTTCTTAATCCCAATATTTCCAACCATCAATCCTTGATAACAGTAATTTTGCAAAATTTTGTAACGTACTTTGCGTAAATAACTTGATTCAGAATGCTGTTTTTATCTTCCTGCGATTGTGGGTCTCTTGCAAAAATGATCATAACTTCAAGCAATCACAGGGACCGCTTCATGTTTTTGATTCTGATTTTCTTTTTCACATAAGAATAATATGAAATGAAACAACATCAATGTGATTTTAACAGCATATTTAATAAAAGTGAAAAAAGACAGCGTAAAATAAAGACAGATGCATTCAAATATATTTAGAATACAGGACTGTCAAATGAAGTTGAATGGCTTAAGAAATATGAAATTTGTCTTTAATAATAATTGCAGTGTTGTGTATTCTCTGCTTTATTTGGTTTAGTGAATAAATAGTTTATCATAAGCCATTACTAATAACTGATCAAATTTTCAGATCTTGGGGGAGACAGAGAAATAAGCTAGTCCTGATACTGTCACTAAAACTGGTGCCATAACATGCAAAGCATGCTAGCATAACTCGATGCAGGACAATGAGGGAGGATACAGCTCAACCGAGTTTTTCATCCACAATAAAACATCAACCCTGCACTGTTGGTCCCAAAACTCGGTACCATTAGGTGTGGTGGCTTTTTTGCTTGAGCAAGTTTTCATTTTCCATACATGTATGCTTCTCATGTTTGGAGGAATTACTAGCCTTCTTACTCAATATTATGCCAGAAACAGCCATCTTTACCAGAAATGGTAGAATTCACACAACCATGGCGCAATTATCATGTGATTTATCGACTAATTGTTTCTGCTTTAATAGTGTAAAAAGTGGCACTTTTTCTCAAAGAATAAATGAAAAGATTAAAGATAATCAGGCAAACCAGCATAGTATTGACACATCCGGGAATTTATATTAAATACCTAATCAACAGCCTACTAATTTATACTAATCTTTGAAACCTCTTTTTTACAGAAAGCACAATATGAACATGGTAATTTCCTTTTTCATGGAATTTCAAGGGCATATGTGGTATAATGTGATTTGAGAAAATGATCCAATATATGAAAAACACCTTATGAAGAGAAATGAAATCTTTCAGAGTTACTGATTTAAAATTGTGATAGGAACAAAAATCAGAAGCAAAGGGACACTACAGGACTACAGGAGTTTAAAAGACAGTGCTTATGAACAAAGGAAAAGCTTGCTTTGATATATGAAAGCTAAACATGGTAAAATAGCCATTTATTATAGCCATTTTCCAAGACCAACAGTCACACTCTCTAAACAACTTCCAATATGTAAATCTACCCAGGCAGGAATACTTAAAATTCAGTAAAATGATCTTATTTTGTGACCTAAATACATGAAGTCTACAGAGCTATAGTTGGAATAGAGATACCCCAAATTAAATACAGTGGGACATACAGCACAATTAGTGTAGATAATGTGCTAAACGATGGTTGCTGGTGTCATTGCTAAATATGCCCTGTGGCCTTGGAGGCAGTTGTAAACTTCTGATGTGGTCGCTGTCACATCCCCTCTTTGAAATTTTCTCTTTCTTTTGGTCACCTGAGGATTCATAACTACTTCTATATCTTCAATAGCAGAAAGAGCCCATCTACTGTTTTCATAACAACTCTAGCAATACAAGAACAGAAATAGATGAGAGTGGATGCTGAGAAAGACAGGCAAGAGGAAGGTAAAATAAAATGTTGCAATGCTCAATGCGAGTGTAACCCTGGCTCCACGACTCCCTTCAGGGGTAAAGGAGAGGTCAGGTCGCAGGTCACTCCGCATGCCTCCACATCTTAGGGTCTGACATTGACGTCCACCTGGCCGTACACCTGTCGCAGGGCGAGGCAGTCCAGGGTAACCATCAGCTTGGTTGGCCCGGGCCGCCGTGGAGTGAAGGACTGAGACCAGGTAATGGAGGCGTTCGGGGCGATCAGGCTGGTGGAAAAACATGATGTCAATACACCGCATTGCAGACAGAGGGCAGCACTCAGGACTGAGGGGCACGGAGAGACAGCGCTGCAAGCAGCAAAGAAGAGGTCAGCAGTCGTAGCTGAGCAGGAAACAGGGTTGCATTCAATAGGATTTTTTTCTGAGAAAACTTCCTATCTCCAAGAAAATAACCCGGAATTATTTATGTGGCGGCCATGTGTGTGTTTGAATTCTCTTAAATGTTAAGGAAAGTTGCTTCAATGCTTCCTAACTTATCTCCTTTAGCATGGGGTGCACTGAATCATCCTTTACAAAAAGAAAGGAGATAACGCCGCCCCACAGTACTGTGCCGCACCAATATTTAGAGCGACGACCATTCGTCCGGCCAATCACGAAAACAAAGGAACAGTAGGGGCACGAGATACATGATGACGTTACCTAGTGTGAGTGCATTTGGGTTCTCTGATTAGAGCAGTTGTCTTCCTAAGCAATTGTGAATTCCCCTATACCAGTGGTGGCGCCAGAACTGGGAATTGGCGGGGGGGCACAGAACATCCCTTTATTACAACAATGAGCCCTGGCTAGTTCTCAATCATTTTCCTTTATTGATGCGTTCTCCAATTATAGTAATAATCCATTGGCAATTGAAGACACGGCTTCTCTCCCCATGCAATCTAATAGTGACAAAATAATGGGCTAAATTCAGTACAGAAAAATAATTTAGCTATGCTTTACGAAGATCAACTGCTCTGAAACTTCCGCGCTACCTTTTCTGCACATCAGGCGATTTAACTTGTGCTTCATGATCGTTTAAATTCATTGTTTAAAAACTGAAAAACGTCCATGTATAAAGGCTTCAATTCCACGTGGGAATCTATTAAATTCACGATGATTGAAAAATGACTGATCCGCGTTCCAATGAAATATCGCCTTTCACTCTCGGTACAGCGTGGGTTGATTTAAAAGTGGGACTCGGCAATTAAATATAAAAAGCGTGAGACTCAAGCCACATGCGTGAGAGTTGGCAGGTATGCGATTTTGAATAACACTGATTTAAATGCACCAAATACGCATCCAAGTGTATGATTGTCGTCTGACCTAAACAGGGAGAACTAGCAGCACCTGATAGGGTGGAGTGTTCTCGGGGTGAATCTACTGTTAATTACGTTTGTATGAAAATGATTGAGAACAAGTCAAGACAAATAATTGTTTTAAAGGGATGTTCTGTGCCGCCACAAGTCTTTAGGCGGGTGCGGGGAACGGCCAGCAAGTTTTGATTGTTGGATCTAAGAGAGAGTGGAACAGAGTGAAAGTGAATGAGCTCAGAGAGATACGCAGGTGACTGACCATGTAGGGCTCTGTATGTTATAGTGAGTATTTTGAATAGTGGTAAGAAATTAGACGACTGGATGTAATTTTTTGAATATTTGAACGCAGCCAGGACTATCGACCACAGACTGCTGATAAGGGGGCAGCACACTCTGTACTGTTCAAACTGGGGAACCTAGACAGAGAAAATTGGGACAAGAGGGTTCCAGAAAAATCTGGTCATAGAGCCATTTTGTTTCCATCACATTATTGGGCACCGTCTCAAAGTAAATGAGTTTTTCTGGTTATTTTCTCTTTTCTCATGTGTGTTTATTTTCTTCCTTATGCTTCTCAAAACCATTTCTAGCTGGTTTATATTTTTCCCCCAAAATTAATACAACCCCAATTCCGAAATAGTTGTGACAAAGTGTAAATTGTGAATAAAATCAAAATGCAATGACTTTCAAATCACACCAGCCAGTATTTTATTCACAATAGAACAGAGATAACATAGCAAATGTTGAAACTGAGACATTTTACAATTTTATCCACAAAATGAGCTCATTTCAAATTTGATGGCTGGTACAGGTCTCAAAAAAGTTGGGACAGGGCCTGTTTACCATGGTGTAGCCTCCCCTCTTCTTTTTAACACAGAGAGGAGGCGTCTGGGCATTGAGGAGACAAGTTTCTTGAGTTTAGCCATTGGAATTTGATCCCACTCTTGTTTAATACAGGCTTCCAGCTGCTGGAGAGTTTTGGGTCTCCTTTGACGGACTTTTCATTTAATTATGCGCCAAATGTTCTCAATCGGTGAAAGATCAGGACTGCAGGCAGGCCAGTTCAGCACAGGGACTCTTCTACTACGAAGCCATGCTGTTGTAAAAGCTGCAGTATGTGGTTTTGCATTGTCCTGCTGAAATACACATGGCCTTTCCCTGGAATAGATGTCATCTGGAGGGGAGCATATGTTGCTCTAAAACCTTTTATATACCTTTCAGCATTCATGGTGCTTTTTAAAACATGCAGGTGTCCCACACCATATGCACTAATGCATCCCCATACCATCAGAGATGCTGGCTTTTGAACTGAACGCTGATAACAGGAGGGGTGGTCTTTCTCCTTTTTAGCCCAGAGGGCACGACGCCCATGATTTCCAACAAGAATGTCAAATTTGGACTCTTCTGACCACAGGACACTTTGCCACTTTGCTACAGTCCATTTTAAATGAGCCTTGGCCCACAGAACACGGCGGTGCTTCTGGATCATGCTCAACAATGGCTTCCTTTTTGCATGATAGAATTTTAGGTGGCATCTGTGGATGGCACAGCGGACTGTGTTTACAGGCAGTGGTTTCTTGAAGTATTCCTGGGCCCATTTAGTAATTTCAATGACAGAATCATGCCGGTGAGTGATGCAGTGGCGTCTGAGGGCCCGAAGATCACGGGCATCCAGTAAAGGTCTTAGGCTTTGTCCCTTACGCTCAGATATTTTTCCAGTTTCTCTGAATCTTTTGATGATGTTATGCACTGTTGATGATGAGACCTTCAAAGCCTTTGCAATTTGACATTGAGGAACATTGTTTTTAAAGTATTCCACAATTTTTTTATGCAAGCCTTCACAGGTTGGAGAGCCTCTGGCCATCTTTACTCCTGAGAGACTCAGCCTTTCTAAGACATCCCTTTTATAGCCAATTATGTTACACACCTGATGCCAGTTAACATAATAACTTGCTTAATGTTCTTACAGCTGATTCTCTTATATATTAATTGCTTTTTCAGCCCTTTTCTTGCCTGTGTCCCAACTTTCTTGAGACCTGTTGCAGCCAGAAAATTTGAAATAAGCTAATTTTGTGGATAAAAATGTAAAATGTCTCAGTTTCACCATTTGAAATGTTATGTAAGTTCTATTGTTAATAACATATTGGCTCATCTGATCGGAAAGTCATTGCATTTTGATTTTATTCACAATTTACACTTCGTCCCAACTATTTCGGAATTGGGGTTGTAAATTTTCCCTCCGAGAACAGAACAGATCCTATTCTTGAGTTGCTGCAATTTGCTCTATCGAGGGAGTCAAATTCAAATTAAAGTGCAAACATCGCCTGTACTCTCGGCTCTCCAAACTGCCTGAACAATAGGAGCGAGGAGCACAAACTCGTCTTGGCGCCAAAAACCCTCTTTAACCAGTACATCTCACTGCGGAACTAAAGTTCTTGTGGGCAGAGCTGAATCTGATCCAGCACTGTCTACTGTGTGCAGCAAGAAGTGTTGCGAAGTATAGTGGGCGGAGCCGAATCTGGTGTAGCACCACCCACTGGATGTAGCGAGAAGTGTCTCCATGTCCAGTGGGCGGAGCTGAATCTAATCTAGCTCCTCCTACTTGATGCAGTTAAGCTGCTTTCACACTGGACGCGAAACGAATTTTTTGCGCGACAGATTACATTCAAAGTCAATGCAAAGACGCGAATACATGCGAAACGCGTGTATGTAATGTAATCTGTCGCGCAAAAAGTTTGTTTCGTGTCTGGTGTGAAAGTGGCTTCAAAAGTGTCTCAAACGTTGAGGCAGGCGAAAATGCAGCAACACATACGGTGGGCTCTAATTTCTTGGCGCAGCGCAGGGTGGCGCAGCGTGGCGTAGCCCACGCAGTGGTAATTTTGTCCGGTGCAGCCCGCGCAGTGGTAATTTCATGCGGTGCAACACCATGCGCAGCCACTTTGGCAATTTGGTAGACGGACGTGCGCCGAGATGGGTGTGGAGGCGTAGTAGGGGGAGGTGTCACATATTCATCAAAACGCAGTGACAATTTCGTGAGCAAAAAGTCTCCGCTGAAGTTACGCAGAAAGCTCGCCAGCTCCAACCTGATTTACTTTCTGTGCAGTGGTAATTTAGCTGACCGGCGACAGTGCAAGACACGCCACCGAAAACCTCACAGGCAGGTTTCCAGAATGTCAGGCACATTTCAATGCAATAAATAATTACAGCAGCCACTATTTAATGTAACTATCTGAATCAGGACATAAATTATAGTATCTATATCGATTGTCCTGATGTGAGATCAAAGAGAGAGAGAGAGAGAGATGTGCATGTGGGCGCGTGAGTGCGTGTGTAGGCTATGTGGGTATGTGCCCTTCAGCTGCTTTCACACCGGACGCGAAACAAATTTTTCACACGACTGATTACATTGAAAGTAAGAATGTAATCTGTCATGCGAAAAATTCATTTCGCGTCCAGTGAGCAAGCGGCTTAATACTATTATTGTCACTTAGGTTTTATTGTTTTTAGTGGGGGAAAGGAATTAAACCTGATCGCTATGATCTCATACTGAGTTAAGATCACATACTGAAAATAAATGTGTAACGTGTCTTGCATTGTTGTCCATGCATGTTAATCCCAAAATTTTAAGCAGCAACAGGGTGTAATAATAGGAACACGCAATCCATCGTTTCTCTTCCCAATGATGCAGGCAGAAGAAATAAATGAGCAACCATCGTATTTCATTCCAACTTCATAAGTTTGAATGATCTGACGTAGTTTCGTTTTGAAATTCCATTCAAGTTCGCTAATGGTAATAATTCGCAAATGCCCTAGCTAGCCAGCTAACTGAAATTCGTAATGCTTAATATAGACGTAAGTGATGCAGAAAACATGCCTGAAGCAGCAAAGTAAAATGCAACATTAACGCATCATGCAGATATAGGACAGAGGCTTCTATATTTCAACACATTGAAGGTGAGGAGAGGAGCTCATTTGATTGGTGAAGATTTGACTCGGCTGTGTTAAACCCACTCACGCCTTCTCTCCTCCCTCTTTGCCACTTGCGCCGGCAGGAGGGACAGAGGCGGGACAGAGGAGTACTTGCGCCAGGCTGCACAGGGCACGAAATTGCAACATACACCTGGATACACCCCATTGGCGCAGCGCTCCCCCCATTCTCCGCGCCTGCGCCTGATCTACGAATTTAGAGCCCGGTGTCTTCATATATCAGCTTACTGCACCAAGGTCCTTGAAGGGTCATGCTGTATGCTATGCTGAGTGTTAAAGTACCGGTAGTTTGGTTGGACTATTTCCTAATAATTATACTTGAGATCTTGCTCTGCTTAAATGAAATCAACACCCTACTTTTATTTAAAACTGGTGGTACATCTGTTTTCTTCCCCTTTGCAGTGTATTGTTGTCTTTTGTAGTATACCTACAAAAACAAAGTCTCCATTTTGATGGCCACCAGACCTAAAATGGAGGGGTAATAATACTCCAGTGTGATTGTGTGAAATGCAGCTGTCGTATTCTGTAGCCTGCCTTGTTTTGCACTGAAATTCAGTACCTAACGCCTGCTGTTTACCTGTAGTGTTCGCGTTTGGTAGACATCAGCCCTGGCCCGTCCATGCGAAGGTAAACATTGTCCAGGTTGAACTGAAACGGGTTGGTGAAGTCCACCGAAACCAGCGTCTCCTCGTTCACTCGCGGCTCTCCCATCACCTGCAGAGGAATAGCAGGACTCAGATCAGCTGCAGAGGAATAGCAGAACTCAGATCAACTGCAGAGGAATAGCTGGACTCAGATCAGCTGCAGAGGAATAGCTGAACTCAGATCAACGGCAGAGGAATAGCAGAACTCAGATCAGCTGCAGTGGAACTGCTGAACTCAGATCAGTGGCAGAGGAGTAGCTGAACTCAGATCAGCTGCAGAGGAATAGCTGAACTCAGATCAGCTGCAGAGGAATAGCTGAACTCAGATCAGCTGCAGTGGAATAGCTGAACTCAGATCAGCAGCAGAGGAATAGCTGAACTCAGATCAGCTGCAGTGGAACTGCAGAACTCAGATCAGCTGCAGAGGAATAGCTGAACTCAGATCAGCGGCAGAGGAGTAGCTGAACTCAGATTAGCTGCAGAGGAATAGCTGAACTTAGATCAGCTGCAGAGGAATAGCTGAACTCAGATCAGCTGCAGTGGAATAGCTGAACTCAGATCAGCAGCAGAGGAATAGCTGAACTCAGATCAGCAGCAGAGGAATAGCTGAACTCAGATCAGCTGCAGAGGAATAGCTGAACTCAAATTGGCAACAGAGGAATAGCTGAACTCAAATCAGCTGCAGAGGAATAGCTGAACTTAGATCAGCTGCAGAAGAATAGCTGAACTCAGATCAGCTGCAGAGGAATAGCTGAACTTAGATCGGCGGCAGAGGAATAGCTGAACTCAGATCAGCTGCAGAGGAATAGCAGAACTCAGATCAGCTGCAGATAAATAGCTGAACTCAGATCAGCTGCAGAGGAATAGCTGAACTCAGATCAGCCACAGAGGATTAGCTGAACTTAGATCAGCTGCAGAGCAACAGAGAAACCCAGATCAGCAGCAGAGGAATAGCTGAACTCAGATCAGCTGCAGAGGAATAGCTGAACTCAGATTAGCTGCAGAGGAATAGCTGAACTCAGATCAGCTGCAGAGGAATTGCGGAACTCAGATCAGCTGACATGAAAATGTGCTCATGCCAGTGCATGTGACATGATTAATTTCCTTCATAATGATATAAAACTGCCTAGAAATTCAGATTTGGCCCTTTTCCATAGGCTTGAAGCTCATTTTGCAGGAATGCATTTCAGACCTTGATGTTGAGCTTGGGTACGTGCAGGGTGACGACTCGCATCGCGGACACGATCTGGTTGTTCTCCTCTATGCGGCCGGTGACGATGAAGTGGAGGTTGCACTGCTCGACCAGCTTGTTCATGTAGTCACTGGAGCTCACATCCACTTTGACACGTTCAGCTGGAGCACAGTGGGAGAGGACAACAATTATCCACCCATCCATACAGTTTCTTTCAAACGTTTGTAATCACTGGGACATTTTTATGTTTTTGAAAGACTTTCTGCTTTTATTCACCAAGTTGTGTATTAAATCAATAGAATACAGCCAAGACATGAATTTTACAAATTGCTAGAACTGTTGTATAACTATTGCAATGCTATTTTTTCAGTGGCGTTTAGTCCGATGTCCAAACGACATATTTTGGAACCTCATTCTTACATCATCAGATGCTTGTACATTCTTGTAGTACAAGGACCCCACGCCTATTATATTAAAAGCAGCTGAAGCAAATTTTCTTTCACATCACATAGAGCAGTACATATTGCATCTAAATACTGGAATAGCCAAATAGAATCGGCTTTCACAATCAAGTTGTCTTCGAAATTTTGTTTCAAGAGCTAGTCCATTGGAGAGGTTGTCAAGGACCTGAATAATTCATACAAATGAGTGTGCTGCTACCTGGAAAGAAGTAAAAATTGAACCTAATTGGACAGATAGAGAAATGGGAGGCCCAACCAAGCACAAGGAAGTCTGTGAGGGTCTACACAGCCATGATTCTACCAAAAATATTAGGGACACAGTCCCAAGAACCAGTGCATAACCTGTACGGACCAGTACCAAAACCCTAGATCTAGTTTGCTTTTCCACAGCAGACAGTACTCTCAAATGTAAGCCGCATGAACCATGAAAGTTGCAGGTTTGTGTACAGTCCTTATTGTGCCAGAGAGGTGATTTTCTCTCAGCTAATCAACAAATGGCAGTGTGTCTGTATCTAACTGAAAGATGTGTCGAACTTAATTGCTTGGAATTTGTCAGCATCACATACCTTATCCGAGCGTTCGAGATGGCTCAATCAGGATGAGTTAAGTTCAACACATCTTTTAATTAGACACAGTGACTCAATATATCCTCAACTGAAAGGTGAAGGCAATTAAAGGTGGGTAAAGTAAGCTCAATGTCGGAAAAAACTTTTTTTTCTGTGCTCTATGACAATATCATACATAGAATCTGTATCTGGTGGTTGCATTGTTTCACTGAAGCTACTATATTGAGCGACTATATTTCCCTGTAATTCAACAGGACATATTTGGGTTCACTGGAAAGCTTTGGATTTTCATTAGACTTTAAAATGGGCCTAAAGTTCCACAGTTTTGAATAAACAGGTGCTGAATTTGACAAACCCATAATATGGGGTAAAACCTAAATTACACTGCTGAAAAAATGTTAAAATGGGACATGGAATTCGGAGAAAGATTGATTGATTGGATTGATTAATTCTTTGGATTACTGCCATCCTCGCAATATCACATGTATTATATGTACATTATAAATGTAGCCTATTCGCTGTCTTTTTGTCATTTCTGAATATTTTTTAAAATCAGAATAGGCTTATGCATTGGTCTTGATTATTCAGCAAATAAACTGTTCTGTTAATCAGGCGATCTGAAATGGGAACAGGTTTAGACCAATCATGCATGAAAGGAGGAGACCTCACCTCGGCAAAGTATATTTCAGCAGAAAGTAGAATTCTTGAGGTGTCCAAAACACATATTTGAATTTGGTAACAATCCAGTGCAACGCATTTTAACCCTTTAGGGCCTAATGCAAAAATCCCAGCAGAGAATCATGCTGCCATGTTTACCATAGTAACCTGTATTTGGGCTGAAGCACAGCTTCTCAGCTTTCAGGAACAGTTGGAATTTTTTCTATTTAAAAAACTTACAGTAATTACGGTACTTTCAAAATTACGCGCATATCTGTGTCGGCAATGACACGTTCTTAAAATGCGCACATGCTGTACCGGTTTAAATGGGTTAAAACCAGCAAGTCTTCAAATTGGCTTCAATATCAGGGGGCAGACATTTTTACTTCAAGAATCTTATTTTATCCAATCAAACTGCAGTTAACTAGACTGTGCCACGGTACTTGTGACATCAGTTATTATTCTCATTCCTGTCATGAAGGCATTTGATTGGATAAAATTAGATTCCCCAAGTAAAAATGTCTGCCCTCTGATATTGATGCCAATTTGAAGACTTGCTGGTTTAAAATGCATCGCACTGGATTATTGCGAAATTAAAATTTATAAACTATGCGTTGTAGACACTTCAAGAATTCTACTTTCCGCTGAAATATACTTTGCTAAGGTGAGGTGTCCTCCCTTAAAAGGCGACCTTACTGAAGGGCTTCTCTGCACACCGCTGAAAGTCCTGTAATGCCGGCATCACCTCCAGGGGGAGCTGGAGTTTAAGAGGTTCGAGTTCGGCACCCATTGGACACAGAGGTCAAGGAGAAGCCATCCAACTGCAGCACATCTGAGGTAACCCCTACAGGCATGATAGTCTGACTTCTCAGAACTAAATATCTGCACTTGAGGGGAAAATTTCATGTGTAAATGGTTGCAGTTGTTGGTTATTTTGATTAATTTAAGTTATTTTTGAGAGAAAATATAAGGCATTTGTCTCTTTTTTTCTTTTCTATGATTGCTTAGAAAATGAGCGGTTTCAAACTTTTGACTAGTACTGCATAGCCAATAATAAGTTGTTTAGGAACTGTTTAGTATTTTTGCTGTCTTTGCTTTGGCTGGAGGTTTAAGTGTATCCTACAGAATTTACTATCCTGCTGTTGGTTGGTACTGTAATAAGCCCATAACAGCACAGGCCAAAAGGGTGTGGCTGCATTAACACAAAAGAATGTTTCTTGTCCAGTGCCATGAGGCTGACATACATTTCATTATCTTTCCTTCGGGAATACCGTTAAGATCATTCCCATCCGACTGCCCTCGCAGGAGTGTTTAAATTTTGTCCTCATACCAGCTAATCTCTGAGAATGCTCTCCGTGCTGTTGCTGTCCCTGTCCCTAAGCAGCTCACCACGACACGTCTCTGAGACTGGGGTACCTGGGGAAACCTGCAGGGGTCGCCCCAGTCAGCTCGCAGAGAAGCTCAGGCTGGGACTCAAACCCAAGGCTTTCTTGCCGTGAGGCAACAGTGTTAATAATAACAGTGATAAATACCGCACTGAACAACCAATTATATTTGAATAAGGTCCTGACTCACTCTGACGAGGCCCCAGGGTGACCTTCACGCTCTTGTATTTTATCTCGTCGCTGGTGACGCCGGTGTAGTACACCACGTAGCCATTGACAAAGGCATTGATGTTGCGGTGCTCGCCGCTGTTGTTCTTAAATTCCAGGTTCAGCAGGAAGTCGTCCCCAATGCTCACTTCCTGTGCCAGAATCTCCACCTGCACATCCGTCTCAGGGTAGTTCACCTTCTGCCGACCCAGTCCGTACTCCTCCGCCTTCTCCGAAACAGTGCGCTCCTCCTCCGTGCCTGCAAGGTTTTGGACCAATCAGATTTACCGAAATTAGCCACCAAACCAATCACCTTCACTTGTTTCTGCGGCAAAAGTAAACGGAGCGACTGTCGATAAAGTGCTGCTACATTTTATCCTGGCCCATCAGATTTACCTTTAGAATTTAAGAAATCAGTATAAGAGAGCCAGGTAATTCAGATTCTGACATATTATGGTACCTGTTTTTGATGACGGGCAGTATTGAATAAAGTTGCTCTTGTCTTTGACAGTTTTCCTATTTACACAGTTTAAAGGGTTCACAATCGAAGAGAAAGATTTATTTCTGATTGCCTCATTTTTTTTATGATGATGTAAATACTTCAAGCACTGTTTTGCATCAATACTTCCCATCACTTCCTGCCACGAGGACCACTTGTGTTAGCACTGAATATCAAGTCAAGCATTTACCATCAATATTTAACTGCACGTAAAGTATTTATCTCTTGAAATTTTAAATATTTTTTTGAACTAAAATTATATATACAAGGCTGTATTTACGTGAACATGGCCCCTCTTCCCTCACCTTCAGCAAATTTGTACTGGCTTATGACATCGTGGGGCTGCTCTCCACCGATGGCTTTGGTCAGCACCATGCGGCCTACATGGGTCCTGTTGACTTTCACAGGCTCCATATCCCCAGTCTTGGCCCGCTTATAAAAAATGACGTCACTGTTCACCTGGGGTGGACAGAAAAATATCACCAGAGCGATATAATGATCATGTAAGGCCTGCAGATTGGGCACTCAGCGAGGAAGCAGCTCACGCGTTAATAAATCCTCATTTATTTCAGAACGAAGTGGAGTAAACACGAACAGCACAGCTAGCCTCCGTCTTCCATTCTTCAAAAACCCATAAAAAACAAAGCCCAGCCCACTGCTATTTCGGTCCTGTTTTCCTACGGTGTCCTTTGAGTAACAAAAAATTCAATTCAAATGGTCGATAATCAAAAATCTAAAATTTCCCACAATAACTATGCAATAAAGAATAAAATCAGTTGAAGTAGAATGTTTGTTGGATTCAGATTTGAATCCTGTAGTTAAAACACTTGTCCAATCACAACATAATTTTTTTATGGTTGCTTCATGAAGAGTTTTGGGGCTCACTGACTTAACCCCTTCAGCGCTGCATGAATTTTCAAGGAATTAAAAATTTAATTATCCTGAGCTGTTGAAAACCTATCATGCGGCAACTTGTTTAAAAGAGCTCCCGCAGGGATTCATGGAATTCATGGAGCTCTTTTAAACAAGTTGCCGCATGATCGGTTTTCAACAGGATCTGGTTTTGATATTTTACACCATTGGGCAACTATAGTTGCCTGTGGCGCTCAAAGGGTTAAAAAGAGAACCAAACTATAAAGGAAGTGATGAAGTTATTTACCTCAGCGAAAATAAAAGGTGCATCGAAGGGGTAGCAGATGTGTCCGTGTTTGATGGCTTGGACAGATGCTGGACCGCAGCGGTACAGTCCTGAGGGATAACAGGTTTTAAAAATACATCGAGAGACATATCATAGGGGGAATGAGTAGATCTGCGCACTCCCATCGCTCACCGTCGCTCGTCTCCTGTGGGGTCGCATCCACCACCTGCCAACCCCCGAACCCCGGGGGAAGGTCAGGCCTCGTCATGTAGCACTCGTTCCAGCAGTGGTAATTCCTGCAAAGAAAAACACACCTCAGCCTCACCGTGGGAGAGTGTATCAACATCATACTGTAAGGAGCCATAATGGCAAGAAACCCAGGCTTCATGGCCCACCAGTGCAAAAACACTGCACACTAACAGTGCTTGACAGTGGCAATGTGCGAACCCATCAAATAGCTTAGCCATCTACGGCAACAAATAGAGAGTCGCGTCTGTCGTGTCACTACGGCCACATGTTAGCCCATTAACTGGAAGAACGTGACGTGAAAACACAGCTGACCATTAAACTTCAAAGTCTAATTTAGCACAGTTTCAGGGAATACAGGTTATTCAGGAAATCTTTGAAACTGTTGAAAGCAACCAGGGCCCATATTCATCAAAACTCTGAATGGCAGAATAAATCTCGTCTCTTATCTAATTCAAGTTAAAACTTTCCCCAGATCAGTGCTCCAAGCGCAGTGTAAAAGCACTGCATAAATTGGGCCTTGGTTCCGTCCCTTGTGTCAGTGGGATGATGTGTGACCGCAGGCCTGTAAGAGGCATGAAATAATGCTGAGGGAGCCGCAGCATTCCTTTTCTGGAGATTCAGTGGCATTTCTGCAACAGAGGCAATAAAATGTACCCCCGAAGACAAGACTTCACATTCATGGGACGTGACGAATCTCGACCAGAGACCTTAATTTATGCTGCCCTATCTCCTCTATCTGCTATGGATTCTCTTGCGGTTTTCAAACAGATGACTGAAGTCATTTTTTTGGACTGCAAAGGGCATGCCCCCTTCTCCAGATGCTGCTCCCCAGCAGATGGAGAGCTGCACGTCCTTTGAAACTCGTATTTCTCACTCTTGACCCGGGAATACCACAGGGCATTCTTCTGTCCGGTGCACACAACGAAGACAGTTACAGCAAGCCTCAGGGTCCATCCTGATCCCCACAGAAGGTCCCACAGCAGTTATGTAAGCCATCTATATTTTATTTCTTGAGTGCTTAATGGTGCAGCACTTGTTTTAGTGTGAGCACTTTCAGCGAATGAGTAATTCAAATGGTCCTTGTGTAACCAGACTGCACGATTAATTGACTGTAATTTGGTGGTCAGTCGCTCCCGGTGTAATTTTTCTTGTGTGTTATTTGTCTGGTGAAAGAGTTCTTTTTACCCATTTAATCTGGAAAGAACTTGCAGTGCTACACCATAAATCTGGTATGACATCACTGTTGTAATTACCAAATGGAATCCTTGGTGCGAGCTCTGTCCACTTTCCCGTCCTCGTCCACGATGATGTCAGTTTTTAAATTTCCATCGTTGTCATGGGCGGAGTAGAAGTTGGTGACCACTCTGGCTGGAATCCCCAGACACCTCAGGACTATGGCAGTGGACAGGACACCGTTCGGATCAGGACATTTCAACAAGATGGGAAATATCCCATTTTCATCATCATTCTGAATTGGCAACTGAGAAAGGAATTCTTCCCCATGGTTTAGAACAAGAATATTTTAGTTATGACAACTGGAGCTTTCTTTCTTGATTAAGGAAGGAGAGGTAACCATACATATAGGATTAGTTTTTGAGAAGCTAGAAAATTATCAAATTGGCAAAATTTTACTTGGCATAGCTATTTGAGGGACAGAAATGGTGAAAAAAACAAAAGCAGACCTCGTCCACAAAGTGTCCATGTAATTCATGCGGTCGAACTCACATGTGTTGAAAACCGCAGCGTACACCCAGCACTGGGCAAAGCACACGGGCTGCTTGGTGGAGGCGTACGTGAGCAGAATTTCTGCACTGCCTGTCCAGGATGTGGGCGCAACACCAAAGGTGTAATCCCCACTCCAATTTCCTACCAACACTCCATCATCATCCCGTGAGTTTATCTGACAACAAACAAAACAGAGAGAGACAGGTCTGTAGAGTTCAGCAAAGAAAGGGTAAGATTCTAAGCCGGTTTCAGTCACGTTTTGATAGTAGTTGGTTGTGAGGGGTCCGCTGCAGGTCATTGTTAGTCAGCAGCTGATAAAAGTTGGTTTATATGACACAGTTAGATTGTGGCTAAACTGGTGGGCTGTCTCACTATAGAATGCTCAGGTGATGAAGAGGAGGTCAACCAGCTGGAAGAGTTTTAAGACACGTCTTAGACCTCCTTGACTACCATGAGCTGGATTAAGATGACATTATCAGCATGGATGGACAGTTCCGAATTCAAAGAACAATCTAGGCACGTGTAACTCGTAATTTATTCGCGAAAAAAAAGCGATATGTTTAAAGGCTTCGGCTGTGATAGATCTGGAGGTAGAGCTCATGAAGGGTCAGCAGTATTTAGTTGTGTTTGGTCTGGAGATGCACTCACTGCAGCAGATGCCTTGCGGGCAACTTTAATTGGATCTCCTCTGTTGGTAATCGGCATCTCGGCTCGGTCCATCACGTACAGACAGGCGTCGAGCATTCCATACTCAAACTACATTCAGAAAGAGAAGAAGGGAATTCTTCACTGGATCCCCAAACACTCCAAAACACACTGGACTCAATTAGTCATCCAGAGTTGAGCAATATTATCTAGGTACAAGTTCATATGACCGTTCATTTCGAAATTCAGTGTAACCATTCTGAAATTCATAGTTCCAGTCAGAGCAGTTTTTGCAGTGATACAGATTTTGAACCCACAGTTTCTATGGTCCAAAATAAAAAAGTGTGCAAATTTCATAATTTTTTAATTGTTTCTTTGATAAAATGCCATATTATGAGAAAACGATATACCCAAGGCGGTAATAACTGAAATTATAATGTTTGGAAATCATTGCGAGCCAAGTTTGTCGTCAACACTCCAAAAGATTTGTGGGCAAGTTGTATCATGACCTCGAATAAAACTGGCTATCTCTGTCATACCTGACGAAATTAGGGCACGTAAAAATGAGGGCTGTCAATTGTTATCAGTAAAAACATCACTTTTTTCTGAAAGAATGAAATCTCCTTGCTAACGTTAAAAATATTGAGTATCGCCATCCTTGTTCCTCTCTCGTTCTGCCTTCCCAACCCCAGCTTTGCGCAACCCTCTGTGTTTCCTTCGCTCGCTCTTACACACTTGGCCCTTTGCTCTCGATCTCTCGCCCTCTTTTACTTCCTCACCCTCTTTCCCCCTCCCCCTTGCCTCAGTTTCCCCTCGTGCTCTCGGACACTCACCCTTAATCCCTTCATCCCCTTTTGACCCTCTCAAATTCATGCCAGTTCATCTCGTTACTTCCCTCTCTCCATCATCCCTTCATCCCCTCATAAACTCTTTCACGCTGGTTATTCACAATGCGTTTTGTTTCTCCGTGATCTACATGATAAGACCACCAGATAACTGCTAATGATGAAGTATCCTGTCCCACCATCCCTTTGTCCCCTGATTGTTCTGTTCCCTCGACCCTTGACCCTCGCTGGTTTCCTTTTCTAAAATACATTGTTTTACAGGTGATGTACTGCATTAAAGCCTCTGATAAACGCTATTGTCTCCAGTGATGTCTCCTTCATCCCTAACCTTGTTCCCTATCCACAAATAAAGCACTAAGATGCAGGTTTCCTCCCTCACAAAAAAGGAATGGAGACACACGTCTTGAGACGTACGATGTATCCTGGGGTCCCCCTTACTTCCCAGAGGTGTCGCTTAGAATGACTTCTCCATCCAACCAGATCAGCACAAGCTCAATCACATTGTGTTCTGGTCACTTTCCTTGATGGAACGGCTGAGGAATGCGGTCGGACTTCCTGGCCTTAGCTCCCTGGCTAAGTCTGACCCAATAAGCCGTCCTGTAGTCCAAGACAAGCCTCGCTGGCGTGCTCACTTCAAAATGAGCCCAGTCTCATCCCGACGCGTCATATAGTGATGCCACCTAACCAAGCGTCCATACTCAATGCAGAAGGACGCTTTTGCCATCCTTATTTGACGGCAGTTTCAAACAAACCCCACCCCCAAACCCCTAACTCTTAACCCTTTCAGCGCCTTGGGCAACTAAAGTTGCCCAATGATGTAAGATATCAAAGTCAGATGCTGTTGAAAACCTATCATGTGGCAACTTGTTTAAAAGAGCTCCCCTGGAGCTCTTTTAAACAAGTTGCCACATGATTGGTTTTCAACAGCTCAGGATTACTACATTTTTAATTCCTTGAAAATGTATTCGGCGCTCAAAGGGTTAACCCAAACCCGTACCTTAAGCATCAAATAAAGATACCAAAAGCCTCCTTTTGTGTTGTATATCGACGCTTGGTCAGGTACCATCACTATAGGCCGAGTCAGGATGAGAATGTGTAGTCAAAATCTACACTACCGCTCAAAAGTTTGGGATCACTTGGAAATTTTCTTGTTTTCCATGGAAACACATGAAATTAGTCTGAATAGGAAATATAGCAAATGAACAGAACATGCTGACATTGTCTGAGTTAGAAATAATGATTTTAATGGAAAATGATGAATATGTACTTCAAACTTTGCCTTCATCAAAAAAAAACCACCTTCACTGTTGATACTGAAACTGGTGTTTGACGGGAACTATTTAGCGCAGATGCTAGTTGACAACCTGTGAGGCGTCTTCGTCATAAACTACACACTCTCAGATATTTGTCTTCTTGCACAGTTGTGCATCGGGGCCTCCCACTCCTTTTTTCTGTCCTTGTTAGTGCCAGTTTGTGCTGCTCTCTGAAGGGAGTAGTTGACAGCATGGTAAGAGATTCTAAGTGTTCAATTTCTCGCATTGAATAGCTTTCTTTTCTAAGCACAACAATAGACTGATGGGTCTCTAAAGGAAGTTCTTTCTTTCTGGCTATTTTTAGCCTGTAAACAAACAAACAACTGCTGATGCTTCAGGTACTAAACCAACCTCAAGAATGCCATGCTCCTTTTTTGCGCCTCCCTTATTAGTTCAACGGTTTTCAGCTGTGCAACACATTTGCAGAAGGGTTTTCTAATAATCAATTTGCCTTATAAAATGCTTAACTTGGGTTAGCAGCCATATCAGGAGATTGATGCAGAGGACTGACAGTTGCTGATAATAGGCCTCTATGCAAAAATGTAGATCATTTTTTGAAAATCATCTGATTAATTTTAATCGTTTGTGAAATGGATAAAAATGTTTGTGAAATGCATGAAAATGTATTTTTCTTTGGAAAACAAAGAAATTTGCAAGTGACCCCAAACTTTTGAGCGGTAGTGTATATTCGGGCTCAAGGCGACCAGGTCTTACTGGAATTTTCACCACATTTGACCAAATCTGGCAAATCTGCCGAGAAGTACTTTTTTCAGTACCACAGCTGCTACGCCAGCTCTCCATAAGAAGTACCACATTACGTCTATTCCTGGTCACTGTTTGTCACAGGCGAACTATAGCTACATTCACGATAAACGTATCCTACAAGTGCAGGTGCATATGTACTTATCAGTTCTTACTCATCTTTGGGGGATGAAATAGAGCCTTGATAACTCCCAGAGGAGATGTTTCTCCTACTCTGAGTATAAACCCTAAGAGTTCCCACCCCAGTCTGTCCAATCCAACTCCAATCTAAACCACATCAGATTCCATCCAACTATAATTTACAGTATTATACTTCTCCGACTGGCAGAGGACGGGGCTCCCCTCTGTAGCCGAGTTCCCCCTGAGATTTCCTCTCACTGAGGAGTTTTCTCTCACTACTGTTTGATGGTTTTTTCCAACAGGATTTCTTTTTTTCCTGATTTGCTATCCTTGCAAAAAGCGTCATGCAAATAACATTTGATTGATTCAGACATTTTTTTAAATCATTCAACTCTGTAAAAAATGTCAGTCTTAACAAGTCTTTTAATCTGAAGTTACCTTGCGCTTGACTAGTGAAATTGACTTATTCCATCGGCAAATCTAGAAATGAGTCAAATGTATCTCACCTCACTGACAAAATTTTTGTCTTTCTGAGGGAAAAGGTGATAGAAATTGTTTTATATCTAAATCCAGGATTAAAATGCTTGTTAAGGTAGCCTTATTTTTTTCATTTTTCATTTTTTGCAGTGCAAGAAAATATTCAACAGTGAAGTGTGGTCTTAGTTCTGAATCAGTGACACATAACCGTGTTTTCCATCGTGCATGCAGTCTCTGAGGACTCCGTGTTCAGCTACTGCAGAGGGGGCCTTCGGGGAGGTGTCAATCACCTGCCCATAATTCCATGGCCTCGCAGAAACGTCGCTGGCCTCCCCGTGGTAAAGGATCCCTGACTCTTCCAGAACATACTCTCCTCTCTCTGCCTCGTCCTTCAGGAATACGGCATCATCTGGAGAGTGTAATGGGTGTGGCAGCAACAATCTCCATGTTACTGATGCTGTCTTTGTACCTGTAGGCTCTTATATTTACTCATGAATATAATGTCTATAACCGGCTTGGGATTTGAACCGTCAACCTTTAGAGTTACAGAGCGAGTCAACAAACCACTGCATTGTGTGATACAATGATGCTTCTTATCGCATAGACAGCTCCTTTTGACCACAATAGTAGATTCTAATAAAAACTTACACTGCCACAATAAGTTTTGTAGCTATGAAGGCCCAGACAACATCAAGGACACAAAAAACGGAGGCACCTGACGGGGTTAAATAGTTACTTGTGGATAAAGTCTATTTAACGCATTTATGGATGAGTTGAACAGCTGTTATTATATATTATAATGACCTGATGCCCAAGGGTTGAAGAGGACATAGACGTCTCGATCTGGGTCTCTGCGCGTCCTGCGGATTCCGTACGGCGTAATGACAGCCACATAGGTGCGGAACCGTCCCACAATGCTGTCTGGCGCGGCGGTGATTCCCACTGTGACCATATTATCGATGCTGTCCACGACACGACCCCTCCAGCGCACCATCTTCTGGGGGTCCGGGAAGACTGGGATGTAGGTGCCCTTGCTCATCTGTGGGCTGGAGCCTAGGAGGAGGAATGCATAAGTATACGGTATACACAGCAGTAAGACTATTCAGTGGAGTGTGATTGGCTAATATGCAGCAATGCAGCACTGTGATTGGTCAAAAAAGTGAAATAATACATATACAGCATAGACAATACACCTCTCAACTAGATGAATGACTGCAATGAATTTAGCATTGATTGTGCACTTGTTCTGTACAATAAAGATTTACCTGTTCTTTGTCAGTTCCTGTAGATTTATATTTAATTCTAGACTCGGATTATAGCTAAAAGCAGCGGCGGTCCATCTGCAGTATCAAAGGCCTATGGTAACCTCACCACTCAATGCTTAATTACCTCAACCTGCCACTCTTTACTTTGACATTCTACCAAGTAAGTCTTCGCCAGCGTTCCTGATTGGGCAAATTTAGTTTCGACGGCAATATCCTATCGTGAAGTAATGAGGCGTTTTCTTCTCCACATAAATGAGGATGTAAAACATTAATATGTCTTCTAAAGATTCTGAACTCATGTAGCTCATGATATGGCACATTCGCGTAAATTAGCTTGCAAGGCTTATTAAGCAATAAGCTGCAAGAGGCCGTGCTAAATTGTGAATTTAGCCCTGGCTAAAGGGTGTTGCAAGGCACGAGACACCGCGGAGTGATATTGTAAGGATGGCAATAATCCGAATAAATTGAAGAAATCCGAAACCTTTTTCTGACTTCCATCTCTCATTTTAGGATTTTTTTTTCACGCTGCTTAAAAAAGGCAAAAACAAAAAAACATGGACGTCAGCGAAAGTTTAGAATTTTTTGCATTTATTCAGATTATTGCCATCCTTACGATCTCACATCAATCATATAAATGTAGCCAATAGGAAATAAACTTTTCATCATCATTTATTTACTATTATAAACCATTTGTCTTGATTTTTCACTGAATAAATTGCTTGATTGTTAAGGAAAACTTACATAAGCACAGCTTGAGAGCAATTATGCAGAAAAAGGTGAGGTTACTGAAGGCCCTCTCAACATCTGGGCCCGTATTCACAAAGCATTTTATCTTACCGCTAGGAGTACTCCTAAGTCGCGTTAAAACATTTTATGTAGGAGTAAAATCTTAGAAGTTATTCACAAAGCCGCTGAGAGCAACTTTTAGTTAAGAAAACTGGTAACTCCTAGACTAGGAGTAGCTCTGAGATAGCCCACACAGACAGAACCTATATAAACATATAGGTTTTAATATAGGGCCATATATAGGTTTCGCATATATGCGACATACATAAAATTGGCCGTTTTCGTATATTATATGTACCTATAATATACAAAAACGGCCAAATAAAACTTCAACTTTTTTTTTTGGGCATTTCCAGTCTCACCCAAATCTGGGATATCCAATTAGAGAACTATGTACAAGATCTCAGGCTTATTCGCAGGTGCGGCCCTCTGTTGACAATTAAGGAGAGTGTTCACAGCTCGCAACCGATAGCAATTACTTATTATACATTTGCTGGGCGAATTGTCGCAAGCTTCAGAATGAGGGCAGAAGATAGTCACAGAGAGATGGGGTCAGAATCTTATTTATGAGCATCTGTATAGCCAACAGGACGTGCCTAGGGGAACTATAATCTACATAACCCTTCCCAGCAGGCCCTTCGCAATATGCATCCCTGTAGCGCATTGGCCAATTGCACGCTACTTCTGAAAAGAGCTGCCGACCACTGCTGGTTGATACAAGGCAGGGATTAAAACCTATATGTTTATATAGGTTCTTTCCGTGTGGGAATTTAAGAATCCTTGTTATTTCATCCCTGTAGGAAAAAGTCTGGGACCTTTAGTTGCTATACAAGCATCTCAGATAAAAGACAAGTGTCTGTTTATTAAAACTGTGAACAGAAATGTGGACTTTGTCTTCAAATTCATTAACTACAGTGAAATGCTCAAATAGATGCGGGGATGAAAATGACTTTTGAAAGGCATGTTTACTTGAATGTATGTTCTTCTGTGTACTTTTATTTTGTTATTTTTGTTTTATTTTGCTACATTTAGACTAAGGATCTCTGAGCCATATTCATCTAGAAACTGCATTACAGACAAGATAGAAAACATTGCATTTGGTGGATGTAACAGTGTAGTGTATAACCTTTCAGTGGATGTGTATGAGCTGTAATGATGAGAATCCAATTTTATCTAATGTGGTGAATCTGGCAGTGACTTAAACTTGAAAAAATGCTTAATTGATGAAATAAACATAATCAAACCATTTAGTTTTTATACATTTCCTTCTCTTCCACAATACACAACTCAATCTTCATAGAATGGAAATAAGTATGGTCAAGAAAGAATTGATGACCTTGTTATTGTTAATGTTTCAGGAAAAAAATGTAACAAATAGTATTAGATATTTGTGTTGATATCATAGCTTTTTGTCTCCTCTCACTTGCCATAGTTAATAATGACTGGTTTACACATAACATGCCGTTGTCACATGTCAACATGTATTAAGGATCAAATGTGATGCTAATTTCACGTGTTCACATGTGATTAGTAAGTTTTTGCGTGAAATTCTTGTTATTTCTGTAAGGGACTTTGGACTAATATGCAGATATCACCTTGAAAATAAAAATATGAGCAAGGCATCATGTATGACAGTTGCAAAAATGAGATATGAGCTATACAATAGGTATGACAAACAGAACCTGCCACTGGGTATATGAGCTATATAGGAGACATATACCTTGTATGTACATATAGGGCCTATATGTGGAAATAAAGAAGCAATATAGGAGACCTATATGCCCTCTATAAGCACATATATGTACCTGAATTTGGCCTATATGCGGCATATATGCGCAAATATGCTGCATATATGCGGCATATAGGTTGCATATATGCGCATATACAGTATGTTCATATAGATTCTTTCCATGTGGGAGGTGGAAGTAAATCTCCGTTGCTATGCATGACATCAATTCTCATGCACGAGTCTTGGGACAATGAGCACAGTGATTGGTTGTTTGGTGACAGGACGGCCCATTGAAAAAAATATCCCACATACAACCCATGGAGGAAAAAATGAGGAAATAGTCCAAGCGGCTGGTTTGTCCCATAAAATAATAACATGTTGAGCACTCCTGAAAATGCACGTTGCGCAGTCCCCACATATCACGCTCTAGGCAAATAAACATTCATAGGAAAGAGATAGTTGTAAAAACGCCAATAGCATAAAACGAGTCAATAATAAAACATGTCATTTGCCCCAATAATTAGCAACTTACTACCCAATGAGAATATGTTGCGATCATTTAAATGTCGGGCTGTTCAAGTTTGTTTGCCCTAAACTGTCATGGATGAAAGTTCAAAAAGGACGCGAAAGCCCAACTGGAGCCACGACCAGTTACTGCTGCTGGCCCAGTTGGTTCTGGAGCGAAAGCATGTAATCAAAGGGAAATTTGGCTCCAGGTGTGAACAGCAAATCCTAGCGGGATGCTCGGGATAATATCAGCCTACAGATCAACGCTGCATTCCCCATCGGTGTCTCGGACGGTAGACGACTGCGAGAAGCGGTGGTATGGGCTGCAGTCGCAGGGGAGGTCCAAGATTGCAGCCTATAAACAGGCTATAGTTCAAACAGGAAAGCATACTGCGCTTGATTTGTAATTTACAGCCTACAATTTAAATATGCATACAAAATATGACATAGGCTGGTATTATTATGATGATCTATTAAATGTAACCCTCGCTCAATAGCCTAATAAAATAATTCATGCATAGCAGGAGGAGGTACAGCACCAAAGCCACTGTCCCCGAGCAAGTGGCATCTCGCAGTCACATAATGCCTGTCAAATAATTGGCATAAGCTGCTTTCCATTAAAATGCGAAGTCGCGGCGTGGATCCTGGCCATTTCGCAACAATGTCCAAAATATTGTATTCGGCATCAAATACTATCTGGGTGTTGATGGAATGAACTTTTTTCTATTTACAAATACCTCTTCATCTTGGGTCGGAGAAATAATTTGAATATGGGTCCCATCAATAGCACCGTTGATACCGGGCATACCTGAGATGTGCATGAATTCAAGTTTGATTCTGTGTTGTTGGCAAATGTCCATTGGAAACCGGATAAACTGTCGGATAATATGGCGTTCACAGAGCGCATTAATTGTTTGTTGAATTGTGTGACTGACAGATGATTGTGAAATCCCTAAACTGTCCGCGTTGCAAAGTTGCATTTTTCTGGTGGCCAAGTAACGAAGTGTTGTCAAACATTTTATTTCGGGGCATATTGGGTTGTTTCTCATGGTTGGAGCTGTAATTCCCTCCCTCACCAAGCAGTGGAGTAGCCAGCGGGTGTGCCAAAACACGTCCCTTTATGACAGCAATTAGTCTGCCGGTTCACTCCGAGAGCACTCCACACTTAACAGGTGCTGCTTGTTCTCCCCGATTAGTTAAGACGACAATCATTCATCTGGATGCGTATTTGCTGTATTTAAATCAATGTGATTCAAAATTGCATACCTGTGCAAATAGCTTGAGCCGCATGCTTTTTATAGCCTATTTAACTGCCGAGTGCCACTTTTTTTTAATCAACCCACGCAATACCAAGAGTGAGAGGTGATATTTCATTGGAATGCGACCAGTTCAATCAACTGGCTAATTAATAAATTAATTATTTTTTTGAACTGAATGTAGCCCATGATTTCATGGCTGTTAGATCGCATATGGAGAGAAACCGTGTCTTCATTCGCCAATTACGATAATTGGAAAACGCGTCAATAAAGGAAAATGATTGAGAACTTGCCAGGACTAATTGCTGTCATAAAGGGACGTGTTTTGGTACACCCACTGGCTACGCCACTGTCACCAAGTCAACAACAAATAAAATCCCTTCACGGTCGATCCGATATCTTTTCAACAACTGCGCATCATTCAGAATTTCCAAGTCATTCCGTATTTCAACAGCAGCAACCATTTACCGATTCTGTGTGAATAGGTTTTAGTGAGTTAGGAGTCCTCTTGAGTACTTTTAAGCTCTCCCAGACTTAGGAGCTACTTTTAGGCCTAAAATGCTTTGTGAATAACACTTAGTGAAAATAATTAGGAGTCCTAAATTTACGACTGACATGCCCATTTTTTTTAGGAGTTTCTCCTAAATCCAGCAGTTAGGACCTACTTTTAGCGCTAAGATTCTCAGTGAATACGGGCCCTGATGGCTAAATATGGCCAAATCTCCATCATACAAGGCATCATTCTGATCTTCTTTGAACAGTGTATAAAAACATCTGAATATACATGATTTCAGCTCTGATTTGTTCTATCAGTTTGAGGAAACACATTGGAGACATGGCTCCTGTATGTAGATGCTAAACTCTGAATCCAGTTCATGCACCTGTTTAGCATGATTGCGAATGTTAATGTTGTCATAACTCAACACCTGCAGTACTGCTGGGTTGCAGTTACCAGCCATATGAACACAAGCACAAGCCACAGCCCGTCATTATGTTTCTGAGTACATGTGGAAATAGCCTTCTGTCTCGGCTCTGAGGGTGAGGTCATATTTAAGGGACGAGCTCACCAATGACAAACTCGAGCAGGAACTGGTCCTTGGCAGGGTCATAGGCCCGATTGAAGGTGATCCTGATCTGGAACTCCTGTGCTCTGCGCACCACGAGCTGCTTGTTTGAGTAGAGGGAGGTACGGTGTTCCTTCTTGTTCATTTCATACGGCTCGGCAAGCATATTCACCTTCCAGACGTCCAGGAATTCTGAAAAACAGCAAAGTTGTTGCATCCCCACATTGAGATCTCAAGAAGATTAGCTTTTATTGTGTCTCACTAATATTAACAATGTCCTGTGTATGCCAGTGAACATATACATGGATATAGGCACACCACACAAACTGCCCAGCTTCAGTACTTCCCCATTATGTAAGAGCTGATATATTTTAGAAAAATCTGTCTGTCTGTGACACTGCACGACTTAGAAAATGAGAAAACACGTAGAACTCCACTGTGGAAATAAACACTGCAGAAATACTATTAAAATGCCTGTTCTCATTATGACGTATAACTTTGGGATCATCACAATTTAGCTCTATGGCCATTACTTTTTATTTTACCTGTTGTGTCATGAATTTCAGAACACTGGAGCCACAAGTAGATCGCTAACAATCCTAGTAGGCACAGTAACTAATTAGAAGACAGGAGTTTTCAATATTCGAATGAAGAGGATTATCAGAAGCCAGCTTAAGGTCAGACAGAAGCAAACAGGTACACTGGGGGTCAGGTTAGGCACAGTAGAAGGGACTGGTCTGAGGTCAGTTGCTGGGGTGTGAAACTGAATGAATCAGAGCACGCTAAGCTAATGCACACTCTTGGGCGGGGATGTAGAGGTAACTGAGAGAAGTGCTAATCTCCAGGACCACAGGCATTGGGAAGAGTATTCTTAATAAACAGACACTGGCTTTTTTGAGTTAAAAAACCAAAAACGGAAGACTATACAGTCTAGCAAAGGGTAGACGAAGACCAGGAACTTAAATGCACATGAACGACGATCAATAGAGTGGACAGGCATGGGGGGGATTGCAACAAGACAATTTTTAAATAATAACCACAGCATTATAAATAAATATTAAATAAATCAATCAACGATACAAACTCGAAACTGACATAGACAGCCAGAATGCAGGGAAAACAGTCAGGGAAAGCTCAGGACATGACAGATTTGTATTTCTCTGCTGTGTGTGGTAAATACTTAGCCAGGACTGCAGAAAAAAAGGAAAACTGAAGGATAAAAATGCAAAAAAAAAAAAAAAAAAAACTGGTAGTAGGAAAATGTGAAAACAGCAACCTTTTATTTTCCTGCTTAGTAGTTCCTGCTAAAAAACATTTGAGACATCGCTTTCCCAACAGAACACAGCATTCAAGAATTGGGGTGTTTTGACAAAAAAATATTTATCAGTTGGTGGTCTGTGAGCAGTTAGAGGTTCAGAATGTTATTGGCTTCTATTGGAGTAATTTACAGGAATAGAACACAAATATGCAGGTGCACACATACACACACAGACGCACTCACGCACAGACACACAGACACAAATGCTTGCTCGATAAGTTCTGTAATCTGAGGGAAGCATGGCTGACCACAGTGACGATGTGAACGCACAGGCACCCCTTATCAGAGTCACATAGGCAGTGACAATTGGCCCCTTTCCGAAATTGTGACATTTAGGAACATGTTTAGTACATTTCCCAGAACCTAAAAGAGATATGAAAGTCACATTCTAAATTTAACACACTCATTCTCTCTCTGACTCTCCCTCCCACACGTTTATATATTGTCCACACACACACAAACACAAATAAAATTACAAACACAATCATCTCATGCAAGTATATACTGTAAATATACCCTCATAATTATCTCATGCAAGTATATTATCTCATGCAGGTATATACGGTAAATATACCCTCATAATCATCTCATGCAAGTATATACTGTAAATATACCCTCATAATTATCTCATGCAGGTATATGCTGTAAATATACCCTCATAATTATCTCATGCAAGTATATACTGTAAATATACCCTCATAATTATCTCATGCAGGTATATGCTGTAAATATACCCTCATAATTATCTCATGCAGGTATATGCTGTAAATATACACTCATAATCATCTCATGCAGGTATATACGGTAAGTATACCCTCATAATCATCTCATGCAGGTATATACGGTAAATATACCCTCATAATCATCTCATGCAAGTATATACTGTAAATATACACTCATAATCATCTCATGCAGGTATATATGGTAAATATACACTCATAATCATCTCATGCAGGTATATACGGTAAATATACCCTCATAATCATCTCATGCAGGTATATGCTGTAAATATACACTCATAATCATCTCATGCAGGTATATACAGTAAATATACCCTCACAATCATCTCATGCAGGTATATACGGTAAATATACCCTCATATATACCCTTGTTGCTCACCTGCCAGTGGCGGTGGCCCACGGGGCATAAGCCCGAAAGGTTCGAACTCGGGGGAGTCTTCCCCCGCTGCATTGGACGTCGCCACGGGGACGTTGCTCCTCCCCCGAAATGACACCTTCTTTTTGGCGGCTTCAGACTGTGGTTCTGACATGGTACCAGTCGGCTTGTTTATCCTCTCTATCCTTCAAATCTAAGCAAAAGAAAGGATATGTTGGATATTGGTATGTATTTTGCATGATCACTGATATACTCTTGAATTAACTTGACTTTCACAAATAAAGACAGAAATAAAAATGCAAAAAAACCCTATCTTCGGACAACTCGTTGCATAAAAATCCCTGCATATCATTGCGTAGTTTATTCTGAGATGAAAGTCAAGAAAAATGCTATTTCAGAAATACACAGTGAACAGAACAACAAAGACACGCACATCCCATTGGAATGAGATTTTTGACTTGACATCTCAACAAGAGGCTCGGATATGGGCAAACCACCGAGTAAAGCACACAAACAAAGTAATTAAGAGCACGAAGAGGAACGTCTGGGGGAGGGAAATTATCCGCAGATGTGTGAGACGGGAATTCAGATCAGGTCCATGACCACGCTGAGCATAAATGAATTCCAGCTCTAATTGTGTTGGTGGTACTGCTGACTGCAGCTGAACACTTAGAACTTATACTTAATGACTTAATTTTAAATTGTGATAATGAAATATTGGCTAAATGCACTCTAAATGAATAAGCGTGTCCCTCTAGTTGGTAGGTGGATAGATAGATAAGATACACTTTATTGAACCCTGTGGGGTAATTTGTCCTCTGGATTTGACCCATCCTATAGTCAGGAGCGGTGGGCAGCCACAGAGCAGCGCCCGGGGACCAACTCCAGCTCTAAAGCCAGTTCCTTGGTCAGGGGTACTAGTTGGAGTGTTCCTATGATGCATGTTTTTGTTTTTACCAAAGCTCAGAATTCAAACTGGCCCATTGCATGACTCTGAACTGATGCTATCGTCAAAGGTAATGATTAGTTATGTGTTTCTTTCAGTATGGTTGGTGAATGTGGCTATGTTAGTACTGAATGTGCACGCTGTGCCGGGACATCCTATTGGTGGTGTGAAAGGCCCGCAGAAACTTCACCTTTTAACGCATCATTACTCTCAACCTGTTATGGTAAACTTTGCTTGATTAGCCTTTGAACAGTTGTTTTGTTCAATAAACTAAGAATAATTGATAGCCAGGCGCGCTTCTTTTTAAGAAGAATTATTGTTAATTGTATCACGAGATAGCAAAGCATTTTACCATCCATGTTAATGATGATGTAAAACATGGCCATCTTTCAAAGATTCTGAACCTTAAATGATCATGAAACAGTGCTAATTTGCATAAATTTGTCTGCTCTGTGCCAGTGTTGGTTAGTTTATTTTGTTATTTTGCTGTGTTAATGTAGTTTGTTTTATTCATTATGTTTCTCTTTTGTTACCTCCGCCAACGAAGTTGGGGCGGAGGTTATGTTTTCGCCCCTGTTTGTTTGTCTGTCTGTCTGTGTGCCTGTTTGTGAACAACATAACTCAAAAAGTAATGCACGGATTTGTCTGAAATTTTGTGGGTGGATTGCTATTACATCAAGGATGGATCCTATGGATTTTCACCGCGATCGGTGAAACAATATGGCCACCACGGCAGCCATCTTGAAATCGTATGACACGCGATAACTCAGCTTTGCTCCCACTCATGAAGATTTAGATTGTGCTGCCTTGGCGGAGGTTTGGACTCTACAAGTACCTCTAGTTCCTTCTGTTTTCCCTGCTTCCACGTGCCTGTTTCCTTTTACCTGCACTCCGCTCTCACCCTCCCCTTTACCTGCACTCCGCCCTCACCCTCCCCTTTACCTGCACTCCACTCTCACCCTCCCCTTTACCTGCACTCCGCTCTCACCCTCCCCTTTACCTGCACTCCGCCCTCACCCTCCCCTTTACCTGCACTCGCTCTCACCCTCCCCTTTACCTCACTCCGCTCTCACCCTCCCCTTTACCTGCACTCCGCTCTCACCCTCCCCTTTACCTGAACTCCGCTTTCACCCTCCCCTTTACCTCACTCCGCTCTCACCCTCCCCTTTACCTGCACTCCGCCCTCACCCTCCCCTTTACCTGCACTCCGCTCTCACCCTCCCCTTTACCTGCACTCCGCTCTCACCCTCCCCTTTACCTGCACTCCGCTTTCACCCTCCCCTTTACCTGCACTCCGCTCTCACCCTCCCCTTTACCTGCACTCCGCTCTCCCTCCCCTTTACCTGCACTCCGCTCTCACCCTCCCCTTTACCTGCACTTCGCTCTCACCCTCCCCTTTACCTGCACTCCGCTCTCACCCTCCCCTTTACCTGCACTCCGCTCTCACCCTCCCCTTTACCTGCGCTCTCTCTCACCCCCCTTTACCTGCACCCGCTCTCACCCTCCCCTTTACCTGCACTCCGCTCTCACCCTCCCCTTTACCTGCACTCCGCTCTCACCCTCCCCTTTACCTGCACTCCGCTCTCACCCTCCCCTTTACCTGCACTCCGCTCTCACCCTCCCCTTTCCGGTTCTGTATTGAAGCTCATTTCCTCGTTTGTAGTCACGCCCCTCTCTGTTCTTTGCCTCTCGTGTTCCCATCTGTAGTGTGTTCCAGTTATTACTCTCCTGTGTATTTAATCTCTCTGTCTTATTCCATTACGAGTTTGTCTTGGTTCCACCTGCTACTTATGCGCTTTGTTCTGAGTTTTGATTTCCATGCTGTGACTTTCTTTACTCACTGTTTATGAGTTTGGATTGTCCCTATGTCTGTGTACTTTTGGCTGCAGCATTGTTTGTTCCTTTGGCTACGACTCAGTCTGTGTTCCTGTGCTGCATTCTGCCCGGCTGGCTCTTGATCTTCCGCCTGTTTAACGACATTGTTTCTCCCAGGCGATTTAGTGCTGCTGTACCTCTTCTGGTTTTTCACTCGGACTGTCTGACCCTGATTATCTGTCCAATGAACTGTGCAAAACTTCACTCCGGTTTGCGATTGAGTCCTCTGTCCCAGGCGTTACACTATGATTAATTGAGTATCACGGTGATGTCTAAAACTTATTTACA
This sequence comes from Gymnothorax javanicus, assembly GCA_029692085.1. NCBI lineage: Eukaryota > Metazoa > Chordata > Actinopteri > Anguilliformes > Muraenidae > Gymnothorax > Gymnothorax javanicus. The sequence goes on along the minus strand of CM056201.1, from coordinate 110,996,893 downwards.
GAGAGCAACATAATTCATTGGACAGTGAAACTTTTTTTAAAATTTTGGTTCTGCACTTTTGCATTTTGAGTTTGAGAGGAAACAATGACAACAAAGTTGAAGTGCAGACCATCAGCTTTCATTTCAGGGTATTTTCATCCATATTGGTTGATTTATAAACGACAGCTTATTTACACTCCCATTTTTGGGTGCTTCAAAAATATTGAAGAGTTAAAATAATGTCAAGTAAAGTCATAATTTGTAATATTTGGTTGCATGCTCTCTGCATGCAATGATTGCTTGAAGTCTGTAATGCGTAGACATCAGCAGATCCTGGGTATTTCCCCTGGTGATGATCTGCCATCCTGTACTGCAGCTATCCTCAGTTCCTGCTTGTTTTGGGGATGTTTGCCTTCAGTGCATGATCAGTTGGATTCAGATCTGGTGATTGACCTGGCCAATGGAGCCAAGGTATCAAAAAATGTGTGCATTGTTGTGCTCATTCAAAGATCAGTTCTGAAGCGTTTTGCACTGGTTTGATGCATATAACAAGAAATTTTCTGATGTAAATGTATGCCTTTGATGAGGAAAATTTTATCATGGGCTTGGAATTAAATCAAGGTGTAGATGCTTTAAAAAGGAGAAAAATGCCACTGATGCTGAAGGAATTTAGGGAAAATTTGGATTTTTACTTCTACTTTCTTAGAGTTACAGGCATCTTTAAAATCTCACGCTGTAGTCTGCTGTCTTTGCTGGTGTGGTATTACTGGCCCTAAGTAAAAAAAAAGGAATAAAAGTGCCGTAGAGTTTCTGGGTCAGGCCTTCAAAGGCTGGGAAGGAATACTGTCCGTCTAATCATATACTGTAGAACATAAAAACAAACTGGACAGTGTTACGGATCAACATTCAGGAGGATAAATATGTATACTGTATGTGTGCATGCATCAACTCTTAATTTTCAAATGTCTTTCTGTTTTTAGCAAATAATAATAATAATGATAATAATAATTGCAATTCCTTGATTGATCTGTTATGCAAATTATCCTTTCCACATGGGGGTCGTCACATTCTCTAATGAACATCACCTCAAATCGAGGTGGAGACCTCTTTGATATACAATAATTTGTTTCATAAACCATGAGTATGGGTAAGCCAGTTGATTACATGAGCTGCCCAACCCATTTACATAATCATTACATAATTTGGTGTTCTCAATTACAGAATGCACATATTGACTCAAAATGGAAAGTTTGGCATGTGGAGACCATTATAATCTGCACAGTGAAGGCTCTGTTTGTAACAGTCCACGCCCACCATAAAGTCATTTTCAGATTATTTTTGGCACTGATTACATGGGGGAAAAGTGCTACTGCCTCTAACTGGCTGTTTTAAGGAGGTGGAGACCCAGCATGCATTTGGCTGAGGTTTTGGCTCAGAAAAGTTTAATTGCCAAATTTTACTCAATGCTTTTGTTGTGTACATGTTTTATTTAAACGACCGAGTGCCACACTCCCACAATTGGCCAGTTGGAGTGGGATTGATTCCTTGTAAGGGCGGAACATCTGTACCCTCGTGAAAAGAACAGGCTGTGTCTTCCATTCAACATCTCATTAAGCGAGGAGATCAAAGATGCGATGCTTGTGAGTCTGTCCAGTTACGGATGTCTGTTAAACCGTATAATTTTGCTTTGATCATCTGAGAGCAAATTGCTTTCAATGCATGTTTCATGGATATACAACAATTATCAAACAAGCAAGCACTTCTTAAGCTGTAATATATACATCTGTCACTGTTTTTTTCATGGGCACATCAGGTGCTCCTGAACAAAGTCTGCTTTAATTAACCGTTAGAGTGCTGAAATAATTTTTTTTTAAATATAAATTTAATTATCTTGTGCTGTTGAAAACCTATCATGTGGCAACTTGTTTAAAGGTGCTCTTCTGCGGGAGCTCTTTTAAACAAGTTGCCACATGATAGGTTTTCAACTGCTTTAATTTTGATATCTTACATCATTGAGCAACAATAGCTGCATTTAGCGCTCTAAGGGTTAACTTTCATTTAAAACAATTCAAATCATTCACCATGCACATTAGCCCTTAAACTACTATTTAACTGTGATGCTGTGATTTCCAAACGGTCACATATTCTCTGTCGAGCTGCTTTCAGAGTCAACTATTTTACCACAGATCCCAGGATTAACACTCATGAGGTGAACACCTTTCACACGGGTCCCTCCTCCCTGACTGTAACTGCAATTAGGACGAGATCTGTAGACAAGACTCAATCAACCAGTTTCATTTATCGTGACTCACAAATGGATTCAAGTGATAGTTTTACTCCTCAAAATTTGGTGACTCCAGTCAGTAAACAGGGAATGCACGACACTGTGAGTGGTGCTGGAAATGTCCTAATAAGCAGTAAATTGCGGAAGATTTCAGCAAATACTTGGTTTGCGCAATAAATTAACCCATTTAATCTAACTGGTCACATTCGTGACTGATTTTTTTTTTTTTTTTTGACTTGTAGAAGCTCTAAAAGTGTTGTTGTTGGCTTTGGGCAAAAAAAGCAACCTTGAACTTAACTTAACCATCATGAAATCAAAAAATGATACAGTTTATGTGTTAGGGAGGGTCTAAGGAGTAAAGTGCACGCACGTACACTGCAAAGGGGGCTCGCAAACAATTGAGGTCATAATTTTGCTTTTTAACCCTTTAACTTCCTCACTAAAAAAGCAATGGAAATGCTTTGGCGTGCACTACCAACGGTTGAGCCAGAAGTTAGAGGGTTAAAACAATACAGTTGAAAAGATTGTGGTCCGTTACATAAAAGCTACTAACTCAATACACTATTTTAGTAAACACTCTAGGAGAGGAGGTAGGTTCAAAGTTCACATTGATACTTGTCTGTTCCTAAACTCATCCCCTCGAAGGCAATACAATAATATCTGTTTCACTAAGTGCTGAACAGATTTTACGGCGTGTGACCCAGTTGCAGTCTCGTGAGAACAAGCGGAATTCCAAGGTCTTTGAGTGCTGTGATCTATCCAGAGAAAAGTAAGACACTCAGCATTCCTGTGGAATTACATGCCCTGCTGCAACACTGTTCTGGAACATATTAAGAGAGCCTCTTCTTCTTCTACTCTTGTACAGATACGCTAATACTGATGCAACATTCCATCCAGAACCATGTAAGAGACTGGGGGGTGGATGGGTGTGTAAGGGTGGGGTCAAGCACTGGACTGGACTCTTCGTAAGACATGTGAAAGTTAAACGGCGGAATGCGTGAACACAATGCTGACCAAGCTTCTTTATGAAAGGATATAGACATTACCCAGCATGCTGGCACAACTGCAAATACCGAGACTCCTTACCCCACAGGTAAAAAATACACGGCCAGAAAGGTAAACCCTCCCCAGAACTTTGCTCCAATCATCTTAATTTAGACTAATTAATGCAATTCATTAGCCGGGAGTTAGAGTTAGTGAGGTCAGCCTGCTGTGCTCATGTATGTAGGAAACACATCAGGATTTGAACTCTGTGACCTGTTGCATTTTCACATCTACTGCCCCCCATCCCAGTCCTACCTGCACTGAAGACGGTGGGCTCCTGAGGCGGGACCTCTGTGGGACTCTGACGGTCTGAGTTGAAGAAACTCTGGCCACAAGATCCTCTGTGCCTCCGCTTATATTGAAAGGGGGAAGGGCCGTCTCAAGTAGGGGGGTGTGTCCATCTAAAGAAGAGTTACTCAGTAGAGTTTGTGGCCTTCTGTTTTAGGGTTTTTGTGTGTGTGTGTTGTTGTGTGTGTATGTGTATGTGGAGGGGTGACTGGAGACATTATGAACTGAATAAGGAATCTGCCACCTCTTGTCTTTAGAGCTACTGAAACACACTTCTGCACCAGTTCGAAGTGAAGACCCCTCTACACTCCAGAAGGGACGTCACAGCTCAGCAAACACAATGCCAGCAGTGTTGCACATATGTGATGCACCTACCCAAACATGTGCCTAATATAGAGTTATGTAAGTTTTTTTTTTTTTTTTGTCAGCTATTTGTTTTTTTTTTTTTTTTCTGGGGTTTTGCTGTAATATACTCTTGCAGAGAGTGGTAGTCATTTCAGAGTTCATATTTTCGGGATGATAATTTCTTCCAAACTGATTTTATACTTTTTTTTTTTCAATCAGTATCAGAAGACAGCTGATCGTCGCTGTTGGTCTGCGTCGCGATTGTGTTATTTATGCTATGAAACTGTGCGGTGTTTGCACTTGCCTTCACTCATTATTTGTGGGATAATCAGTGTACAGATAAACAAATCTGCTCACTTTAAGAGACCGTGTAGATTTCATAACCATGAATCGCATGTATTGGACAATTACAGGAAAATATGCATATTTTTGGCTAAAAGATTGATCGCATTGATCAAATTTTGCATTGCAGTAATACACCTAATGATGTAAAAACCACAAAAATGACTCAAAAACTGTGTAATCAGTCAATAAATAAAAATGCAAGAAATGAACAGAATTTTTGAACTTTGCATGCTACTTGCCATTTACAAAACCGCAAAAAAAAAAAAAAAAAAAAAAAAAACCGCTGAAAAACCACATGCGTGCAACAACTTACCTCAGGTTTCCCTTTTTTTAAGCGTGTGCTGCTCATGGGGAAATGGTGAGTCATGGATAGTGAGCTAATTGTAAATGTTCTCGGGGAACATTAGGATCTTTGATTTGAGCGCTAACTAGCTGACTGACAGCCATATCCAAGGGACTGTATGCACACTTTGACACAGAACATTACGAGTCCACCTGGATCCATAAACATCCCATGATATCCACTCACACAACAACCTCGCCAAATTTCCAAATATTAGTCAAATAAATTACATGTTTTATTAATCCCGGTGTGGTAGGGGTGTCTTGAAGGGTGTACGATGATGCCATTACCCTTCATACTTGTACTTTTGTGGGCAAATTTTAAGAACTGAAACAGCGGGAGTGGAAGTGTGGTTTGGAAAAGGGGGATGTTAGACCACAGATGTAAAATTTGGTCACAGCTGTAGTGAAGACGCAGTGAATGTAAGAGACAATGAGATATAGACTGAGAGAGAGAGAGAGAGAGAGAGAGAGGATGGTCTGCATGTATCAATATTTACAGAGTGCAAATTTTTGATCAAGAGAATATGATGGCACAGGGCACTTTGCGGTCAGAGAGGAGGCCTAAGTTTCAGTGCCAACTCCCGAATGAATACCCGTTTGCAGGGTACTGGGATCGGTGCTGAGGGGCATATTTAAAAGCATGCAGCACTTCAAATAGCTCTGTGCATCTTTTTAAGGCCTGCGCACGTTCACTTACCAAGAGACAGAGAACACCACCTGTGCACTCTGTAGTCTACTACCAGCTGAACCCTATTACTTTCAATAGCCTTCTTGGTACCAGTAACTAGTGTTCATCTATCATAGAAAATAGTTCTGGATAAAATCACTGGTTTTGTGGACAGCAAGAGACTGCACAATTTTTCCACTGGAGCATTTATAATAGGGATAGGAAGAAGATATAACAGAGAGCTTCTTCCATCCTCGGAGTGGGTACTGGCATCCATGGCTCCTCAATGAGACCTGCTACCTCTGAAAAGGTTGTAGATATATTTTGTTCAGCTCTAAAGCCTTTCAGCTGAGTCCAGTTCCCTGCTGTGCTGTAAACATACACCTGCTAATACTTTGATACAATCTTTTTGCCTCAACTTGGTCTGTTTTCAAGTTTAGCTTATCTCTGTGGTGGCTTTGTGTTATGGCCATTTGTATTCACAAGACACAGGTGGATTTGGGGCCGTGACATACTTTTACATTCCTGAAATTCCTTCTGTACAATACAAATAGTTTTTATAATCCCACAGTTTGACACAAACATATATTGCGCTTAATTGCCGTTTACTACGACCAAAATACACCAACTTTGTCCTCTTCTGTGAAACTTTGTGTGGTGGTGATGCGCCGTGGTGAAAGTCTTCCCTTAGCTGTAGTTTTAAAACAGTAACTTGTCAGCCTCTTGCAGTATCAAAGCACAAAACGGTTTTGAAATTCCACCTGCGCCGACTCCAGCCGCATTGACATCTTGGTCTCTGTTGCTCCATTTACAACAAAACGCGCTAAACCAATTTCAGAGCCATGGCTGAATGATGCTGTGAGCGCTCTCAGACGTGCACGTAGACCAGGGGTGCGTTTCCCGGAAATCACAGATTCTAACTCACATAGTTGGGCCCATTGACTGTGAATGATCGAACTATGTAAGTTGCTAACTTAGTTAGCAACTACGCTTTTGGGAAACGCGCCCCAGGTAAGAAGAGGTGGAGTAAAGATAGGTTCTAACTGTCTTTAGGAATTTTACAGGACTGTTTATCTTAATATCACAGAGCCATTTAAAGCACAAAAACTGAGTTCAAATCTAATCTTGTCTCCAAAAACAGTCATAGGCCTCAGATTCTTTTCACTGCATTCAACTCTCTTATAAATCCCTGTAATACAGTTCATGTTGTGCCTTTGTGCCTTCATCTCCACGCTGTGATAACTTTCAGAAATCGACAGGGTTTTTACTCTCAGGTCTTCGCCCACTTCCTTTGTCTTAGACCCCGCTATTCCTCTGAAGTGCCCAGCTGCTTTTGATCAGTTTTGAGCCTGCAGCACTCTCCTTATTATCAAAGATAGTCCTTCATCTGCAGCCTACAAATTGCCCCTAAGATAGTATTCCCTCTCGTTTACTGAAAGAAGTTTTTAATTCTGTTGATAAATGCATCTCTTATGTAGTGATGTTTTCGAGCAGCTTTTAAACATGCTGCAGCACAGCCTCTTATTAAAAAGAAAAATCTGGACCCTTCTGTTACCTCCATATTCAGGCCTATTTACTTTTCCTGGCCAAAGTTTTGGAGAAAGTAGGTTTTATTCAATTGCAAATATTTTTAGATCACCATGGTATGAAAAGTTTCATTTGGGATTGAAACCATGCCATAGTGCTGAAACAGCTCTTTTAAGAGTTCTTGATATCTTCTCTTAACTGTTGATTTAGGGAACTCGGCTACTCTAGCTCATAGTGCACTATGCACTTATCTTGTGTGTTTTTGTATGATGTTATATTGTTTTAGCAGCTTCTCTCCTTTTTTAAACATTATTTATTATTGTCTGCGTTTATATGTCCAGTGTGTCTTTTAATGATTCCCTTTGGAAATCATTAAATTCCCAGGGCAATAAAGGTTTCATTCATTCATTCATTCATTTTAGACATGTCAGCTGCCTTTGACACTGTGGACAATAGGATCCTTTTATTACATCTTCAACAGTGGTTAGGCATCAAAGGCACAGCCCTCAAATGGTTTCAGTCATACTTGAGACAAGAGACAGGACCGTCTCACTTCACCAAGATGAATATTCCTCAAATGCAGCCCTGCCTACTTGTGGGGTGCCTCAAGGATCTATTCTGGGGCCCATCCTCTTCTCATTGAATATGCTGCCTCTTGGGTCCATTTTTAAGAAACTAATATTGCTTTTCACTGCTTTGCTGATGATATATAAATCTATCTGCCTATAAAAACATAAAGTGAAGTTTCTATGTACTTGGCATAATTGCTTAAAATATATCAAAACCTGGATGGAGTTAAACTTCTGTAATCTAAATGAAAATAAGACTGAGAGCATTATGTTTGGACTATCTGACCTGTTGGACGACTCTGATGGTGCTCTTGGCTCTTTGGCTTCTTAGAATCAATCTTTAGTGAAGAATCTTGCTGTGATTTTTGATAGCTTTGTCAAATTTGATTAAGGGATAAGTTTTTTTTCCCCCATTAAGGCTCTTAGCCAATGTAAATCTTTGTCTCTCTCACAATGATTTTGAAAGAATTATTCATTTTTTTATTACTGTTCATGTAGAATATTGTAATTCTGTGTATATAGGTGTAGAACAGCCTCCCCTTGTTGTCTACAGTTAGTATAAAATGCAGCCGCTTGTCTTGAAACTGGAAAAAGAAATCATGATCATATAGCACCACTTTTGGCCGCCATCCATTGGCTTCCTGCCCAATTCAGGACTCATTTTAAGATTTTATTGCTTGTTTTCAAGGTCGTTAATTGGCTGGCGCCATCTTACTTGTCAGAAACTCTTACATCGTCATACTCCAATTAAAGGACAGAGGTCAACCAACCAGATACTCTTAGATGTTCTGAGATTTAGGCTCAAATCCAGAGGGGATCGAGGCAGCCCCTAATCTCTGGAACAGTCTTCTCATTCATATTACACTGCTGAGACTCCTGAATCCTTGTCCTTGCTAAAAACTCACCTCTTCTCCTCAGTTTCCAATCTGAGTTGAGCATGACACCTTGGCTCTTTGTCTATTGTGCAGTAATCATTTTATGTATAATTGTGTATTTTTGTCTTCTTTTCTTCTTATCTATTATTTAGATTTATATTTGTTTATTTTGATATTTTAAGTCCTTTTCAGCACGTTGGCTGACTGGCTGTTCTACTTGTACAATACCAATGAATTTTAACTTGACTTGACTTGACTTGGTGAATTATTTACCGGTTAAATAATATAATATGAAATTGTGGGACTATCCACAGGATTTCTGATCATCCCTGCCTTCTCCAGCCAAGGTTTTTTTTTTTTTTATCAATTGCTATCTAGTGATAGTTTCCTGCTACCATTTTGCAAATGAACAAATGAAAAGTTAAATGCAATTGTGTGATGAAGTTGATAGAGATGTCTGGTTGTGGGTAAATAATTGCAAACATTGCACTTATAGATATGATTGACTTATAACTTATTACTCCATAGAAAAATCACCAGTTTTGATAAAATGGACTTCTTAAGAATGAGGAGAAATGAGCACATAAACCAGTAAAGCTGTGTACACTCAGTGCACTGGGCAAGTGAGAGAGGAGCGGCAGTAATATGTATTAAAGCAAACAAAATACCAGAAACAGGGAAGGAACATGCTTTATAAATTTAGAAATCCGAGTGTTGAAATTGATTCACAGTTGTTTCCTTTGCTTTTATCGAAAAAAAAAATGGAACATTTGACATTTCACAATATATGGTTTGGCAATTTTAACAAAATTAGGTCTGTACGGGTGCAGAAATAAACCTTGCATAACTACACAAGCCTAATGGCGCTGCTGCACAGCTTTCCAGTGGAGGAATACAAAAAATAGGGCTTTTATAATATGTTCAGAAATTTATGTGACCATCAATTTAAGTAGGCAGTTATTTCTTCTCCCTGGAGCCTCATTAAAGTCAAAATACAGCCCTGTCAAGAGCAATGACATTCGTTCAGATTTCAGTGTTGGGAACTTTAATTGGAAGTGTTCACCAGATGTTTTGCATCAAATAGCTTCTAGAGTAGGATAGTGCTGCTTCTCAAAGCTCAGGTGCTTTTTCAACATCACTACACGTACGGTGAAGAAATTATACTTCCAAAATGAAAATAAATTGTCACCTTGCCTTGAAAAATGTAAATAAATTTGAATGATAAATGATACATATATTGCTCTATCCAAACCTACAGCTGAATGAACCAAAATTAAATGAATTTTGTTTTCATGAATGCAGTTGACCTTGTGCTGCTGAGCTCTTTGTGTTTCACCATTAAAAATATTTGTTATGGTCCAGACTAGGAATCAATGGCAGAGACATACTTGAAATACGTCTGGTATTTATTGCAGCAGTACAGTAATGACAGCGATGAAACCCTGGAGCGTATAGGAGGGGACAGAACCACAGAGAAGAGGAGGAACAGTTCTGCTCAGCTGTAATGGGCAACTTGGAAGCTTGTTCTTGAAAACTGGAGTTGATGAACAGGATTGTATCAAGCTAACTTGTACTTGGTCCCAATCCCAGGCCCTGATTCAAATTAATTAATGATAATAATGGTTTCAAGGGAATTTTAAAGTGCCTGTTGCATTAAGACGAAGAAGATGAAGTTTACACACACACGTGTGACTTGCATCTCAGTACGACTGAGACTTTATAATCCAGCAATAAGCACATGCACTAGAAGGCCTAAACCCCCATCTCCCGTCTGTCGCTCATTAGAAAACAAGCGCGTCATGAGATTCAGCCTAAAGGGGAAACTCGCACAAGACGCACATCACCCACAGCACACACGCACATTATAGATACACATGCTGCTGAATTGCGAAGAGACACACTAGGGATTGACACGAGGGTTGTGAAAATATTCAGCAATTCATGCTAACACTTTAGATCATCCATCGAACTTCAGAGGTCAAGCTCGGATGGAGCAAAAACCTGAAACGGTATCAGTGCATATTCCTTTCCTAATGTATTCAAAAAAACCAATACATCATCTTATCTGAAGGTATTGGACATTAACATGGAGTTTGTCCACCCTTGCTGCTACAGTGCTGTTAAAAGTATTCACCCCCTTCCCAATTTCTTCTATTTTAGCTGTTTTCATATTTAAATGTTTCAGATCATTCAACCAATTTTTTATAACAAATGGACAATTAAAGTCAATACAAAATGCAGCTTTTAAATAATCATTTCACTTATTGAAACTAAAGAGTTATTCGAATCCTATATCACCAATGCAAAAAAATAATTGTGACCCGAAACCTAATGACCAATAGTTGCCTTGGCAGCAACAACTGCAATTATACATTCGCAATAACTGACAATGGGTCTTTTACATTGTTGCGGAGGGATTTTGGCCCACTCTTCTTTGCAGAATTGTTTTAATTCAGCCACAGTGGAGGATACTCGAGCATGAACTGCCACTAGATCTCAATCAGACAATAGGCCACTCCAAAACCTTCTTTGTGTTTTATATGAGCCATTCGGTGGTGGAGTTGCGTGTGTGCTTCGACGCATCAAGATTTGTTGGAGTGGCCTTTCTGCGCAATGGAATTATCCACTGAGTTGTGCTGGATATAACTGAGGCATTTAAAAATGGCATCAATCTGTTTATTTAGCCATCTGGAGATATCATACTATCAGTTTAAGGAAGATATGCATGAAGTGTGTTTTAATACAACAATTATCAGTCACTGTATTGACCCTTTAGTGACCAAATCAAAAGGGGCTCACCTGAAAGGACACATTACACCCAATTTCTAGTTCACAGATATATATATAGTTATATAGCAAGAATTCTGTCCGTCCGTCATTCCGTAATTCCGTCCGAAGATATTATTTGTCCGCTCGATATCTCAAATATTATTCATTGGTTTCTTTTCAAAGTTGGCGCACATATTCTCTACCACAGGGAGAGGTGCAGTGCAAAGTGTTGGCCATCTGGGATGATTTTTCACAAAAATATTGCCGTTTTCCTGTTTTTGGACTTAGAAATTTTCAAGTGGGTTCAATGTCAATTTGTCCGATCGATATCGCAAATATTATACATTGGATTCTTTTCAAATTTGGCGCACATATTCTCTACCACAGGGAGAGGTGCAGTGCAAAGTGTCGGCCATCTGGGATGATTTTTCATAAAAATATCATCGTTTTCCTGTTTTTGGACTTTTGGACTTGGAGAGGTGCAGTGCAAAGTGTCATAGATGTGTTGTTATTTTTGTCAAAATTGATTTTCAGAATGTGATAATTTCTATAATCACCAAGGGAAAAAGCATGATTGGGGACATCGGGGGTATTAGTAAGCTCTGCTTACTTTTTCACTTGTTGATATTATTTTTTACACAAGTAGTCAGCCTATACAGGAACCCCAAAGAAGTGTAATTTTTTTCTATACTTGCTGTACCACATTAGAGAAAAATTCTACAACCTGGTTGCAAGCAGCCGTTCTTAATTTCTTTACATTTTATGTACATATATTGTTGAAACTACGGTACATATCAGATACTTGATTTTAATTAAAACTAACTGGTGGTAAAGGTGTACTTTCCTGTTTTTAAAACAGCATTGAACCATATTCATTTGAATAGCTTTACTAGTGGTACTAGTGGTACTGTATCAAATTTAGCATTTGATACAGTACCTCATAAGAGACTAATTTTAAAAATGAGCTCCATTGGAGTTACAGGAGGTATTCTAGAGTGGATTCAAAACTGGTTACAGGACAGAACACAAAGAGTGCTGGTCAGTGGAACCTCATCTGAGCTAGGTATGGTGGGGAGTGGTGTCCCTCAGGGATCGGTGTTGGGACCCCTGCTGTTCCTCAGCTATGGTGTACATTAATGACCTTGATAGGAATATTGAGAGCAAATTGGTTAAATTTGCAGATGATACTAAATTTGGAGGTCCAGTATAGTGATTCAGGATGATTTGGATAGAATCCAGAAGTAGGCAGAAATGTGGCAAATGAAATTTAATGTTGCAAAATGTAAAGTTGTACCTGTAGGTAATAAAAACATTAGACAGGATTACTTCATGGGAGGTTTAAAACTGGAATGTGCTCCACATGAAAAAGATCTGGGAGTGATTGTTGACCAGGTTCTAGCCATTGTGCCGTAGCAGTTAAAAAAGCCAATCGGAAGCTGGGATACATTGCCAAAAGTATTGAGTACAAATCCAAGGAGGTAATGCTTCTCTTGCACAACACATTCGTCAGACCACATCTGGAGTATTGTGTACAGTTCTGGGGTCCATACTTTAAGAAAGATATAGAGGCTCTAGAAAAAGTTCAGAGAAGAGCCACTAAGCTAATTCCAGGTGTAAAAGATGAAAGCTATGAGAAGAGGCTGAAGATCCTTAATCTTTTTAGTCTTAGGAAAAGCAGACTTGGGGGTGATCTGATTGAGGTCTTTAAATATGTTAAAGGAATTAACAAAGTGAATTATGTAGGATTCCTTCGGCCAAGTTTTGTTAGTAGAACTCGGGGTCACAAATGGAAGTTGACCAAGGGTAAATTTAGCACTGATATTAGGAAATATTTTTTCACCCAAAGAGTAATTTCGATGTGGAATAGCTTGCCTGACCGTTGAGGCAGAAACCTTGGGAATTTTCAAGAGCAGGCTTGACTTAAAGCTAGATACCATTGAGTCTTTGAGTATCTGAAGTGATATATTCACAATAGGGAAAAAAAACAAAAAACTGGCGAGCCTAGTTGGGCTGAATGGCCTGTTGTCGCCACTCATGCTCACGTTATGTTATTGCTGGCCTTTACAGTGTTTTCTATGATGCTGGATTTTTAAAAAAAACATCTTTTTCTATGTTTTTGAAAAACTGCTCTAAAATTTGGTTGAAGATTTCAATATGCTTTTTTTCCCTACTCCATAATGGTTCATTTTCTCCAAACCTGCTGTTGCTCATAAACAAAAAAAAGAACTCCAAAATTTAACTTTGATTTTCGATTTCCAATTTTTAGGCATTCTTTAGATGTAAGTTGATGAAAATAAGTATTAGTATTAGAAACTGGACTCAATTTGGTCATAAAGGTGCAGTTCTGTGGTTCAAAACTAGCTTTGAACCATATTTCTTGCACCTCTAGTCTTTGAGATACAGAGCTTTTAAAAACAGAATTTCTGCAGAATTTCACTCATTTTCCCTTCAGGTGTAAGAGGTTAAATGGTCGAGTCAGTAACTAAGGGGGAAATTGCCTTTTTCGCATAGGCTCTGGAAGGGTTGTGTGAGGGTACGTTCAGGAACCAGAAGCGAGAACCAAAAAATCCAGCAACCTTGGTTTTTATTCATTCTGGGGCGGAAACCCCGGCAGGGCAATAGGCGATGGTACAGAGTCCACAATCCACAATCAGAATCCAGTAGTCGTAATCCAATCCGTACACAGGGCAGTAATCCCAAAACTCAGAGTCGGGCAAAGCAGGTTCGTTACACGGGCAGCGGTATATCAAAGGTGAAGACAAGATCCGGGACGTTCCAGTCAGAAGTATAACACTAAGAGTACAAGGCATAGACAACAAGGAAAATGTTCTGACAAGAGCTGGCTGTGATCTGACTGCTTAAATACACATACGGGAAGTCACATGCTATAATAGGGAACAGGTGAGCTGGATCAGACTAATAAACAAGAGAATGAACAAGAGGAAGTTCCTAACCACATGAAATTGGTGAAAGCCAAAACGCGGACAGGGATTACACAGACAGCCTATGACAAACAAACGGCTCCGGTGAAGGAGTTCTAAGTGCACAGTTAAGATTCCAGGACAGAGAGAGAAGCGCACCTGAGGAGCGTAAGCTGTAATCAAAGCAGAGCACAGGGAAAGCAAAAGGGGCGGAGTTACAGAGCAGGGCAGAGTTAGTTATATTAGTAAACAGTGATATCTACACACCTAATCAAAATACGTGAATGTTAGTTGGTTAGTTTATGTACAGACAAAGGGATTAGTCAACAGTAAAATTACCAGTACTAACTAAGCAGCCTAGCAGTTAATTAATATGGTAATTTCAGAGAAGCGGGAAGGAAGGTAAAACGAGACTTGAAGGAAGTTCGTGAAATACCGGAAAACTTCCAAAATCACCCGAAGCGTGTCTGCACGCAGACAAGAGAGTGCACCGGCATGATAACACAAATGACATCAGACATTACAGGGGAGACAATGTGCAATGCATGGCATGGAGAAATACATAAACCAGAATGATAATCTAAACAGTGACTATGAGTAATCGCAGGGAATGCAGGACAAAGCAAGACAGGCGAAATACAAAGCATGGTACGGATAAGGGCAAAACAATAGCATGGTCAAGACAAGGCAAGCATGGTCAAAAGCAGAATCCTAACAGGTTGGATAGCTTTTTTTCCTTCAATAATTGACATCAGTACTTAAAAACAGCATTTTGCATTTACTCGGATTATCTTTGTTTAATCTTAAAATTATTTTGATGATCTGAAATATTTAAGTGTTGAAAAATATGTACTATTTTGGTATTTCTTTTAGATCCTGGGATGTGTGACTCTGGGTGGTTCTGGATGGGCCACAGGGTCTGCAGGTTTTTAACTTTTTCAAAGACTGTGACCCTCCGGAGTCGCCCATCCCTGCTCTAGATGTTAGAACATTGCCATAGGGCTCAGCATCCATTCCAGCCAGAAAAGCGCTGGTAAGGTTGGGCGGTTATGCTGGACGTTAGGTCAGGTTCAATTTTGGATTTTGAGTCGATCCCAGTGGTGTTTAAGGAGGTAAGAGCTAATCCTACCAAACCATGTGTGGATCTTGCCCTGTGCACGGGGTCATATTCATGCTGGAATGGGAAAAGGCCTTCCTCAAACTACTGGAAGTTCAGACACATTTGGAATGGGATCATCTACTACAGCATCAAGATTTTCCTGCGGAGGAACCAACACACCGAGCCTGAACCATTAAAAACAGCTTCATAACAGCCACATGTATTGCATGCCTTTGACAGTTACAAGTTTGAAGTAAACATCAGTCAAGTGAGCGTTGATGCAAGCTGATTAAGAAATGCTCAGGATTCTATATGGGGGTGCCAGAGTCATTTTAGCATTAATTTTCTCTAAGGAAATTGTAGAAGCTTTTTCTAGCTCAAACAGAAATTGTGAAGTCTTCTTCTCTCTCTTTGTTGTCAAAATATACCACATGACTTCCTGTGTTACACTGTACGACAGCAAAAAAAAAAAAAAACCACAGGTGTGTCATGTGACTAGATTCCTCTGTCTAGTTTTGAACGTTAGTAAATGGTGCTCTGTTTCAGTCCGCTGCATGTCAGAGCACCATTCAAACCCCCAGCCAAAAGAGGAAGAACACTCTGTGTTCCGCAGTCAGAGGAAAACAACCTAAAAAGGAGAAAGTTGCATTGTGGGAAGATAAGGAAGAGAGAGTGAGGAGATGTGGACACATCCAGCCGCTTATGGTCACGCCGTTCTATCAGCCCTTCATTCTCTGATTCGTTACATCTGAGCTCGGTCTCGGGGCAGGAAGGACCACTTCACACCACGGTTGGAAATCTGAGTGAGTTGGAATGATTGCTTTAGTGTTACATGCACTATCTTGTCGGATTCTGGGTGCTAACTGACCACAGTCCTGCGTTTACATGCTGCCATTTATGCTCATAATAAAAGTGAAAAGTAAAAACAGGTCCTTACCATTATTCATGGGTGAGAGGGGCATAGGTTAATTGTGCCATTTTTTTAAATTTTACAGTCAAGATGAAAGAAGTTGGTCACAATTTGATACGTGATGGTTGAGCTTGTGCAAGCTTTTCTCAGTGACGTAGAAGCCGGCAGCTGTCAGATGAAAAGGAAACTAAAAGCAGCGCCCCATCCTGTGTTTTTAGCAGTTGATTCACGCAAGTCACATGCAAATGCATGCTGGCTAAAAACTGCCAATTTTAAGCGAGTCACTTACAGAAACAAACAAAAATAAATAAATAAATGACCTGAAGGGACCTCATTTTCTCTAAGTGGAGTTCCTTGTGTTTACTCTCTATAGCAACACAATTTTTCTTATGCCATCCGTGTGATTCCAATTCTTAAAAGATAGCAAGTAAAGTCTCGATAAAGAGGGCAATTTGAAAAGACACTGTAATTGATTGACATTGCTTTATTGGCCAATGCATGGATGTTTGACTGGAGCTCATACCTCAGAATGCCGCTCAGGAAGAGGATTTTAGTTGTACATACACAGGGCACACAAAGAATGGGGTCATTATTTGCCTGATCTGCAACCCAAAATGTATGTTCTGATGTAAAGCTCAATTGGAAAATGGTTTTAGCGCAGTTTATCCATCTATTGTCGCAGTGATCCGTGTGTCCTAGTTTACGCTGAACTGATTTAGCAATAAACTGAATTGCCCCAACATCTATGCATGCATCAACTCACTAAAACGTTGAGCCAGCTAAGTCATTTAATCAAGGCTGGGTATGGAGGTTGATGTAGCTTTGATCAAGGGTGCAGACATGAAAGCTATTCTCCCACTTTCATTATTCAAATTAGAGCTGTTTGGCAATTAGAACAGTGCACAGTGCGGATTTATCATAGACAGAAATGTGGTCACATCATGACTCGATGCTAACAGCCTTTTGATGTACAAAGTGTTTGAGTGACGTAGTCCTTTTTTTTATTTATGATGCAGGAGCCTGGAGGCTTCCAGAGGTTCATGTGGAAAATATAGTGATAGCTACGATGTTCAGCAGGAAAAAAACTCGAGATGGAGATCGTGAAAAAGAGGGGGAGCGAGGAAACATATTGAGTTTGACATCAACATCAACACATCATGGTGAGTTTCCAAATTCAGCCACTTGAGCGCCTCCTGGACTTTTCTGACCAAAACTATGCTGGACATTTATCAAATTTTTTTATTCTTTAATTTTATTTTCTGATATCCACTCAACCTGCTATAAATATGTGGGCTGGGGTCGGTATGATATGTTATGGAAAGGGAATGAATACAGAGCAAAAAGGTCTGCACAAATAGAAGTACACACATTTACACACCAATACAACAGAAATATTCATCTATACTCATATGCTGTTGGGACTGGGGTAAGATGAGCCATTTTTCATATTTAGGATCACTACATCAAGGCAATCATAGTTTTGTCACTAACTATTATATCTGCATATATTTCAGGATGTTGTGCATCCTTTCAAACAAACAGAATGAGTGTAAACATAACTGTTTTGATAAAATAGCATGTCCAAAAAAAGTGGTCTCGTGGCACAACTTACCCCGTGAATGGGGTAAGTTGAGCATAGGAGCAGGGTAAGTTGAGCCATATCCCTTCTCCCTCCCATCCTCCTCCCCACCTCCATCACACCCCTCCCTCACCTTCTCCCTCCCTAAATAATAGTCACTTCTTCACATTCATGTGTATTTTTATTTATTATACACAATTCAACTGGTACAGTAACTTTTTTATTATTATTATTATTGCATATTACTGCTAAACAGCTGTTTTGTAAAAAAAAAAAAATAAACATTTTAACATGAGAATGCCTCAAAGTGCACTTAGGAAGAGAACAAGTGAGAATGCCTTAAAGTGCACTTAGGAAGAGAACAAGTGATAATGCCTTAAAGTGCACTTAGGAAGAGAACAAGTGAGAATGCCTTAAAGTGCACTTGGGAAGAGAAGAAAACACTAGAACTGAACGATTTGAACTTAAACTCTCATCCTCTCATCATTCTTCCTTCCTTCCTTCCTCTATCTATCCTCTCTTCTCTGTCTTTGTTAAACTCCTCC
Organism: Gymnothorax javanicus; assembly: GCA_029692085.1. Lineage (NCBI taxonomy): Eukaryota > Metazoa > Chordata > Actinopteri > Anguilliformes > Muraenidae > Gymnothorax > Gymnothorax javanicus. Next base: position 110,978,802 of record CM056201.1, on the reverse strand, counting down.
CTCCATCTTCCTCTTTTTCCATCTATCCCCATCCATCCCTCGATCCATCCATCTCCCACCTCTGCTTTTACTCAATATTCCACCTGTCGAGGTTGCAGGGGAATACAAACCGCCGGCACCTCCTTGCTGTGCCACCAACTCTGTGAGGTTTAGGGAGTTTCGCGATTACATTGCATCTTGGGAAGAATCCTTCATCTTTCTCTTTGAAAGAAAAGGTGGGTTTACCATAACCAGCTTTGCCTCTTCTCAAGAACTTACACTCTAGATCATTGCCTTCAATCTTCTCCAGCAAGCCAATTTAGCGGTAATTTTTTGATTTGCCCTTAAAGTTTACAACCACAAAGTCGCCCACTGCAATCTTAGTATTTTCTTCAGCTCTCGTGTCGGACTCAGAACTCTCACAGTCTCTGTCGCGTGGAATCATGGTGTCACTCTCTGAGCTGCTTTCCATGATGGGCTGTTGTCTCTTTTGCTTTTTTGCACCCTGTTTCTTGAGAAGTGCTCCAGCCTTCTTCTTCTCTTCTTCTTTGTGACTTGTTTCCAACAACAACTTCTCAGGTGTGTCAGTCAAGATTCGTGTCTTCACCTTTGTATGTTTTCTTTTAGGCTTTTTTGCCGTCACCTTTGGGAATGGCATTATTTCTACTGGAGATACGTATCCTGGATGGCTGGGAGAGACAGCACTATCAGAAAGCAATGATGACTCAGGTTCTGTGACGCTAGGTGCTGGTGCTGGTGCTGGTAGGTCAGCTGAGGTAGATGGCTGGTCAGATTGCTCTTCAGGGTTGGGTCTGTCTGTGACCATGGATGGTGCATAGGTTTCCTGTGGGAAGATATCCCAGTTGAAAGGAAAGATACCAGTAGACCTGAATCCTGACAGGATGTTTCATTGCTGACAGGAAGGTCTCATGCACAATATCTGGGATGGCGTAAATGGAAGCAGTTTGTCCAGGGTGGGTTCGCATCCAAATGTCCATGGCCTTGTTGTAATATATCTTGAATGGCCCATAGACTGATACATCCAAGGGCTGCATTTTATGGGATGTATGAGGTGGCAAAGTGAGGATCACGATCCCATTCTCCCTCGCTATCTCCACAGACTTCAGTGAGAGGTGTGAAGAATGGTTGTCAAGGTAGTAGTGGATGATCCTTGGAGCAGTTTGTTTGTTGGGTAACATGCTCCAGGTACATGCAAAACACCTCCTCCAACCAGGTTTTGTTGCGGTCCCGATTGATCCAGTCGGTGCTCCTCCGTTAAAGTGCTCATGGTATTTGACATGCGGGAATATGAACATGGGGGGGATTGTGTTCCCTGTAGCATTGACAGCACACACTACCGTTACAAGCTCTCCTCTTTCACCAGATGTGACTGAGCCAACTTGCTTTTTCCCCGTCTGTGATCTCTATAGATATATTGAACATAGATTTTTTATTGAACTCTATATTGAACATAGATCTCTATGTTCAATATCTCTTAGGCTACCTGCTCGTTCTTCTCTTGACCAGCTGTCTGGCACAGGGATATTGTTTCGCTTTGCAAACTCGTAGGCAAGTTCTCTGCATTTGAGGGTCGTAAGTCCATGAAACTGGTATGCGAGATTCTTAATATGTTTGGCAAGTTCAGACTCCATGCCATCTGAGAGAATCCTTTTAGCCTCTGCTACTCCATCATAGCCTGTCTTTTTCAAAAGTACATTTTCTTTTTTGTCAATGTACCTCTTCAGTGTCATTCTGTCTATTTTGGCATCATTTGCTGCTGCTCGAATAGATTTCCCTTCTCTCACTTCATTGGTGGCTCTTTCAAGAACATCAGTGGTGGCTCCCCTGCTTGTTTTGCGCTTATATACCCGAGGCATAATGTCCACTCCGTAGTCATACAAAAGCAGAATCTTGATGTAATATTTGAGACATATAGGCTACAGCCAAAATACACTTATTAAGTGTACCGGCTCAACTTAGCCCCACCGGCTCAACTTACCCCTGGCCAAATGGCTCAACTTACCCCAGAGCTACCGTTTTGACTTTATTAGTCCCCACAGCCAAAATGGTGCACTTTTATGCTAGGTTTATGACCTCATGTTGTAACTCATAGATACCACAATTGATGTATAAAACAAGTTTAAAATGATCTATTTTGGTCTAAACACAATTCTCATAAACTTAGGATAGACTGAATTCACTTTCAAGAGTGAAAAATGGTTATTTTGAAATAAATGTCTAACCATTTTACCCATGTGGTTCTTACCTTCACAGACTCCATTAAATGATGCCTTCCTCCTAAGTATTTGGTCACATGATCATTGTTTTTTACCGTTTCTTAGCAACAAGGGGTGGCTCAACTTACCCTTTGGCTCAACTTACCCCAGTCTCCCCTATATACATATAGAACATGAGATTGATACTGAACACTTTCAGTTTGTAAATTCTCTAAAATAAGGGTTTTGGGCGTCCATAAGTTGGAAGCAGATGTTAAGAAATAGGAAACTGATGGTGATGTAATCGCCTTCAGGCGCATGGGCTTATGATGTGGTTCGGCAGATCGGCTTGCATGCATTTATTCCTTGTGTGTTTTCATTATCTGGATAACAAAGTTGGACACAGATCACATATTAATGCATGGGGTCAACAGGGTCAAAGATGCACAGTAGAACAATCAAACTGAAATCACATGACCAATGCTAGACCATGTCTTGCTAGAGAGCAACTTTTTGGGTACCTTTGTCTATTCCTCATATGACAGTTAATGAAACTTACAGTAAAATTTCAAACTCAGGATGGAAGATAAGTTTCCTAAAACTAGGATGAAATGGACAAAGGCAGAAAACTTGAAGTTCTTTTGAATGTGTTACTTTTACGGGCAAATTAACCGACTGGACAGTTGTGTACTTGCTCAGGGGCACTGCGTTCTCGAGGGGTAACAAGGAAACCCTCAGATGCTTTGTCTGAGCAAAGCAAAGATGAAAACCTGTTGGACAATTGGTTTTAAGCATTGCAATTATACAGTGATACAGACCATTATACTACCAACTCCACGTTTGACTGTAGATGCTATGTTCTTATTGTGGAATGTTGTGTTAGCTTTATGACTGACTTAATGGAACTCCCATCTTCCGAAAATATCCACTTTTGACCCCTCAGTCGACAGAATATTTTTCCAAAATTCATGGGGGTCATCAAGATATTGTGGCAAATGCGAGACAAGGTTTTGTGTTCTTTTTGGTTGGCAGTGATACTTGCCTTGCAGCTCTACCATGGATGCCATTTTTGCCCAGTCTCTTTATTATTGTGGAATCATTAGCACTGACCTTAACTGAGGCAAGTGAGGCCTGCAGTTCTTTAGATGTTTGTCTGGGTTCTTTCTGACCTCGTGGTTGAGTTGTTGATGCACTTTTGGGGGAATTTTGGTTAGTCGGCCATTCCAGGGAAGGCTCTCCGCTGTTCCGAGTTTTCTCCATTTGTATATGTGAACGCATAAAGTAAAAAATTTCAAGACAATATGTGATTTTGAGATTAAGGCTTTTAAAGTTGGGTGCTTTTTACTTGATCAGCAATACCGGTTTACTTCTTATATGATTCTATTGAAAGTAATAGGTGGATCACACAAATTTTTGACACCAAATACTTCATAGGTGCATACAATAAACTATTACAGAAAAAAAAAAAAAAAAGTCCAAGTGTCATGAAATGTCATTTTTTACTGGATGCGTTCACATATGATGACTCACTGGTTCACTTGAGTTCCAGAACCTTAGAAATGGCTTTGTAACCCTTTCCAGACTGATAGATGTCAATGACTTTGTTTTTCTTCTGTTCCTGAAATTCTTCAGATCGCAGCATCATGTGCTGCTTTTTGCCTATTTCACAATGCCAGACAAGTTCTGTTGAAGTGATGTTTAGAATCAACAGGGCTGGCAGTAATCATGTCTGGGTGTCTCTCATGAAATTGAGGCCAATTTCTTATTGTTAGATCTGTTTACTTGGTTGATTTGGTAACTAAGAGGACAATTACTTTTTAACATCAGGCCAAGTATGGTTGGATGAGATATTCTGGAGTGAAAATGAACACCATTAAAAGATATATTTTGGAAATGCTGCAAAAGAAAATCATTGATTGATGTTTTCAAAGAAATGGTGAAAAAGCCATTTATAAGGTTTTTGGACTCCAGAAAGCCACAGTGAGAGCCCAGATCTCCAAATGGAAAAAAAACACTTGTAGCTTGGATAAGCTTCCCAGGCGGGGCTCACCAACTAATATTCCTCCACTGTGTGGATGACTCATCTTAGAAGTCAGAAAAGAACCCAGAATAACATCTTAGGTACTGCAGGGTTTGCTCACCTCAGATAAGGTTAGCATTTATGAGTCCACCATTGGCATGAGACTGCCCAAATGTGATATGCATAGGAGAGCTGCAATGCCAAAACCACTGCTAGCCTCAAGCAATATCATCTCATCTTACATTTGTCAAAAAAAACACCTTCAAACTTCTTGGGATAATGTTTTGTGGACTGATAAGTCACAACACAACATCACACAATAAGAATATCATACTAAAAATCAACCATGGAAGTGGTAGCATTTGGTTGAAATAGTTGCTGCTAAAATTGACACAACCAGTAACGAGGTCTATGGTGGCCACTACTTTTTCGTGCGAGTAAAAGAGGTGATGCATTGATTGGCACAGTTGCTTCAAAGCAAGAAGGTTGTGGGTTTGAATTCGGACTAGGGCCTTTCTGTGCAGTGTTCACATGTTCTCCCTTTGTTCACAAAGGCTTTCTCTGGGTGCTCTGGTTTCCTTTCACAGTGCAAAAATATGCATGACAGGCTGATTGGAGTCTGTTAATCGCCCTTGGGTGTGAGTGTGTGAATGAGTGGTTTGCCCAACGATGGACTGGCAAACTGTCCAGGGTGTGTTTCTGACTTTCACCTATGGGTGGCCAGAAATAGCTCAGATAATAAATAGACAGAAAAACTGTATGTTGTGTTCCCAGAGATATTCCTTGACAGAAATCATTTTTCGTATGAAGATCTGACACCATTGAGTGTTATATGCAGAAATACAGGAAACGGGGGGGGCAAAAGCTTCTCCACGGCACTGTAAAGTAAATAACGGTAATTTGATGTTTCCTCCTAATTCCTGTAGGAGGTGCGAGACCAGAATCGAGGGGAGAGGAGACACAGGCTCCTCCTCCTGAAGCCTCGTGTTCCTCAGAGCTCAGACTGGTGCTGCTGGGGAGGAAGGGGGCGGGGAAAAGCTCCGTGGGAAATACCATCCTGGGCATTGGCGAGGGGGGGTTCACCAGCGGCAGCCCGACTGAGGAGTGTGTGGAGAGGTGGGGGACAGTGGCAGGCAGACGAGTAGTCATCATTGACACCCCTGGGTGGGAGTGGTATTACCCTCTGAACAGCACACCTGAATGGGTGAAATGGGAGACAGTGCGGAGCGTGACCCTATGCCCTCCAGGACCTCACGCCCTGCTGCTGGTGGTGCGAGCCTATGCCTCGGTGGATGAGACGTACCGGAGGGCTATTCAGGAGCACATGGAGCTCCTCGGGAAAGAGGTCTGGAAGCACACCTTGGTGCTCTTCACGCAAAGCGATAATCCGGAGGACTTAGCTGGCAGGATACACAAGGAGGGGACAGACTTTCGGCTCCTCGTGGAGAAATGTGAGAACAGGTGGCACGCTCTCGGCAGCAGGACGCGAGGACGCGACGCCGCGCAGGTGGTGGAGTTGCTGCAGAAGGTGGAGATAATGGTGGGTGTGAATGGAGGAGCTCACCTGACCATGGAGCAGGTCTCTGTGCACCTGGAGCAGGGGGGCAGGGAGCGCCGGCCCAGAGAGGAGAGACGCCAGCAGAGACGGCTTGAAGAGAGGAAGCTGGGGGAATCTCTGCGGGAGATATTTGCGGGTGAGTCCGCACCTCTGATTCTGAGTCACTGCAATTGCTTGTCATTCTGCAATTATGAATTCATCTTTGAATTTACAATGGGAAGCACCAACATCATCAGCAAGTAAATTTGACCTTCTCTGTTTCCATGGACGTACGTATAACCGTTAAGAAAGAGAAACATTGATTGTTTTCTGTTCTGTCGATCAAAAAGTCCCTATGTTTGTGCACACTTTATCTTTTTCCATCCTCCTCCCAACCTTTATTTTGTTTACTTATCGAACTAAACCTGTTGATTGTGCTGTTCATCTCAAACTGCTCTTATTCATCTTTTGCATCTCTTGAAGATACTAAGTAACCTTCCTCAAAACTTGAACATGTCATTCTAGCAGCTGATCTAATTACACTTCTTTGTTTACTCTCAAAAGCTTCCAAACTTTTGTAGAACCTTCAGATACTTGAGAACTACCTGTACATAAGTCCATAAAGGCTACTTCACTCAGCCAGCTTGGTTATTTCTTCTCTCTGACAGGTGAAGGATGTCCCGTTACCTGGAAAGAGGAGGTAAGAGCTCGCTGGCCCCCAGGGCCTGGCCGCTGCCTCCCGGACCTGCGAGTGGTGCTGCTGGGGGAGCGAGAGACAGGAAAGAGTTCAGCAGGAAATGTGATCCTGGGTGGGGCTCAGTTCGCAGCTGGGAAGGTTACGGAGGAAAGCACCAGCACACAGGCTGAGGTCGCTGGGAGGCTGGTCACTGTGGTGGACACACCGGGCTGGGAGTGCAAAAGGACACCCGAGAGGGTGCGGCAGGAGATTAGGAGAAGCGTGACTCTGTGCCCACCCGGACCCCACGCCCTCCTGTTGGTCATAGGTGTGGACTCTGATATTGCCGTAACGGCAGCCATTGACCACCTGGGGCTTCTAGGTGAGGAGGCCTGGAGATATACCCTCGTCCTGTTTACGGGCGGAGACAAGCTGAGACGAGGTGCAACTATCGAACAGCACATCCAGGGTTCGGCGAAAGCTCAGCAGCTCGTGGAGAGGTGCGAGGGCAGGTACCATCTCATCAGCGGCGTGGGGAAACTGAACGGCAGTCAGGTGACACAGCTGCTGGAGAAGGTGGAGGCAGTGGTGGAGGGTAACAGTGGCCAACCATTTACTCCCCTGATAGAGGAGATAAGAGGACTGATGAGAAGGAAGGAAGAGAGAGTTAAGGATACAACAGAAATGAAAAAGAGGGGTGTGAACAGCAGGTGGAGTTTTGCAGGGAGGCCCAGAGAGAGAGAAAAAATGGAGGGAAAGTCAGAGATGAGTTGGGAGGAGGAGGAGGACAGACGGCAGGCAGAGACGAGGAAGCTTCTGGATAAAAGGGTTAAGATGGAGATACGTGAAATGAAAGAGAAAAATGACAGAATCATTGCCATTCTTGACCAGGAGTACAAGCTGAGAGAGGGGGATATCAAGACCAAAAATAAGCGAAAAATTGAGGAGAAGGAATCTGAGATCAGTGGCTTGAGAGAGAAGAACGAAGAAATGGAGATGAAAGTAATGACTGCAGAGAGAGAAATGAATCAGAGCAGGAGGAAATGGGAAGAGGAGAGGGGGAACATGCAAAGGAAGAATGCAGAGGAGAAGGAAGGGTTAGAACAATGGATCGAGGAAGAGAAGAAGAAGAACCGGGAACAGCTGGATCGAACAGCAGAACTGGAAAAAGAAGTGGCTGAGTTAAGAATGACGAGGAAGACATTTTTTGAGACCGAAGAAGAATTGAGAATTATCATTCAAAATAAAAATACAGAAATTATGGAGCTGAACCATGTAACCCAAAAGAACAAGAAAGATTATGAGGATCTGATGGTGGAACATCACGAAATTCAAGGAGCGATAGACAACCTGATAGAAAAAAATAAAGAGAAAGATTTAATTTTGGAGCAAATGAGGGGCTATTTTGATGAGCAAAAAATGAAGAAAGAAACTGAATTCAAAGAGAAGATACAAAAATATGACCAGGATTTGAAAGAATTAAAGCGCATGAATGCAGATAAAGAGAGAGAATTGTTCAGCGTGCGACAAGTGTTAACAGACAAAGAGAACAAAATGGAGGAATTGATGCTCACAATTCAGGTGGGAGAGCAAAACACTGAAGTTATGAAAAAGGACTTTGAAAAGAAACAGCAGCAGCGAGAAGAGGCTTGGAGAGAGGAAAACGAGAGGATGAAGAGACAGATGGAGGAGGCGCTGGAGATGTTAGAGAGGAACAGACAGCTGAGAGCAAAAGAGATTGAAGATCTGAGGGGAAATTATGAAACACAAATCAGAGAAATTCAGATAGAAGATAAGAAAAAACAAAGGGAGTGTGAAAACGAGTTGAGACAGCTAGAGGGAATATTCAGGGAAAAAGACAATGAGATTCAAAACTTAAAACAGCGATTTGAAGAAGAATTGAGGAAGATTAAGCAAGAGCAGAAAGTAAAGGATGAGAATCTAGAAAGGGATGCGGAGAGATACAGACAAACTTTGACAGAAACACAAACACAGCTTCAAGCAAAGGACAGAAGAATTTCCGAGCTGGTGCATCGAGCCCAGGAAGACCATAAAAGAGCGAGTGAAATGGAAAAACGACAGAGGGATGAGTGGAGGAAGAGAGAGGAGGAGCTGGAGGAGAAAATTAAGAAGAGAGAGATAGACCTAGAAGAAATGAGAGAGAGGTGTGAGCGAAGTGAGAGGCAAACAGCAAAGCTAGAGGCCGCGATTACAGAACTGAACACCGAAAACGCCGAACTGACGGAGAGGATTCACCGAACCGTAAAAGAGAGGGATGAGACTGAACTCCAGTATGGGGAGGAAAAACTGCAGAGAGATGAAGAGATGAAGGGAGTGGTCAGAGAAAAGGACAGAGAGATAAAAGACATGAAGAAGAAACTGAATGAACTACGGAAGAGAAATGATGAGACAGAGAAAACAGTGGAGGAACTGAAAGGAGTGATTGAGGAAAGAGAGGAGGAAATAAGAGCTTCTCTGCAGGAATGTGAAGAACAGAAAGAGAGGGAAGACGAATGGAAGGAGAGATGTGGAAAGATGCAGAAGGAGATGGAGGAGAGGAAACAGAGGGATGAGGAGAGACTGAAGATGAGAGATACGGAGGTGAGTTTAGTCCTGGAGGAGAAAGAAAGACGGATTCATGAACTACAGCAAAAATATGAAGAGCAGCAGAAACACTCATTCAGCCTTCAAGAGAGATTTGAGACACTAAATCAGGAGAGAGATGGAGAGATGCAGGAGATACAGAGAAGGTGCGACAGTTACAGAGAAAAAACAGAGGAGCAGAGAAAGAGGGATGAGAAAAGAGAAATGGAGATGAGAGCGATGGAGCAGAGATTCAGCCTTCAGAAGAGAGAGTTTGAAGAAATGAAAGAAAGAAATGAGAAGAAAGAAAAAGAGATGGAATATATGAAGCAGCATTATGAAGAAGAACTGAGTAGAATTCAGCGGGAGAAAACACTGACGGATGAAGAGATGGAGAAGGATGTGAGGAGAAGCCGACAGACTTTAACAGAAACAGAAGCACAGCTTGTGCTGAAGGACAGAAGAATTTCAGAGCTGATGCATCAAGTTCAGGGCGACCAGAAAAAAGCGGGAGAAACAGAAGAGAGACTGAGGGATGAACTGCGGAGGAGAGAGGAGGAGCTGGAAGAGAGAATTAAGGAGCGAGAGAAAGACCTAGAAGAGATGAGAGAGAGGTTTGAGCAAAGCAGAGAGCAAACTGAGGTCATGATTACGCAGCTAAACTCTGAGAATGAAGAATTGAAGGCAAAAATTCTCATAACTGCAGGAGAGAGGGATGAGATTCATCTCCAGTACAGAGAGAAAGAACGACAGCGAGAGGAGGAGATCGGTGGAGTGGTCAGGGTAAAAGACAAGGAGATAAAAGACATGAAGATGGAACTGAATACATTACAAAAGAACAATGAAAGGAAAGAGAGAGAAGTGGATGAACTGAGATGTATCATTGGTGAAAAAGAGGAGAGAATAACAGCTCTACAGCAGAAATACGAGGAAATACAAAAACTTCTGGAGCTGGGAGAGAGAGCGACTGATGAACTAAAACAGAAGTGCGAAGAGACTGAGACAAACTTTGTTAGTATTAAAGAGAGATATGAGTCACTGAGCCAGGAGAGAGATGCTGAGATAGAGGAGATAAAGACGGTGTGCTCTAGAGAAATAGAGGTGTGGAGAGAGAGGGCTGAGATGAAAGAGATAGAGATCAGGGAACAGAGGGATAATTATGAGGAACAAAGGAGGAATATCCACATCGAAAACGAGAGGAAACTCAGCGAGCGAGAGGCGGAAATTAAAGAGATGGAGGCAGCGCTCAGGCAAACAGCAGCAGAGGTGGAACGGGTTAAGTTGGACCTGAAAAAGCTGCAAAATAAAAGCTGTACAAAAGGGATAGAGGTGGAAGAAATGAGAGGCACTGTGGAGGAAGTGGAGGAGGAAATTAAGAAATACGAGGAAGGACAAAAGGAGAGGGAGGATATGTGGAAAGAGAAATATGAGAAGATTGTTAGACAGATAGAGGAGGATAAACAAACACATGACGACAAACTAGAGGTTATGGAGGCAGAGATTCGGGAGAAACACAGGTGCTTTCATGAACTGAAACAGAAATATGAGAGCAATGAAAAATTGTTGGTCTCCATCAGAGAGGAATATGAGGACACTCAAGAGCAGGTCGAGAAACTTGAGGAACTGGCTTCTGAAAGAGAGGCTGAGTTGGAGGAGACCAGGAAGATGTTTGAGGCCTGCACAAAGGAACTAGAGCAGCTGCAAGAGGCCGTTTCTGTTAAAGACCGGGGAGTTAACGGGAGCGACCCGGGGTACCCCGAGGATTTAAAACATGAGGGAGGAATAAGAACATGGATTTATGGAGGTCCTGAGAGAAATGCGCAACCTGAGGAGGAAAGCATGAGAGAGAACGAAGCAGACATGAAGCAAATTCTCAACCTGCACGAAAAGGAATCCATCAGGAATGACGGATGGATACTTTATGACGGACGAAGAATCAGAGAAGAGGAGCTGATGGTGATTGTGGGAGAGAGGGAGGCTGTGATTCAAGAATTAAAAATGACGTGTGGGAAGATTGAGAGTAGGATCAGGGAGATGATAAAGGCCCATGAAATGGAGATGAACAGGAAAGAGTCTGAGTTTTGCCTCAAGCTCAAAGAGACTGAGGACCAGCTGAATGAACTACAGCTGAGGTACACAGAGAGTGAAAAGAAAATGGTGGACATGGAAAAAATGCACAAAAGCTCAAGAAATGGAGCGGAGGGATTCACCGCAATGTATCAGGAGGTCGAGGTGGATAGCAAAGACAAAGGAGAGGATGAAGACGAACCTGAAGGATCGTATGATGGTGAGAGAGGTGTGGAAATGTCAGGGGAGCCGAGATCCTCAGAAGTGATCTTCAGGAATATTCAGAATTATGAGGCAGAGCAGAGGCAGGAGACTGTAGGGCTTGAGGATGGAATGGAAGCCAAAATTCTTGAGGAAACAACAAAACTCTCTGCATACCCTGAGGAAATGGACAGAAGTAACTTAGATCAAGGGGAAATATGCAACTTCACAAAAGGTTCAGCCAAAAAACGCACAGTTACCCCAGATAAGGAAGGCATCATTAAAAATTACGTGGAAGCAGAGGAAATGTCCCATACTCTGGTGGAGATGGATAAAGTTGTCCAACGTGAGCGTGAAAGTAGCAGAAACAAAACACAAGAGGAAGGAGTGATTGATAGAAAAGGCAGTCAAGACAGCTCTACAGCTTTACATATGGAAGCAGGCGAGACAGAGGTGCAGGATAAAATAAAGAAGCAGGACATAAGGCAAGATCCCAGTGATAAAGAGGGACAAGGTGATGCCATGAGAGGGAAACAGGGAGAGGTAAACAGGCCCAAACAGAGGAAAATTAAACAGAGAGAGATTGAAGCGTCAAAAGAGAATAATCCCAACCATCACACAGATAGCAGTCACCTCAATCACCCCTCACCAACCGGAGAGGTGAGAGCTCAACGTACTTCTGAAACAGAAGGAAAGCACCCTCAGGAAGGGAGCGAGGAGATCCAGAGGGCCATGGCTGAGCAGAGAGAAGGTTGTGAGGAAAGAAACTTCCAGAAACAGATGAAGGAGATAAGTGGGAGCAGAGAACTGAGGCAAAAGATGAAGGTGGAAGTGTCTAAATCATCTCAAAGACTGGGCCCTGATGAGCCATTTTCTGGTACGTTCCTTTCTTATACTCCAGTACTTCAGGTGCATATATCTAGAGTAGAGCTACTAAAACAGTAATATCTTTACATTCATTATAACAAAGCTCACTTAGGCTTAATTATGCAATGAACAAAAAAGATATAATGGATAAACCCTAAGAGACAATAACTGCTCGGTCCTTATCAGTATGGAACACTCCTTCTGATTATCATGATCAGATCTTTCTGATTAACGTGTTAGACAGCCTCTTTTTGCTGGAAATTATTCATACTATATCTAACTGCAAAGTGTTGCACTTGGAATAAAGATGGGCAAATCCCAGATACACTAATTGCTCAAAATTACATTACTATTACCCATTATCTATAGTCAGTGCCCAATTATTCCACATATGCTTGTCCACATCAAAGATTGCATGGTAGTGTCATGTGCATCCATTTTGTGAACCAACTCTGTAACTGTACTGTCATTTAAGAAAGCAATAATCAAGTGACTTTGATAGAACATAATCATATGCAGAGAACTATACAGAACCCCTCCTGAGAGATGATCTCCCTTGTTGTTTCAGTGATTACTGAAGACGGTCACAAAGAGCCTCCTGAGGTGGTTTCCCCGACATCCCCACTGTCTCTGGAGTCTTCTAGTCAAGTCCATACAACATTCCCCACACTCCCAGGGAGTTCCACTCCATCTGAGCTGAGGCTGGTTCTGCTAGGAGAGAGCTGGGCCTCTAACACTTCAGCTGGAAGCACTATTTTAGGCGAACAGGAGAGGGTGACAGGGGAGGGTGCAGTGAGGCGGGGCCAGGTGGCTGGGAGGCAAATCGCTCTTGTCGAAGTCAGGGGGCAGAAGTGGTACCTCGGCGAAAAGCCTCCAGATAATGCCCAGCATAAAGTGACTCTGTGTCCCCCTGATCCTCACGCCTTCCTGTTGGTCATCCCAGCGTACCTCTCTTTCACCGCTGGCTATGGTGAGGCGGTGAGACTTCACATGGCGGTGTACGGCGAGCAGGTGTGGAAGCACACGCTGGTGTTGTTCACCTGGGCGGAGACTTTGGGGGAGAGTGTCGAGCGGCGCATTCTGAGGAGCGAGGGTCTCTGCAGGCTGGTGCACAGGTGTGGGAACAGGTACCACACCTTACGCAGCAGGAGAGACCCCAAGCAGGTCACTCAGCTACTGGAGAAGGTGGAAATGATGGTGGTGGCAAATCAGGGTGGGTTCCAGAGCTGTGTGGAGGAGGGAAACGATGAGACGGAGGTAGAACTAGACGAGAATGGGGAGGAGGAGGGGATGGAAGGAGGCGGTGAGTGAAGGAAACACAGAAGCAGATAAGACTGCTGAAGAAAGGAAATTAAGAAGCTAGAATGAATGTGGAGTAATAGAAAAGAAGATGAGGAATTAACTGAAAAGACATTCGATTTCAGGAAAGTGGTAGAGAACTTTAGTGAATGTTCTTCTTTAAATAGTGATGGACCACTGAGTCTGGAGCCAGAGAAAAAGGGTCTGATCCAGTGTGATCCAGGAGGAAGATCAAGCATTGCTCTCCAATCCACCCACCAGTCAGAAACAATGGATCCAGAGAGCACTCTGCTCTTTGTTTTGAACTGTAATCATCATATGCCATGCTATGCTCACCTCACCTCACCATAGATTGAGACTCATTCACGCACAGAATGGAAATCCATGTCTGCTGTTATTGGTTCATTTTTGCACAGTTCTCCATGATACTGTACTGCACCAGTATATAAGCCTTTTTTGTGTTACAAAAACTCCACAGTAATTTTTATGAATGTAAGTGCCTGTCTGTGTGAATTTATTTTGTTGCCAATTAATAATACTATTATGCCCCATCACGATTGTTTCTTTAAAAAAAATCAAGGATTTTTATTTTATTTTATTTAGCAAATATAAAAAACTTGTAAAATTCAGAGATTTATGTAAATATTTTCTGGCTGTTTGGAATTATGTGCGGAAAAATAAAATAGGAAACTCCTACCATCTCATTACTGTTGTCTTTGCTTAACCTGCAACTAGGGCTGGGCGATAAATGTATCGCAATAAAGTTATCGCCCTGCCCTAATTGCAACATCCTGCCTCTCCCCTCTTCAGGTGCACCTCAGAAATTACTGCAGCATTGTAACTAAGGCTTGCTCTGGATTAGAGTGCGGTATACTGGCTAAAATCGGATGCAGTATCGTCAAAGGCTCCACAATATGCAGGGGCTGTAACATTTTGTGTACTGTACTGTCCTGTAGCAGGTACCACTGCAGTAACTCTTTTACTCCACTAGGGGGCTGGTTCAGACCACTGTCCTGTCTAGCACATACCACTGCAGTAACTGTCCTGCTCCACTTGGGGGACTGGTTCAGACCATTGACCTGTGCAGCATGGACCACTGCAGTCACTGTCTTGCTCCACTTGGGGGTTGGTTTGGACCACTGTCTTGTGTAGCATGGACCACTACAGTAACTGTCCTGCTCCACTAGGGGACTGGTCCTTACCGTCCAAATTATGTCTGGGGGGGTTTAAGTATGAATTGTCAGCCAAGTTTTATTACAGTGTGATGTCATTCATCTTTCTCACCTCTGTCTCCACTTGCCATTGGCCACGCCCGGGCCATTGAGGAAGAGGGGCAGACCTGGACAAAAGAGGAGAAAATAGGGAGAAAATAGGGAAGAGGATGTGGAATAAACTTGACAGACACACAAGTGCAGGAAAATGGTGGAAAATTTCTGTGAATTTTCTCCTCAAAACTGATGGACCCCTGAAAGAAGAGGAAAAGGGAAAGGTTGTGATGATGAAGGAAGACCAAGCAGTTGCTCTCCCACCAGCCATAAACACCAGAGTGTCCTCCTTAATCTCGTTGGAGAAATTTTAAAAAGTGATAAAGGATTTGGAAGTCGTGATCTGTGGATGTTTGAGATTATTTTGCCGTTGGTTGATAGTATTAAATGTATAGCAGTAGGATGATTTTACTGTTCATTATTTGTATACTAGCCGATACCTACGCACGGGCTATATGCGCGGGCATTGTTTTCCGATGCAATGTAGGCAGCCTGGGTCGGTTTGACTTGCAAAAACGGCTTCAAAGTGCAGTTTTCACTTCATAACTAAGTTCGAAACCTGGCGCATCGTCTTTGCCACACAGTAAAACCGGTGTATGCGAAAAACGAAAACAGACTCATTATTCACGGTGGTTTCGGAGGAGATGTGTGAAATTACGCAAAGCGCCAACTCAGAAATAATATATAGATTGTTTTTATGATAATGCGATTATGTTTGTTAACAGGGCACCATCGCAAATTAGACTGAGGTCTCAATCGGTTTCCCGGTTAAAATAAGATTTAAATTATTATTATTTTTTCAAAGAATAAAAAAATAAAAAGAAAGAAAGAAATAAAAACAATTACCAAGTAGCTAAGAGAGGGTTTAAAATTTACGACATTATTTTAGGCAAAGTATTTAAACATCAAGTGAAACCAAATGGTCATATTTAAAAAAATATATAAAAATAAAAAAATCTCTTTTCAAAAGTAAAGGTTTAATGTTCTGGCTCGAGTCAGCGCACCATTCTCGATAGAGCAATAATTTTTCTCGTCTAAAAATGTTCCTTATTATTCGCCACTAGGGGGAGATCGTGGTACAGTGTCTGCAAGAATGTTGCACTTTTACACAGGAAGCAGTTAACAGTCTGTTGTCGGATCTGCTGTCCTTGTAAGCAAGACCGCCCCCAACACAGAACATGTCGCGAAATCGAAGAACCACTATTATATTTGCGGGCTTTGTTACTGCGGTCGCCGCCGTTTTCTACCCGATATTTTTCTATCCTATGTCGCACATAAATGAGTACAGTAAGTGGCCAATACGAGTTTCTTATCTGTGTGTTGTGCTCGTGTTATTGTTATGGTGCGCTTGCCTGTATGCGCTATGAAGCGGTGAGAGCAGCATGCTGTTCCAAACCCTGGGCACGTTACTTTCTGACCCAGTCAAGCAGGTTTATCCTTTTATTATCTGATGGTGACACTGTATTTCGTATCTAGACCGGTGATTCCCCAATCTCGGTCATGGGCCACCTCTGTTTCCTAGTTTTTGTTCCAACTACAATTGCAATCGTGGAATTTCAATAAACTGTTAATTTGCCCTAATTAAGAGCAATTTGTTTCATAAAGCACTTATTTACCATGATAAACCACATTCTGACTGAAATATCCACGTGTGTCATGAAGAACAAGGGGCTTTTGCTCATAGTGTGTTCATTTGTCTATTTTGTGAGCTATTTCTAGATACAGCCAGTTTAAACGGCTCGTATTTGACTCTTAGAAAACCAATAAGCTTCAAATTAGGTTGCTGAACTCAAGAGTTCATTTTAACAAAGTTCCTTGAACTTAACATAAACTTGACACAAAATAGGTTTGGCTGTATCATTTACTTGCCTAATCGTTAGTTTTCAAAACAGTTTAAATATGCAATTTTTGTTTTTTGTGGCACATAGAGATCCCTGTCAAGTGTTGCTTAAGAGGATATGTAACTGCTCTAAACATAAATGCTCCAGATTAAGACGAACGAACAGCTGTTACAATCCTGTGGTCGCAATTGCGGCTGAAATAATACGCTGCATTGGCGGGCGGGGCGCGAATTTTTTTTTCCTGAACCTTTCAGGCAGTATGGTAGACTCTTGGCCAATCAGAGATCGGCGCGAACATGACGTCATGCATATTATTCAAATATCAGAAGTTGTATGGCGTTGTATTTGACAGTTGACCACTCGCAGGGCAAGAATAATCAAGTGGCAATTGAAGACACGGCTACTCTCCCCCATGCGATCTAAAAGCTACAAAATAACGGGCTACATTCAGTACAAAAAAATAATTTAATTATGATTAGGTCTGTGTACTGGCACTCATTTCAGAACTCTTCAGCGAATGATGGTAATTTTGGTGACTAGTATGTGGAAAAAATCCGTTTATATTTTCCAATCGGACAGCTGTCTATTTTTTACAGCAAGTTTTGACCGTGCTGCAAAAACAGGTGTTAAGTAGCCTACTTGTTAGGGAGAAATTACCTTCATTCTCAAAAAGAGTTCTGAAATTCGCTACAAAGCTGGATATTTGAAAAAAAAAAAAAAATACCGTTGCTGAGTGCCAGTGCATAGACCTATTTATAATTAAATTATTTTTTCGGGGATATTTGAATATAGCTGAGTTCGTGAACTACTGGATGTATATTTTGTGGCTGTTAGATGCATAGGGGAGAGAAGCCGTCTCTTCAATTGCAGCTTGATTATTCTTGCCCTCGAGTGGACAACTGTCAAATACAAAGCCACAACTTCTGATATTTGAATAATATGCATGGCGTCATGTTGGCGCCCGATCTCTGATTGGACAAGAGTCTACCATACTGCCTGTAAGGTTCAGGAAAAAAAAATTCGCGGGCGGGGCGGGGCGGGGCGAGGGGCAGGGGCAAGACTGAGTTCGTGAACTACTGATCTATGTAATGTTAATTCTGCAGGGGAAAATTGCTTGACGTTACCCCAGCAAGCTAACGTGGATAGATTATGTCCTCTCAGTGTCCTTATAATAAGTATCCTAGTTACGTAGCTGTATATTTGAATTCTTTTAAACAGAGCAAGTTCAAAGTGTTAACCGGGCTGGAATCAATCAAGCGGATGTTCAACCTGTAGGTGAGTTTGAATATCCTGAATATCTGACCTGAATTTATCAAGTGTTGTACTGCCATGTCCTGGGACCAATTATCTTGGCCTGATATAATAAAAATGTTTAATACATACTGGTAATATTGGGACAAACAAAATGGCAAAAAAATAATTGGGACAAACAAAATTAAAATAATTGCTTAAAACAATGGCAGTTCTCTTGATAAAACAATTTGGTCTGTGTTTTAAAATGTCCAAATGGAACGAGTTCATTCAGTTTTAGCTCACGTTGCAGCTTGTAACCTGTGTGTGTGTGTGTGTGTGTTGCCACATCTCACATTTTACAAACACAAACACTTCCCCTGTGTGTCCGTCTCCTCAGGCCCTTTGAGTCAAAGGTCTGGCTCCAGGTGGCTGTTTCTCTTGGCCATCTGCAGCTGAAAGTTAGAAAAAAAAAAAAAAAATCTAAGTTTAAAGGGTTTTTTTTTTTTTTTAAACCATATCTCCCAATATATTGCATGCGGATGATGTTGTATTGAAGAGTTTGAACATGGCTTGCTACACTGAACTAAAGGAGCACCCCCATGCTCTCAGACGGAGAGAGCTGCTCATCCAAAGTCAACTCTTCATATCTGTATTTTGTTCCTCCAGGGGTGAAGATATGGTCAGATCCATTTAAGCCAAAGTGAGGACTTCAGCTGTATTAAAACTCTTTACGCTGGATGGATGAAGAGGATCTGCAAATCAAAACGATTATTTTGTTTTTAAAATTGGGGCGGCGATGCTTATTGGAGGTGATCTCTTTTGTATATATTTTGTTTGGTCAACTTCAGATGAAATGCTTCACAATGATCCTGCGGCCTGTGAAGTTTTCAGGAAATGTATGTTAGAGCATTTGGTTTATGGACGATGCGCTGATTTCACATGTTGTTGTTCTACAGTAAATTATGGGATGGAAAGATTCACCGTTTAAGGGTTTAATCTATTTGAGTGCAGTGGCAACATGTTGGCTTATCAAACTCGCCTCAAATACAGATCATCATGTGACACCTCACCTGCTCTTAGAGGGCAGTAGCTGGGCGGGGCTTGTTCCCATGGTAACACCAAGTCCACCAATCCGAGCGGATCTAGACCGTCAGTCGAACCCCTCCTCTCCCTTGGCACACATTGTTCCCGCATAATCAAATTTTAACCATCTTTGAATTTGAATAAGATGTTTGTGAAAAATGTTCATTTACTGACATTTTTTACACAATAATTGATTCAAATACAAGAGGAGTAACTAAGACGAGTAATTTGTATTTTTTGTCTGTTATTGGCCATATTTTTATTTGTTTTTTTCCCCCCGTGGTTTTGGCTGGACCTGTCAGAACTCTTATCAAATGGCTTCTCTGTGTGGAAGTGTATAACGAGCAGCGTGAGATGGCAAACCTCCACTGAGGCTAGTTCTTCCCCCATTTGTCAACACCTGCAGTTTGTGATATTTTCCTGACAGCACTGAGATAATGCTCCCCAATTTTTTGCTCATTTCAAATGGTTTTGTATTTGTGAAGATGTGACTCAAAATGTCTAGTTTTGCTCTCTGTCACAATGGTGATGAATCCTTCATATAAGTTCTGAATTCAGATCACTCCCATAATCTAATCACGACTAAGTCAGGCCAGCATCCATCTTGAATAAAATTTAATGCAAATCGGTCTGTTTGTTTTTGCAAAATCCTGCTAATTAGCCAAGAAACAAACATGACTGATAACATAACTTTCTTGGCGGAGATAAGGGGTCATGAAACTCCTGTGTTGGTGATAATGAATTTCAGCCACTAGAGGGCAGTGTCGGCCCAAAGATAAATTATGTTCACCGGCAGTCTTGGACTAAGTCTGAATGAAACCCAAAATTATTGGTTGCAGTTTTTCCTCAGGCTGTTGCATATTTCTGTGAAATGTGTTATGAGTGTGTCTTAATTTTGCCTTCCACAAGCTGTAAAGGCAACTTCATGTACTGAGCGCATGTGGTTTTCCTGTCTGTCGTTTTGTCTTTTTTCCATGTCTGTCTTTTGTTTTTGCTAAATTCAGCCCAATAAAAAAATTCCCAAAGCCCAGTGGAGTGAAATATGTTGCAACAGTAACATGGCTTTAAATTTCAGTCGTAGTTCGGGAAAACGAGATAGAGATCTGTGGATCACTGAAGCTTGGGCAGGGTTTTCTCCTGTTACTTTCGGTAACCCCGACGCAGCCCCCCCGGATTCAGAAGAAACGGGGCCACAGGAGACCAGAACAGGCCTTCGACAGAATCGCTGCATGTCCAGGAACTGACATCATACCTCAGCAATGCCACAGCGAGGACAGTCAGGGCTCTGCTGGACCTGCCAAAGACCCTCTGCTCGCGCCAAGATCCCTCGGCGCCCCCCCTCCCCCATGATTCGCCTCAGCGCTGTTTATGAGATGCTGTTATTGTTGGTTACGACTCAAAAAACACTGAGCAATGTGAAGACTTCCAAAATAAAGATGTGAGGTGCTGGGGATGCGAGAGGGGGAATCGGCATTCTTTTCATACTGTGTTATTTTCCAAATTTTGCGAAAGCCGGTGTGTGGGGTACGAGTGAGGATAGCGATCGGAGTGAAGATGGTCCCTCTGAATTGAATGTGAATTCCTGTGTTTCTGAGGAGCATCAATTCAGAGATCCTTACAGAGATCATGTGATCTTTGCGTCAGAGAGTGTTCTGTTGAGCTTTGTGAGTTAGGCCCACTGATGGTGCTCGAAATTCTGAGCAGTCCAGATGATAAACATCCATGATCTGTGAACGTTTAATCAATCAAGAGACATCACCTATATTTTTACTTCCGGCAGAAGGTACTCTGATCATGTGTTTGTTGATTTGTGTATTTGTCAGCAGGAGTACTCAAAAACTGTTTGACAGATTCTCAGGAAATGTTATGGGAGTTGCAGAGTATGAATGGGAAGAGGTGATTACATTTCCAGGCCAATACGGATACAGGTTTGGATTCTGCTGCTGATTATATGTGCTACTGGATCAAAACCTGCTGGCAGAGTTATGTGCTCTCCGAGTGCCCTCTCGTTTAATTATCACTTACCTCTGGGGGACCTGAACTGATTTTTGATTGGCTGAAATGTGTCACATGGCATGATGGGTCCAATTGAAGGCCTCTAAATGAGTTGAACCAGTCTTTGTGGCAAGGTTCTTAAGAGGTTCTTCATATTTCTCCTGAACCTATCAGAGAGCTTATCGTGTGCATTTATCAGCACTCACAGTTTGTTTAGGCAATGTGTTCCTCGAACAGAGATGGCATTGAGCATGTTTTAACAGTCTTTGTTTCCACAGTCCATTGAATAGCAGTGGTTTTGAACTTGTTTGAGGGATATTCTCACTTCTCAGCCAAATAGTTAGGACATTCCTGAGTGAAGCATTGATACACTAGGGTCCTCTCTGATCGCTATGGGAACTGCCGCTATCACAGACGAGCCAAAAGGATTGTGAAACTTCAGGGCAGGCAAGGAACAGTGGAAAAGAAAAAAGAACAGCTACGAGGAACGTGATTGTGTTTGTAGGCTGACAGAAAGACCGCTAGATACATAAACAGCAGCCCTGCTGAGGGCAAGTTATTGCACTGCACTAGTGCTTTCAGGAGAGACATCGGACGATAATTAACCTCAGAAATGTGCTTCTACTTTCATGTCTAACCTTCTGCCTGTCTTTACCTTTTCTTGCAGACTGTGGGCACTAACAGAAGAATGACAATGAAGCTAGTAGATCAAGAAGCGTCAGTGTAGCATAATTATTTTGTGTGCTGAGCTCCTAGTGTAGAGGATGCTGGGTAAAGAGTCCCAGCTGTGTCGCTGACTTCGTAACATTGTTTAAGCTACTCAACCTGCACTGCTCCTGCTAAATGCCCTGCTCTTTATGTGCACTACACACTGTATGAAGTCTGTTTATGTCTCTCTAGATAGACGAAGATAATGACGTGGTTTCTCTCAATATATTCAAGTATAGGTAGATCATTGACTCAATATAAGGTGATACTGCATATGGATGCTGATAAATTAATGGAAAAATCAACATAAACAGTCATCGTGTTGGGCTTCCATAAGCGGCCAAATCAGCTTCAATACACTTTGGCACAGTGCCAACAGGAGGGATGGAGGGATGGAGTACTTCTCCATCGAGAGAAATTCCCTCATTTTGGTGTTTTGTTGATGGTGACGAAGAGCAATGTCTGACATTCCAAAGTCTCCAATGTGAGTTCAGTTGGTCTGAGATCAGGTGACCGTGAAGGTGGTGTCGAATGCTTAAGATCATTTTCATATTCATAAAAGCATTCAGTGACCCCTTGTGCCCTGTGGGGTTTGGGTCATTATCGTACTGGAAGAGCCCCTCCCATCATGGTAGGAGCTTCATCACAGGATATAAAGGTGATTCACACAGAATAACTGCACTGATCTGCAGTGACCCTTCTGCCTTTAAGGGGACGAGTGGACCCAAACCATGCCAGGAAAATGAATGGAAGGATCTGAATTGTTTGATTGCTTGTGCATTTATTCAGGTTTTTTCCTTCAATTTGTCACCCATTTGTAGGTTTTAATTAGAATTACTAGTAAGGGTTAAACAAACCTTGGTTTTTGTGGTACATAAGCAGAAATGAGTCAAAACATTGAAACCACTCACAGATAAAGCAAACAGCATTGATTGTCTTGTAAAGTTGCAGGTCATATTCTGTTTTTGTATTCACCATGTAGATTCCCTTGGCCTGAGGCTCATTGATGCACGAGGGCTAGGAAGGTGATCCCATCTGGTCCAAACTGACAGAAAGGCGACTGTGGAACAAGTCGCATAGAATTTTAATGATATTTGCTGTCGGAATGTGTCATAACACACAGAGCATCGCGCCCTGCCGCACAGAGTGCTTTTTAGCTGCTAACCAGGTGGAATGCCCCCTCTAACCCCAGCTTACAGCTGAAAGTGCCCACAATGTGCACATGAGCGTCGGAGCTGGACCTTGGAGCAATTTGAGAAGATCGCCTGATCCAGTCCCATTGTACTTTGTCACATGCAGCGGCCCGGTTCGTGTGCACCACTGGGGAGAAACGGCATCAGGATGTACTGTGGGAGGAAGACAGGCTGGTGGAGGAAGTTTGATGTTCTGGTAATGGTTCTTGTTGAGAAACCCTGGGTTCGGGAATTCTAGTGAGCGTAGGTTTGACTGACATGTTCTTGTGGCATGAGGGGGACCTGCATAATATATAAGGTGCCTTACGCTCTTATCCCACCCTCATATGAACATAAGGTGTGTGTGTGTGTGTATAGCAGGGGATGATAAAGGGTTGAATTCCTCATCTGAAACATTCTTTACTCCTCTAAACAAGAAAAGATTCCAGTGACGGTTACATTCTTGAGTTACCGTTGCGCGTGTTTCAGAAACAGCACAAACACTCAGCAGTGAGCTGAAATACGAGGAGGGGCGGAATGAGGCGTGTTGGGGTGGGAGGGGAAGGGGGGGCATTAGTTGTTGTTCTGACAGCTGAGCTGCACACATTTTTTTACTTATTCAGACATAAAAATGGAAAGTCAACTTGTTTAAAAGTGAGCAGTTTCTTTGTTCCTAGTATCCTGAGGAGGCTTGTGTTTGTCATTGTAGTAGTATGTATGTGTTTGTCTGGATGTGTATAATGCAAATAACTAATTTAGATAATTTAATTAATAATAGGATTCAATTTGAGAGGACACACTAATGCTTGCTGATTGCCAATCCTATTGAATCTAAACTTCTCTTTAATAGAACCTTCCCAGCAATGTGAAATAGACAAAAAGGTCTCAACAAGCGTTACGGTCTGCTGCAATGAAAAACATTCTGGAACTAAATGAGAAAAAGTTAGAGAGAGTGATTTAACCCTTTCGCAGGCAAATTTTGGCCCAGATGCATACCCCCACGGACGGATTAATTTTGGGTTTTTACCAAAATATGATTGTTATTCAAAATAACAATAAAATAACACCAAATCTCATAATAAGTTTCCCATAACTGATGTTTTTATGTTTTAATCCTCTCCAGAATCGCTAAAATCGTTTGGATCCAAGTCACTCCCGCACTCTGGATATTCAAACTCATCGTCAGAGTCATTCAATAAAGCAAAAACTTCATCCACGTTGTATTTACGTTTAGAAACACGGCGAGAATGCCGGCTATTTGTACTCGTCGATGCCATGTTCACATGTCCCACAATTTGACCGGGAAGTAGTCTCGTATTTAGCGTTTTTAGGAAATCCCATGCCTCGTTCACGGCTAAAAATACAGTGCTGGGTGACCTGAGAGACAGCCAATGGTAATGAGTGTAACTAACAAGGGAATTCCCGCAATCGGGGAATTTAAAGAAGACTTTATAAAACACGTTGGTTAAAACGACAAAAATGTCGCTGTGCCTGCGAAAGGGTTAACTACACCATCCTCCGTTAACACTGGGACCACTGGTTAACATAAACAGAAGTAGTTATGAATTATTGCCTTAATTGTTTATCCTCTTTATTTAATTCAAATTATCAACAAAAATATAACCCTTAACTACAATGCAATTATTGGAAGAAAAAAAAATTCTAATCTTGGATTTTTCTCAGAAATACGTCTGCCACAATTTGTGGATTCACTTCATTTAATAATTTATGCTGCATCCCTTTCCCAAGGCAGCGGCTCTTTGCCCTCTCATGAAGTGTGTAGTGAGGTAGGTGAACACATGGCACGAGATCTGCTAATGCACTCTCCTCTTCAGCTCTTCCCACAGGTTTCTACTGGATTTAGGCCCTGGTAATAAAGGCAAGTCCTGGGAAAAACATTGATTCTGCAGTTGATGAACCATTTTAGTGCGGATTTTGATGCATGCTTCTGATTATTGTCCTGTTTTAAGATCCAGCCACAGCTCAGTTTAAGCTTCTGGCGGAGGCAGTTAGATTTTCGCTTAATTTCTTCTGGTATGTAGTGGATTCCATCATTCTATAAATCTTAACAAGTTGTTCAAGGCCTTTAAAAGAAAAACACAATGCCAATGATGTACCACCATACTTAGCAGTGGGGATAGGGTGGTTTACGGATTGAAGCTTTGTTTTCATGCCAAACCCGCCTCTGGTGTTTATCTCCAAAGATCTCTGTTTTGGTCTCATATGGCCATAGAACCCGGGCCCACTAGGAGATCCAGTGAATTGTAGGGGAACAAATTTGTTTTTGATGAGAAAAGAGGCTGTTTTTGGCAACCCTTCCAAACATCTTGAAGCTGTGGAGGTGGCTCTGATCGTGGTCCTCTAGACAACATCAATGTCTGCGTTCCTTCAGCTGTGGTCCTTAGGGTTTCCTTTACCACTCGAACCATCCTCCTCACTTGCATCCAGAAATAGGCACAGGTTCTCCTCCAGGCTGATTTTGAATGTTGCCGCATTGCAGTTACTTTCTGACATGGCTGATGGACTGAGGGGGCTGGACGCTTTAGTTGTGAGGATGTTGCCAATTCAAAGAATGAAGGAAAAAACTGTTTTGCGTTTCCTCGTCTTTGTTCTTCTCGTCTCATAAAACCTTTTGCTACGACAGTCAGAGACCATTTAGGGCCTGTTTTACTAAGATGTTTGGGCGAAAGCAGAGCCACTGACATAACACGATGTTCGATTCGCACCTCTCACAGGAAGTGTCACTGGTTTTCCATTTGCTGAAAAGTTTGAATCTTTTCTCAGCAAAACACGTTACAAATTTGGGTGGCGTGCATCTAAAAAGGCATCCTTTGACAGAAATATAAAAATAGTTTTTGGAACTGTACTGAGAAGATGAAGAAATACAACTGCAGAAGTTTAAGCTATCTACAAATATTTATAGAACTAGACATTCGCGACGGCGTGGTGGTGATGATTGTAGGCTTTTTGTTTGTGTCTAAGTAACTTGGTTATGAAGCCACGGGTGTGAGTAATACTGCGAATCACTGT
Source organism: Gymnothorax javanicus (assembly GCA_029692085.1). Lineage (NCBI taxonomy): Eukaryota > Metazoa > Chordata > Actinopteri > Anguilliformes > Muraenidae > Gymnothorax > Gymnothorax javanicus. Next base: position 110,953,030 of record CM056201.1, on the reverse strand, counting down.
ATGACTCCATGACCTCATGATCAATGATGGGGCCAAGATCAAAAATACACAGCACATGCAGTGAGAAAATAATAAATAAAATATAAATTATCTCTCTGTTTTCTCCAGGTCCGCCCCTGCCACCTCACACCACCTCCTGACGTATGCTGAGTGCTCTCTCACTGTTCCGTGCATGAATGTTGGCGGGGGAATGAATTCTGTGAAAGTAATGGAATTTGGACCCGACGAGGGATAATTATTCATATTTCGCATCAGCCTCGGGAGAGGCTCGTCATTACTAGCTGTTAGATGTGCATCATGTCATTTATTTAACTTCAGTGAGGACACTTATGCCAGATTTAATCATTTATTACAGAGAGACATGCATTTGAGTTTGGCGGTGACTCTGCTCGAGTGATGCTGTGGAACAATCTGAGCAAACATGATACAGACAATCTCTGAGATCACAAACTCCCCTCGCAAAGCCCGAGATTCTTAATATTTAAATTAATGAACAAAATATGAACAAATACTGCTTATGGTAAACAATGTTGTTCATGAAGGAGGAGGCTAGGGAGATGAGATGCAGATCTGTAGTATGCCAAAGTAGGAGCAGTGTAGAGGGCGCAGAGCAGGAGAGATGAATGAACAGCGTTTTGGTTATGTTGGTTATGAAAGCTCGCCAGTTGGGTGGGAGATGCTGAAGTCAGCAGTGATTGGACAGAAAGGGGCTTACCACTGGACCTAATTTCCATGTCTGCCTGAGCTAACGCCAAAGCACCTTTTTTTTTAAGTCAAACCCCAGCATTTGCCAGCCTCAGTGCACACATCCTGTGTAATGAGGACAGAGATCTTTCTGCTTGTATGACCTCTGCACCCTGGTCAAAGTTTGGTTCATCTGAGTACTGTATTCATGACCACTGTGAAATCATGGATGGATGGGTGTATATTCTTGTCTCCTAAATTAAAAGAAATGCAATGAAATAATTACAATGGCGTCAGTGAGCATTTGGACAACGAGGCAATGGAAAGAGCTGAAATTCCCATGCGGTGCAGACAATATTGATGTTAATTATCTGCGAAGTTGATAACAGCTTATTTAGTGTTATGGTAATTTTTTCAATTCACCTCTTTCACTTCACAGCGAACCCTCAAAAACACAAGCTGTAGTGGTGATTTATATGGGGTTTTCTATAATTGTGCAACTTCGACTGACAAAACAAGCCAGTGAAACCCACAAATGGCTGAATGCCATCTGAATGAAGCACATTTTCACTAAAATCTTCACAAACCTCTGGGCTTCACTGAGCACCGATGGGGCGGCTGACTCACCATGATGACCGCCAACACCCATCACCCCCTGGGTGATTCAAGGCAGATATTTTGAGCCAGAACCTCACCACATGAGAACTGGAGGTTTTTAACAATGTATTTGGTTGATTGAAACTAGCCAACCTTGGCGAGTGAGCTCCAGGACATCACTAGAGCTTTCAGAGTTCAATTGTTAGGATCTTGACTCAACAATTCACAAGAATGACTAGGCTCTTCGTAAATGCTGGTATTATTTACACGGTGCTGTGGTTCATTGCTGGATTTCGCTGCTGTGTTGGACAAAGTTTCTCCACAGGTTCCATCCCAGTGCAGAGCTATGGGGTACTCTGATGCAAAGAAGGGGGCATTGTACATTAGAAATTTTTCTGCATATAATTTTATCTGTAATAAAATTATGAGAATTTTCCTCGACATTGCAAATCAGAAATTTTTTGTAGTTCATTTTATCTGTATATACAGTTAATGAACTTGACATTTTGTATTTTGTATTAAGTGTACTCTGTCATGAATAAGATCAAAGACTAGTGGTACCAGGAACAGCATATCCACCTGAGGAAGGCGTTACATTTTTTTTTCTGTTTTTCATTGACTGTAAGCTCGACCTTGACTCAGTTACGTCCAGAATTTAATCAGGCGAACTTTGGACCATTGTAAACCTTTCCAGAAAATTTTGTATAATTTGGTCAAACTTTTTTTGTGCTAAACTGCTGACAGACATGCAAACAAACAAACAAAAAAATCCCAGCAAAAAAAAAAAATACCCTTTCCCTTTGGGCCGGGTAATTAATAAATAAATAAATACATAGACTTTGTTTGTCATTTATTCACTGTGATGCTCTTTTGTACCCAGACCCACTTCATGTGTAGAACACCACAGATGGGCGGAGACAACCTGTGTAGCCAATCACGGGTAAGGAAGCTTTCATCAGATACACTGAGATCTGAGGCGATATGCTGCCCAGCTGTGGCCGATCATGTGACCTCGCTCAACGGCCGAATATTTGCCATTAGCTTCCCCAGCTGTGCTCCAGCCGTGCTGAAATACCTGGCAACTCAACCTGATTGAGCCGTCTCTAGTACTCGGGTGAGGTATGTCATGCTGGAAAAATCCAATCAGTTAAGTTCAACACATCTTTCGATCGATACAATGACTCAAAATGTGCTCTATTAAAAGGTTGAGCAGGCAGTTAAAGGGTTAAAATATACTGTATTTTGCAGTAATTTTTGACCCAGCCCTGATTTGCTTCATTCTCATCTCACAGCTGGTGTGAGAGACGCTTCAGCAGATCCAGAATCAGCTGTAAGGGTCCTAATCCTCTATCTAACCCGTACATACGTACAAAATAGCTGCAGTTTCAGCGCTGAAGGCTATTGTTTGTGGTAATGGTTGATTTCTCAATTCTTTGTACGTATATTTCTCTGTGTCTGTCTTTCTTTCTACTTGCTTGGCCAAATGTTCCTCTGAAGAATTCGAAGTGAGACACGTGGCCTTCGTGGACTGTTCTGCAGGCCGCATTTCTAAAATAACCCTGTAATTACAGAGCAGCAATCTGGACAATGGTCGGTGCTGACAGAGTCGGGGGAGCTGAAGCGATATTTCAGCCGCTCTGGAAAGCTGCGGTCTGTGGTCATGCCGTTCGGTTTGTGCAATTCCCAACGTTCCACATAGTGTCCTCTCCGCAAGAATGAGCGCATTACAGAGGACCGCTGAGGGAAAGAAGGAACGTTTCTCTCCACGTCTTACCTCAGCCCCCTGTCTCTCCTAACACAGCGCAGTGCAAAGTTTAGCATTATATTTGTCTTGATTCAAAACAGAGTCCATGTAGAACGCTGCATTATCTTTGCTTATCTCCTACTGCAGGCTGTTTGCTTTCAGTGGAGCATGAGGTGTCCTCCGAATCATGTAAGATTGGCTCACAAGGCAGAAACTGCTCAGCATAAGCAATGGAAACAGATCTTAGAATGCTCTGCAGGAAATTGGAAACTCATCTGTTCTCTACTCAGATGATGACAGAGGTCTAAGCAATCAGTGCGACAGCTGATTTTATTGGTCATTCAAGAAGGATCAAAATAATGCTCGAGTGAAATGTTATGTGTGCACATGAGATCAGCGCTCTTATCATCTCCAGTGAGGAAGTTCTGTCATCGGTCATGTTTGTGGATTTGTTACTTGCGAAAACTCGTTCAACTTATCAACAAAAACCTGTTTTGGCGAGTGTGTTCGTCGTGGTGTTTGTCTGTCCGTGTCTTTGTGCTCATTCTAGAGTCCACAATTCCGGAGGTATCAGCTTGAAATATGTACCACAAGAAGTCATATGTTCAAGGAAGCAGGGATTCAATTTTAAAAGGTCAAGGCTGAAGATCAAGGTGAAGGCTGTTGAAAAGGTCAAAAATTCATTTTGACCAGTATCTCGCTTCTAAAAAATTATAGGGACATGGGACCAGTGCAAAAAAAAATTTCTTGTTTTTTTTTGGAATTTTTGCAAGTGTCGCAATTTCAGTTTTTTTTTTTTTTTTTGGTTAATAAGCAGGATAACGTAAGAACTAATGTATGGATTTATAGGAGAATTTTGCCAGAGGTGGATCTTGGCCCAATTTAATGGCGACTCAATTTTGGGAAGGATCTAGATCCGCATCTGGATCCAGGATTCTTTGAAGGATTCTGAACCACTGCAAGATCAGGCAAAATTTAGCATTCTGAGTCACATCTTCACAAATACAATATAAATCAACAGGCTTTTTCTGAATGATGTCAAAAATATCACTTGGTTGTTTACAAAAAATCTGGCTGTGAGTTGTTATTCTCTTTGGAATATGAGCTAAATCCGGAAAGTTCTCAGGTACTGTCTCCTGTTATGAATCAGGCGTAAGGCTGAGTGACACAGTCTACTACCACCCTGCAGCCAGCCTCAGTGAAACAGCAGTAGGCGACTGCACAGAATGTTCTGGAAAGGGTAAATCATGACTGTATTGACAGGGCTTAGTACACGGTGACTGTCGGCTCTCCTGTGCCGCATAGCTTTAGGTGAAATCCGAGGACCATAAATGTATCCATAATGCAACCATCATTTGTTTCCACTAGAGCTGAATAAAATTTTCAGGAAATAAAAACTGATGCGATTTAAGTTAGAAAAACAGGGATAAATAACATCAGAAATTTTTGACGTATTTGAGGGGTAGAAACCTGCCCGAGTAAACGGTTTGAGCGCAGTACAATTGCTCTTGGAATCAGACGGTGTAATATGAAGACTGTTCGGGGAATAGAGAGAGGAAACAGAGCCTTTTTTTCCAGCCTGTTATCTGCTGAACTGCGTCCCCCTGTTATAGGAACCAGCCCTGAGGGCTCAGTAACGGCTCGGAAACCCACACAGGCCTAACGAGCCGGGAAAACACACAGCTGTAATTACCTGCGATCTGCAACTCTCTGGAGTGACCTCTTTCTGCACCTCTCCTCTCTCTACCTCCACGTCACTCTCTCCTTCCTTTCCCCACTATATCATTCGGTTTTATTGGCTCTTACTGTTTTTATGTCTTCTGATCTGTTTCTTTTTCCCCTTTTTCTTTCAGGCCTTTTCTGTCTCTTACTAAGTAAAATGCTTCCTCTCTTCCTCTCTGCTTTTTTAAGCTCTTTCATTACAGACAAGTACGTGTGTGGGTTAGCCCTGGTTTGGGGCAGAAGATGGTGTTGTATGGAGCTAAGTTTGTGGGTTTGAGCAGGCTTGGGACAGAGGGGGTGGGGTAAGGAGTACTCATGTTTGGGACAGAGGGGGTGTGGTAAGGGGGACTCATGTTTGGGACAGAGGGGTTGGGGTAAGGGGTACTCATGTTTGGGACAGAGGAGGTGTGGTAAGGGGGACTCATGTTTGGGACAGAGGGGTTGGGGTAAGGGGTACTCATGTTTGGGACAGAGGGGGTGGGGTAAGGGGTACTCATGTTTGGGATAGAGGCTTGGGGTAAGGGGTACTCATGTTTGGGACAGAGGGGGTGTGGTAAGGGGGACTCATGTTTGGGACAGAGGGGTTGGGGTAAGGGGTACTCATGTTTGGGACAGAGGGGGTGTGGTAAGGGGTACTTATGTTTGGGACAGAGGGGGTGTGGTAAGGGGGACTCATGTTTGGGATAGAGGCTTGGGGTAAGGGGTACTCATGTTTGGGACAGAGGGGGTGTGGTTAGGGGGGACTCATGTTTGGGACAGAGGGGTTGGGGCAAGGGGTACTCATGTTTGGGACAGAGGGGGTGGTGGGCTGGAGGTGTTCTGCAGTTTTGGGCACAGGAGCAGACACAATAGACCCCTCCTGAGAGGGTGCAGACTGAGATCCAGCCCCACACCGGCAGTCTAACAGTGACCAACGGCTCTCTGAGGCAGATTACCTGCAAATGGCCAGTCTTCCCAACCAGGTCCCTGTTTGTGTGTTTTTGCATGCATTTTGTGTGTGTGTGTGTGTGTGTGTGTGCGTGTGCGTCTGCATGTGTGTTTTTGTTTGCGGGTATTTGTGTCTCTGTGTGTGTCTGTGTGTGTGTTGGTGCGTGCGAGTGTGTTTTCCATTCACAGTGAGAGTTAATTACCTTTGCAGAAAGAGCAAAAGAAAGATGATCTTCATTTAGAGTACTTTAATTACTAAAACAGACTTGATTATGCAAGAATGCTTATTTTGTTTCTGTGCCCAAATTTACAGAAAATGGGAGTCGATTGAAGGAAACAGGCCGTATATTTCATTATAAGGAGGGAAACCGGGAAGGAATCCATTCCTTTGGCAGCGCTGGGATTGGCCGGTCAGTTTTTCCATGTAATGGTTTACACTGCCTTCCTCTTTCTCCCTCTTAATCTCACTTACTCTCTCTGTTCCTCTGTAATTTGCAGAAAACAAGATTACTCTGTAATGTTTTGTCTTCAGTCATGTGTGTGTGTGTGTGTGTGTGCGTGCGTGCATGTGGGTGCTTTTGACGTTTGCTTAAATGTCTTATTAATTACTGTATCAAAAATATTTGACTGATTTATATTATTCATATTGTCTATTGACTGTGCCTGATTAATCAAAAATATAAGAAATTAGGCTGCAATTCAATGGCAAGATAACTGTGTTTGTAGCTCATTTAAGGGCAAAACTTAAATTTAACTGTGGATGTGTTTCTGTTTAAAAAGGAGTAAGTCAGCTCAAAAAAAAGTTATCTACGTATCACCTTAATATGATGGTTACTCGGTGGCCTTCTGATAATATTTACCCCCAGATTGTGTGCTCTAGTGGTTGTATTACAATAGAGATTAAACACATCAGTTCAGCTGTATATCATGTACAGGTGCATTAAGTATCACTTGAAACATTCAAGATAGACGATGCAGCAGATATTCTCATTTTGAGACACATGAAAGTGAGCACTGTGCCACTCCAGCGTGTACCAGCAGGGGGAGCACTACATTCTTTCAAGCTAAAGAGTTGGCAGACTTTGCAACTGGAACAACCTTAACGGATGGTAGAGACACCTGAAGCATGACCCCTGACCTTTCTCCAGGTAGAGAGGGGGGGCAGAGTATCATGCAGAATGAGGAAATGTTCCTCGGTTATAAATTGATTGTTTAGTCTCTTGAGCCTATTAAGGAGGAAGACATTTTTTATCCATTCTGCTGGATCTTCACTGAAGCTGTCCAGGTTAACAGCATCATTTGAGGATGCAACCACAACATGCATACCAGGACTTGAACCGACCCCCACATGTTTTTCAGTAACCTGACCACTTTGTTACATTGCTGCGGTCGCGTCAGGGCCAGAAAAAAAGGAATGTTCCCTGACACTTGGATGTCATCCACTGTGGTTTTTCTGAAAGAAGCCGCTTAAATAAAGCATTACATCAACACGGGGCCAGCGCTGGCTTCTGTCGGCCCAACAGCTCCAGGCCGAAAACCAGGAGCTCCCCGCCCCAACCCCCAATCCCCCAACCGGAATGAAGATTTAGGGAAAAAAACAGGGGGAATGAAAATCTGTTTTTGTTTAAAGGGATTCTTTTAAAAATAAAACAAGAAGAACCGCGCCATCTCTGAGGACTGAGGGAAGAGATAGACATCAGTGGCGAATATAGAAGGTTTCCTTTCATGGATTTCAGAAAAGAGTCACTGATAACGCCAAAGTTGGCCTTTTTTAACAAAACAGGAGGACAACATGAAGGGCTTTGAGAGCTGGATGGTCTATGGTCAGGTAGAGGCAGTCAGGAACTAGAGGAATCAGGGCTTGACGCTGTCGAAGGAGCTGATCTGAGGTCAGTACCGGGATGGCAAGCCAGATGGACCTGGGCACACTGGCAGGTGTAGACCTTAGAACAGGAGAGAGGATGGAAGAGGCCAAAGCCACTTGCCCAAGACAACAGACTCTGGGAGGATTTTCCCTGATAAATAGATGCTAGAGGATTATACACCACAGACAAAAGGCACAAGACAACAATCCAGCAGAGGCAAGATGGAGACCAGGAACTTGAATACACAAGACAACAATCACTAAAGTACAAAGTGCTTGTGAAGCATGTGGAATGAAACAAGGACGGAGGGGACTAGAACGAGACAATAATTAAATAATTAGAATTCATAAACAAAACTAAAACTAACGAGGACAACTGGATTGCTTGGAAGACCAATGAAGGAAACATTCAGGATGTGACAGTTTTTTGTGTAATGTTATGAACACGTCATAACTAAACATTTTGGCATTCTGTGGAGGGCTGCCAGGTTTAGAATTTAGAAACTGACAATGTGTAGCAGCTCCAGACAGCACGCACTGCTGCACACGTGATCATGACCGAGGCCACGTGCTGATACCCCCTGGCAAACGACATTGGACCTGTGGGTGACCCCATGGAACTGAAGAGTCATTGATATCACAGTTTATTACAAACTACCTCTAAATTTCCTTTGTCAATTATTCCATTCCATTCCTTCCAGTCACGTTTTGTCTTGTGTGAATTAACTTGGCACTTTTTAATCATGGTAACATTTGTCAATTCTTTCTGTCACCACTTCATTTTGCGTACTTGGCAGATTTTTTCATTTCTTTCTGTTTTTCACTTCGGGCCTCCTTTGACACTATGAGACAGCTCTCAGTCCGGGGTGAGTTTTCTGACAGCTGCCGTGGTTTTTGGCGGTCGTCTCCCAGTGTCAAAGGCCTTCCTCGGGTGAAAACGGACTTTCAGAGGAACACAAGGCCTGCTTTTTCGTGCCACGAAGTAAAAGTCAATGGAGTGCAGGCTTTGTCTCTGAGTTCTGTTGGCAAAAGCCTGCTGCGCGATTATAAAATGGCAGAGAAGTTGTAACCTGACACCGGCCGACAGAGAGGACACACTTCAGTAACAAAAGTGTTAGTGTTGTGAGTACAGTCTTCGTGATATTAATTATAGACAGAGTAGCGCTATTTGTCTATAATGAAGGAACATTTTTCTACAGGAAATACCTCTCTGATGTATAAACCGTGTTCAAAAATGAACAGTTAATAGATGAGCAGCTAAGCAGCTTAGAATGTATATTACATAATTTGAGAACTGTTAATTAATGTTTTCTCCCAAAAAACGTTTCTGATCAGCATAGGCTATAAGAAAAAAAAATTATAGAATGTATAGTGGGATATTCGATGGAAATAGGAGTCAACAGATGTTTTATTCTCAAGACAGTCCAGACAGATTTTAGAGGCTTATTCGTAAGCCTATTAACATTTATTGTCAAAAAAATAATAAATAAATAAATAAAACAGGGAAAATCAGATACAATATTTGGGGGGATGTAATATCTGGATTAAAAATGTGAATAAATGGTGGGTCCCGTTCCAGATTTAAATCTGCAACTTGCTGCTTTAAATAAAACACTGAATGAAGGAAGATTACAGCAGACACAGTTTTTACCTTGACTCATATCATACCCCACAACACAACTGTACCGCTGTGTGTGTTTCTGTGGCTGTAGTCGCAGGGCAGGTCACCTTTTCACAATACAGATAATTTCATATGCAGGAACTACCCCTCATCAACATATGTTAAGTGACATTGTTATTTTGAAAAAGGAGAGCAAACTGTCAAACTCCTTGCTTAAAAATTCAGTGTGCGTGCGGAGAGGGAAATTAACAGACAGCAAACTGAAACACCCCCCCACGCAAACCTCACCCCTGCTCCACCAGCCTTTACCCCCCACCCCTTCCTAAACTGAGCGTCATCGTCCCTTTGTAATGTATATCCCCTCTGGAGCCTTTTAACCTGACAGTGCATTGTTCGGGGGCTGCGTGCGGGCTGGGGGTGGCAGGTTGGCCACATTGTTTATGTAAATGCGCGCGCGGCACGGATGACGCCGACCCCAGCGAACGCCCTGACCCCAGCAGATGGCCGGGCAGAGGTCTGCTGAGCCAGAACTAATGACGTGTGCCACATCTTATTGTCTGGAGCAGGCAGGCCGTGGTCCTCTGTTTTTACCCGGCAGCTGTATATACGCGCAGTCAATGCCGGCTAACACAGCGAGAGACTGTTCGTCCACGGCCACAGACTGATTTACTGACTCGCGGGTATGCTCACTCCCTCCAATACTCACTCCCACATTCACCCAAAACCCAGACACACTCATGCCTAAAGATAGAGTACATTATGGTTATATCAGCAGAAATGTTAGCCCAGCATGAAACAGTTGAGCTCTTGAAGGTATATCGCTAGTTTTAATTATGACGCCATTTTCCTAAGTCATGAGTGGTACATTAACATAATGTTTTGATTTCACAAATCTAAAGTACTGGACAGTGCTTTACGACACTGAATGAATTTATGGTGAATAAAGTGTGATTTATAAGCCTAAATTTATGTTAGCATAAAAGTTATGTTAGCATGCTATTTAAAGTACTGTCAAAACAATGCACTTTAGTCAGCTTGCATAGTTTTTGAGGTAATCAGTTTGAACTAACGATGGACTGCACCAAACTATTTTACAGGACACTAGTGATGATTCCCCAATGATTAACTCACTCTTGGTATAGTTAGTCACGTACTCGATTGTGTACTTATTCACACACTGTCACTCAAAAACTCCTCTGCTACTCATTGCCTCACTCAGTCATTTCTGTCTTCGCATACTGTCACGTCATGATTGTTTTCTTTAATTGTTTCCCCACAATCCAGCCCTCTGTGTTAGTTTCCAGTGCCGTCCTCCTTAATTGTTTAATGATTGTCTTGTTCACTTTCCTGCCCTCCGTGTGTGTGCAGGTGCTTGCATGCTAACCTTCCTCATTGTTGATTGGTACGGTCTGTATTTAAGTTCTTGCATCTATCTCGCCTTCGCTGGATTGTCTTGTTTCCTCATTGTGTTTCTAGCCTGTACAAGTTACAAACCTTGCTCTCTCCCGTCTTCGGTGAACCATAATTTAACTAAGTGACCATTTATTAGGGACGTGCTCTCCCTGTATTCAAGCAGTTTCAGAATAGCGATCCCACTGGGTTTCCACAAGCTACAGTGTTCCTAATAGTGCGGAGTCCAGCGAGCCCCACTGCCTCGGATCGCCCCTCCGGATTCGACCTCAGACTGACCACTGACCATGGTTCGCCTGACTGCCCCGAACCAGTTCGCCCCTGCCAGACCTGGACCGCACCTGACCTGTCTTAGCCAATGCCCTTCTGAGTTTGTTTCAGTTTGTGCCATCTACGGCTACAACGTCCTTATTAAAACTGCCATAAGGCTCCTTGGGGTCTGCGCCAGGTTCTTTCTCCAAATTTCCTATCACATATTCACTTATTCACACACTTGACCGATCCCTCACATAATCGAGCAAAGAGTGATCACTCATTCATTCACCCCCAAACTCACTCACGCAGCCGCTTATCCAGTCATTCACAGGTGTGCTCATTCACAATCTGTCCCTGCTATATTCAGCGACTTTATCATTCCCAAACTTACTCCATTTTTTGTTCATGTTATCACATTACTATCCTCAATCTCATTCGCTTTCAGCCATATTTTCTCTCCTCTGTTCCTGTTCTCTCTCAAATTCTGTTCTTTAGCTACTCTCCCTTTTTTCAGTTCACCTGTGTGCATTTGCTTCAGAGTGCATTCGTGAGAAACGGCTCTTCAACTTGAACCCAATAATTTTACAATCAGTTGTGTTTGATGCCTCTTTGCCCCCCCCACACACACACACACACACACACACAGTCATGGGCATAGTTTCATTGCACACTCCACATGTATTTTATACGTAAATGTCCAGGGGCCTCAGTGGAGCTACAGCCTGGCTGCCGAAAAGAGGGCGGGGTCACAGTCTGGCTGTCCCCAGGGGAGCTGCAGTCTCATTGGCCCCTGTCCTCCTGCTCAGAACAGCGTATTTGGCAGAGATATATGCCATTTTGCTACCATATCTGCCAACCAAATCTGCAAAAACAACAGCTAAAGCCACGTAGCCTACCATATATTAACCTGGTCTCAAAACAAGGGGAACTATGACGGTTCTATTTCCAGCAAATCGTGGAATTGTCCAGCTGGACTTATTTGACTTCAGTTGATGGTTTTTTTTTTGAATGTTACAATGTTAGTTGAGGTTTTTTGCAGGTAGATAAACATCGCCAATCAGAGCGTGCTCAATGTGACATTTCAGCCGTGTCCGTTCTGTTTCCTGTCGCAGTTCAGCATGAATTCATCTGACGCAAGGATCTTGGATTTCTCCTCACAAGGAGGGCACTGAGATTTTTGTTGATTGAGAAGTCTTGGTGAAAAGAAAATGACTATTATACTGTATAAATGCTCTCTGTTTATGGGGGGTCATAGGAACTGGCCACAGTAAGAAAAATAATAGTCATATTTATTACCATGAATACCTATGAAATGTCAACAGAATAAAATGCTTTATGACAGTCCATAAAATTCTGCTTTTGCTGTCAGTGTACCATGACAGATTTGTTGTTGAGGAAGTGACATCGGAGTGAGGAGTGTAGTAATGTTTATACAGGCAAGAGGCAGAGCTGAGTCACTATACCACAGTCCAATCTAATGTTGAACCATCTCAAAATAAAATTAACATCTGACCTCTGTTTTAGAACACTGTCTGTCATACCTTTACGGTACTGTCATTTATTGATACGATTATATAACTCGCAAATATCTTTACCTTCACACGTTTATATTTTTACGGGATTAAAGAGAATGTGAATCAATGAAAAAATAAACAAAATTTTCACATATAAAAACATCCTGCATCTCTGAACAATGACTAATCCGGTGTCAATGCAACTCTGAAACCGTTTATACGAATGAGTCCTCTCAGGCCATAATGAAAATTTGACCTGGTAGGTTTAATGTTTTGCACCTAATGATGTCTTCGATATGGTAGTACCATTGTCTACATCTCATTTTTGTATAAAGCACATTCTTTTAAGTTTGTGCACAGATTTGTGTTCACGTGCAATCAGGTCCATAAATATCTGGACCCTGACAGTTATTATTATTTTGTTGGTTTACCACAGGATATTAAAGATAAAATTAAATAATTAATTTGAGCTCAAACCACAGACTCCTGGTTTTGATTTTTAGGGTATTTTCATCCAAATAAGGTGGATGATGTAGGAATTACAGTACCTTAAATTTGCCTCTGCCCCCTTCAGTTTTTAGGGACCGAAAGTAATGGGACATTTCTATTTTGGCAAGTAATTTGTCTTTGTTAGCCCTTGCTAAAAGGGAGTTTAGGCATTATAGATGGTATATTCCGCAGTACTCTTAACCCTTTGCGCGCCGAATAAATTTTCAAGGGATTAAAAATGTAGTTATCCTCAGCTGTTGAAAACCTATCATGTGTCAACTTGTTTAAAAGAGCTCCCCTGCGGGAACTCTTTTAAACAAGTTGACACATGATAGGCTTTCAACAGCATCTGGTTTTGATATCTTACACCATTGGGCAACTATAGTTGCCCGCGGCGCTCAAAGGGTTAACGTGCTGTGGGCATAAGCATTGGAGCCATGACTGATTATCGTAGTCAGCCAGGGGTGCGCACGTCCACATCAAACACCCATCCATCCATTATCTATACCGCTTCTTCCTCACAATGGTGGAGGGGGGAGCTGGAGCCTATCCCAGCTGACGATGGGCAAAAGACAAAGACACACTCTGGACAGCTCCTCAATCCATTGCAGGGAACAAACATGCCATTCACTCACATCTACAGGCAATTTAGAGCCTCCAATTAGCTTGACATGCATGTCTTTGGACAGTGGGAGGAAATCCATGGGAACACAGGGAGAACATGCAAAAACTCCTCAAAGAAAGGCTGCAGGCCGGATTTGAACCTACGACCCTTTTACCGAACCTCCAAAGTGAACATAAAACAGTAAATTGGATTGTAATTTTGAACAAGTATGCCTTCTTTGCAGTTCTGCAAAAATGAAGTTAAATATAAAGTTAGTAGTGCTAGTAACATCAGTAGCGCTCGTAAATTAGCTGGCTACATAACTGCCATTGCATGAAAGTTAGCCTGGGGCTAATGTAATCCAGCATGAGGTGGCTACAGAGCTATTGTATGAGGGGCACTGCTTTCCTGTTTTGCTTATACTGCAGTACATGGAAGTCAGAGATGGGTCAGCAAATTGATAGATGTTCTCAACTGAAACTTCTACTCACATATACAAGCATGATATTTTTATGGAAATATTTGAACAAAGAATATACAGATCGGTGACAAATCAACCGGAATCTCAAAATAAACACTCTTTGTGAGGTGTTAGGCGATCACCAGCTGCCAGATCAGCTTAAACATGCCTTGGCACAGAGTTTACCAGAGTACAATGTGCCTGGAGGGAAAGAGTATCTTTCTTGAAAGAGATATTATCTCATTTGGTGGTTTCATGGTGATGACAGAGAGTGCTGTCAAACATGTTGTTTCAAAATAGTTGTTCCGCATGAATTCAGTTGGTTTGAGATCAGGTGACTGTGAGGGTGGTGGCATATGATTAAAATCACTCTCATCCTCAGAAAAACCATTCAGGAGCCCCTTGTGTCCTGTGGGGCGTGTGCTGTTGTCATCCTGGAAGGTAAATTTCCATCACGGTAGGAATGCTGTGTTAGAGGACATAAGAAAGATCACACAGAATAACTTTGCATTGATTTACAGTTGGAGACAAGTGGCCCCAAACCATGACAGGAAAATGAACAGAAGCATGTGCATTTGTTAGTATTTGTCCACACATTCATTCAGTTTTTTTTTTTTTATTTGTCACCCATCTGTGAGTTGAACTCAGCAAATTAAAAACTCTTTCCATTCTCTTGACAGGTCTAAACGAGCTGTGGGTGATTCTCAGGGAACAATTTGCCATCCCCTTACAGCTGGAGACAAGTCTGGGCAGGGCGGTGCCATGGCACATGGAGACTGAAATATAGGCGAAACCCGCCTTACTGTGATGCTCGTGCATCTAAAACTATACATGCGTCAGTGTTAAGGCCTTTTTAATATGCAGCTAGTTCAGAGCATTTTTAAAATAGCTTTGGACGGCTTCCTTTCAATATTTTCAGATGTCTCAGAAGACCGAAAAAGGTGATTTTGTTGATTCCAAGATTTTCCTACGTCAAGAATACAGAAAGGTCTACCTGAGCTGGTGTAGCATCATCATTATGTTCATACTGATGCTCATGTACCACACAGCTCCTGCCCATTAAAACAGGACAAAGTTCCAAACCAAATCTTGTCAAACTCAGGGCAAGCATTCGCACTATAAGCATTCATGAGCAACAATACATTTGGCCCCTCAAAGGAAAAGAGCAAAAATGGCTCATGGAGAAGCCCCCCCCCCCTTTGTGATGTCACACATAAAGTAACCTATTCTGGCAGTTGGAGCCAATAAAAACAAAAGCTGAGCCAGTGGTGCTCCTTTTATCAAGACCCAGACACTGGCAGAGACCTGTTCCCTGAAGAGGACCCTGGGGAGGGAATGACAGCCTGTAATTTGGGTTTGATTGACACATGCCACATTCCCGTGAAATAGCCATTGTGTCTTTGCGGCATGCCTCCTAAGGTGTGATGCATTGTCCCCCCACTGATGACTGGGTTACTCATGCCGTGTCTGTGGAGACGGCGAAAGCCTCCCTTTGGGTTCAGACCTCCCTTATTCCGCAACTGTTTACCTACGACGCCAATCATTATTTTTTTTTCTTTTTGCTGGAATGATCTAGAAGGTATTATTTGTTCAAACACATCAGTGACTGGCAGCTCACTGTGGTGCCGCTCAGTCAATGCGAGGTTTATGAAATCACATTCTTATACCAGTTAGCTTGTGCTAATGCTGAGCGACAGCAGTCTTTATCAGACATGCCGGAGGGTAATAATGTAAAATTGCCAGGATTGGATTTCACAGTGCCGATATGAAGTCAGTTTCAGTTTTTGTCTGTTTGGTACCCTGGAAATCACTCTTTCTATCCTCTTACCTCCATGTTGTACTCAAAAACCGGCTTTTGGATTTATTGAAAATGGCTGCAGCAGGGTTTGCAAAAACACTTGGTTGCTGGTGTGTCGTCAGCCGAATATCAGCGCGCCTGGCCGACATCTCAGTGTGGATGGCCTGATATCAT
Source organism: Gymnothorax javanicus (assembly GCA_029692085.1). Classification (NCBI taxonomy): domain Eukaryota; kingdom Metazoa; phylum Chordata; class Actinopteri; order Anguilliformes; family Muraenidae; genus Gymnothorax; species Gymnothorax javanicus. The sequence goes on along the minus strand of CM056201.1, from coordinate 110,937,167 downwards.
CTAAAGTTCAACCCAGAGAAGACAGGGCTTCTCCTCACCCCCCCATCAAACTCCTCCTGCACAATAGCTGGCTGTCTCTTTTGACGGCAATGCAGTAGCCACCACTTGCCCTGCGGAGAACCTAAGGATTGTCTTCGACAACCAACTAGACTTTAAGAAGCACCTTGCAGCTACAACACAGAACTGCAGATTTCCTCTGTTCAACATCTGAAGGATTCGACCATACCTGAACATCTGCTCACAACAGCTCCTGATGCAAGCCTCAGTGATCTCTTGCCCAGATTACTGCAACTCCTTCCAGAATGCAGCTGCTGGTCCAGCCTTTAACCACCCAAAGTTCTCCCAGGTGACACGCCTGCTGAGATCCCTGCACTGGCTGCCAGTTTTAGCCACAGTCAGATTCAAAGTCCTGATTCTGGCTTAAACTCCATCAAACTAGACAGCCCCTTCCTACCTACAAAAGGTAATTACCCCATACACACCAGCTCAGACACTTTGCTCTGGAGCAACAGGACGACTTTGTCCCCCTGCCCTCCATCTGAATGCCAGTCGCTCAGAGATCACTTCGCTTTTCCCATCTTGCTCCTGTGGTGGAATGACTAACCATTAAGCTACACTTTACTTCTACTTAAGGGAACGTACACTCTGTTTGGATTGTACCTTGTGTGGTCTGTTGTGTTACAGCGTCAATGACCTAATGCTATGCACTTTCTGTAAATCGGTTAGAGTAAAAGTGTCTGCTAAATTAATGCAATGTAATGCACTATCAAGCATGGCACTGTGCCCGTTCCCACACTAAGTCAAACTACAGTGAAAAGCTGCAGCGGCACGCAGACCCACGACCTTTGTTCAGGACTTTTCTTTTTTTTTTTTTTGATTAACATCTACAGGAAGTGATGTAATAATGAATGATGTTTTTGGTTTGACAGTAAGCACTGACACGGAGGAATACCTATAATACCATGGCCTCAGAAAAAAGGCAAACTATCTGTGCCTGTTAAACTAAATCAAAAGCAGTGACAGGGTGGTGAAAGGACCCAAGGGCAGACAGACGTAAAGACGGCACAAACTATTTATTAGGCCAAAAATTCCAGTAAAATAGTCCAAGTCAATAACCAGAGGTGGGATACAAGTACAAAAATAGAGGATGGAGGCAAAGTAAAAAAAATAAAAATAATAATTAAAAAAAACTGTCAAAGATCTAAAAAGCAGAAGGCAACAACACACAAGGGCGATCCAAAACTCACAAACAGTGAGCAAAGGAAATCAAACCAGGAGGAAGCAGAACTCGGAAAAAGGCTCATTAGAGACTTAGGGAACTGAGACAAACTCACAGAGAGGAGAAAACAGAGAGTTTAAGTAACTGGGGACAATATCAGGGGAACACAAGACGGGTGGAGAGGAGAGTAGGAGAGCAGAGAAGGGAGTGGTTACAAACAAGGTGATACAAAACAATGAGGAAGAATAGGGAATATTGACAAGCAGTCAAATATTTTTTTTTTTTTTTTTACTGCAGGCTATTGGTTTGAGTGCAGTTTTACTCCAGCTGTGATAGCGGTTTACTTCTCACATGATTCCATTGCAACTAATAAATGAATCACTCTAATTTTTTTGACATCAAATATTTTATAGGTACGTACAACAAATGGCTGCAAAAGGTCAAAAAAGTCCAAATGTCGAGAAATGTCAATTTTTACTTGATGGGTTCACATATGCATTGAAGGCATCAGTAATAGGTCCACATTGTGTCTATCTTGTCACTGCTGGTGGGGAAAGTAATAGCCTCATTGCAAAGCTCAACAGTTTAGCTCATTTTAAATATGCATGTAGGTAACACCATTCGTGTCTTTGCCCTCCCTCTGTGCTGTGGCTCAGAGTTACTGCAATAATTCCATTGCCATTTATCACTCAGTACATCCGGATTCAACCAGGATAAACACAGACTGCACACAAATGACGAAAGGGAAATAATGATTAATGTATATTTTGATAATGAAACTGTTAAAGTAAAATAATAATAATAATACAAAAGACAGAAATAGTCACAAGAATTTACTAAGTGTCTCATTCTGTTGTACATCCTATATGTCAACCTCATTGTGTTTCATGATTTCCCGTCCCTAAAGACTACAGCAGAAATATTGCTAATGTTGAAAAATTTTATTGAGGATGGGGAATAGGTGGCATTTCTTTGTTGAATTGCAGCAAAAATAATTTTTGAGCAGCACCGACCAATCCTAAGATTGTACGGAGGCCACGACTGTTCTCCCTATGATTGGATGGCGACTGCCCAATCATTTCTTACTGGTAAAGAAATTATGGGTGTTGTATTACAAGTTAGACAGTTGACAATTGACAATATTATATTAGACATTTGTTACTTTTGTCTGTTTTCTGGGACCAAATGACAAACCCAAGCTATAATCTACATTTAAAATCTAGGACATATTTCTCGCCAGAATGTAAACACGGGTTCACCTATGTGAATTGTTATATGCTCTTAGCATGTGAAATAAATAGACAATACAATGTGGCTGTAATTCTACTCTTAAAGTGACAATTTGGTCTTTAGTGGATGCAAACTTACTCTCTTAGAGCTGAATTAACACTGGAAATTGTAATACTCCTAAACAAGCCTACAATTGCAGAGAGAGATAGTGCCCTTATACTGCTTAAAGTGGACACTTGAGCTGCCAGTTGAATGGGTGAGATGTCTGCTGTCTCTCACTGAAGACCCCAGTGCTAATAGTACTTAAGTCACAAAATTGAGGCAGTGGACTTAGGAGACTATAAAAGACATTTCCCATCCTTACCTCAGAGTGTGAATATGTGACTTAAGTACTTCTAGCATTAGGCTCCTCAATTTCCCAGTCATTTTGCATGCAGGTATCACAGGCCCCTTTCACAGCTCATAATTGCTTTTCTCTGACCCCGAGTCTCGGCTCCTAAACAGCCCCGTGGCACAGGCGAATCAAAGCTTCATTCGTAATGAAAGGCAGCTGCTCACATTTCCTTATTCATGACTCATCCAGTGGTTTTATAAAAATATATCGGACGATATATTACCACTGCTTCAATATTTATGTGATCTCCAGCTGAATTTCCCCTTGAGTTTAAACCCTTTTTGACTGCTTCACTCCTTGTCCGTCACTCACAGATTCTCACATCACTTGTGCCTAAACATTGTGCTTTGACGTGCAGATCACTCTCGTGAAGCGATTTGTAAATCATTGCTTGACGCAAGAAATATGTTTTTAATATACATTTATTAAGCAAAAATTACTAACCACAGTCATATGCAAAATCAAGACTGGCATGCCAGAGATTATTAGGTACAGTAAGATTCCTAAATAAGGGCTCAAAACCCAGTGATTCACCCGCTCAGGTCTTTTGTTTGAAGGTGAAAGTGTAAAGACAGTGAATGTAGATGCACAAGATAGTTATTCTTCCATGTCTCATGCTGCACAAATGGAAAATGTGTGAAGTTATGATGCTCACAGGTATCCCATAATTCCTGTGCTAATCTGATGTGCAGTATGTTACGGTGCTCTGTGCAATTTTAATAGATATATGGAATATTTGTCCTGCATATTTTTTGTGTTTGATGGGAAGCCACTTACTGAATGAGGTTAATATATGATAAGCTGCCATAATAAGACTTCTTCCATGTGGGTTGTGAGTCTATCACTTATTGCTTGCTTTTTCATTTTCGCACTCTTGTATTTTCCAAAAAGATGACTCATGAATGTACTCAATGCTCACCTGTAGAAGCAAGCCAAAACGAGCACAAAAAAACTGAAAGTGAATGGATGAACTACAAAACAGTTCCATCTTCATAAATTAGATTTCTCTTTGATTTGTGATTTTTTAAACTTGGAAAATATCTGATTCTGCACACATATCCGTCGATAATTATATTTTATATTTTTGATTCATTTTAAAATTCCACAGTGGAGAGCTGGAGGGATGGCCAGTGGGTTCCGCAGTATTCAGGACAGTAAAGAGTCACACGTATGCAAACACCAAACAGAGTTTCATGGGAGAGTATTTCTGGCTTGGTCATGACTGCATGTATTGGCAGATTAATCCATCTGTTCATATAGCTATGGATACAGGTTCTTTCCATTAAAAATAATCATTATACTCCAAAATAAAAAATAATGGCCAACACTTCTACATTAATGTTACAGATTCAAGACCAATTTTGAAAACAAGAACAGCTCAATCAAATACCAACTCCCTAAAAGTTTTATTGCTCTTTAAAAATTTGATTATATTTATGATAATCTCAAGATTTGGTGTCGGTGACAGATGAAATATGAAGGACCCTGGAAATGGAAACTTTAAATCATGTATATTAGCGTCATAAAAGTGTTCTGAGTTTTACTGCATGGTGACGTCAACAGTAAGCTCCAGTTTTTTTTTTATTGGCAATTCTCCATTTTTACACTTAACAGCCAAAATGCCTCAATAACAATGTCTTCATATCTTTTCTCTTTCCTTCAGCTTGTAAGTCGTACTTTTTTACTGTCAAAAGCTACTTTGGGGCATTTTATACAGCTCTCTCTCTCTCTCTCCCTTCCTCTCGCCCTCACTGGATTGAAGTGTTCCTACACACTCTCTTTGCTTTCTGCCAATCACTTTCCAATGCGCAGGATGCCTTTGCCCTGGCTCAGACTGATGTGTGAAATGCTAATAACAATGAGCTATGATTGACATGAAAAGTGTGGATTTCTGTGACGCGCTGAATGGGATCAGCCTGGAATTTCTCTCCATTTATCTCTGTATCTGCAGGGAAGCTTCTCTCAGCAGAAAGAGTGTCCAGTGGGTCCAGCTCAATTTCCCAAAAAGTAAGGCCCTGTGGCCCACACACTCACACACACACACACACACACACACACACACACACACACACACTCACACACAGACACATCACACACACACACACACACACTCACACACAGACACATCACACACACACACACACACTCACACACAGACACACACACACACACACACACACACACACACGACACATCACACACACACGCTCACACACAGACACATCACACACACACACACTCACACACACTCACACAGACACATCACATACACACGCTCACACACACACACGCCACACACACACACACACACACACACACACACACACACAGACACATCACACACACACACTCACACACAGACACATCACAACACACACGCCACACACACACACACACACACACACACACACACACACACTCACACACAAACACACACACACACACACGCAGGCACACACACACACACACAGGCACACACACACACACACACTCACACACAGACACATCACACACACACACACACACACACACACACACAGGCACACATACACACACACACAGACACACACACACACACACACACACACACACACACACACACACACACACACACACACACACACACACACACAGGCACACATACACATCACACACACACATGCACACAGACACACACACACCCACACACACACACACACACATACGCATCAAACACACCCACACACACACAAACACACACACAAACACACACACACACTGTGGCCCATTCAGCTCATCATCATCCGCAGAGGAAGTCAGTGAGGCAGCCGTGGAGTGAAACCTCTGCACCGAGTCTCTGAAGTTCTGGAAAGTTCAGGGAATCCCAAGGATAGGAGGAACAGAAGCATGATGATAGTCAGACACCCTGTAGGATAGGAGGACAAACACCTCCTCATCCCTCCAGTAGGTCAGGCCTGTTACACCGGCTTAAAGCATCTTCAGTCTCATTCCCTGCTGGCCTTAAACACACCCCTTATACCACAGCACAGTTTCACTGAGGGGCATGTGACCACTGAAATATATCTTGCATTAGTGCAAATATAAACTATTATTATTATTACTACAACAAAAACATCAACAATAATAATAAGATGATTATGATTTTTTTTGTATTGTTATTGCTGTAGTAGTGTCTGCCACTCATTAACATTACACTGCCATGCACATTTGTTTACTCCAACGTGTAGGTTATGTTGACGTGGTCTGGTTAACACAAATGGGCTAAAATATGAACTAAGTCACTGACACATCACCCTCCAACTTTCCTTGGGTTTGCTAAAAAGTTTTGTGAGCCCAGGTTGGGCAGTTTTGGAGTTACCGCCATGTTGTAAAAACTGGAGCCCAAGAATGTGCAATAGTGAATAAATGTCATTTCCTCCCATTCTTCCTAAAAAAAAAAAATAGTACGGGATCTTCACTCTCAAATTTTGTGTCTCAAAATGCGCCACATGCTCTTTTTTGGGGACAAGTCAGGACAGCAAGCAGGCCAGTCCAGCACCCACATCCTCTCTCTCAGCAGCCATACCTTTGTAATGTGTGCAGAATGTGTTTTTGCATTGTCTTCTTGAAATGTGTATGGGTGTCTCTCCAAAAATCCTGTCTTAAAAGAAAAGTATGCTGCTCCAGAATCTCAGTGTACTTTTCAGCTTTATTGGTGCCTTCATAGAGGTGCAAGCTTTCCTTTCCTAGGGCACTGATGCAACCCACACCATGACAGAGCACGGCTTTGGACTTGTAGCTTGTAACAGTCAAGATAGTAATTTTCTTCTTTGGTCCAGGGCACACAGCATCTGTTTCTTCTAAGAAAAGAAAATACCAGAAATATTTCTTTGTCTGACCACAAGACACGTTTCCACTGTGGTATGGTCCATTGCAGGTGCTTCAGAACCCAGAGAAGACAACAGTACTTCTGGACACTGTTAACATGAGGCCTCCATTTTACACTGTAAAGTTATAACTGGCATTTGAGGATGCAATTACTTACTGTAGCATTGAAACAGATTGTCAAAGTAGCCCTAAGTCCACATGGTCATTGATGGAGTAGCGTCTGAGTGATCGGACACCACGGGTATTCAAAAGTCCACAATTATTCACCAAAATTCCTCCAGGTTTTTTGAATCTTTTAATTACGTTATGCATCATAGAGGGTAATATATCAATATTCACCTCCTAGCTTTCATTTTAGAACATTCTTTTTAAAGTTTTCAATGATTTTCACATCATTTTCACAATTACTTGAGGACAAATTGTGGATACTCTGCCAATCTTTGCTCCTGAAGGGCTAATCCTTTTTAGATGCTGCTTTTGAACCAAATCATGATTACAATCATCTGCTGATATCAGCTGTTTCAATTCACTTCATTATCCTATTATTTACCTCATTAGTCATCCTCAATTTCCCCCATCTCCACTTTTTTTTTAACACATTGCAGGCCTAAATGTAAGGGATGGATGTATATTTATAAATAAAATATCAAGTTGACCAAAAAAAAGAAAGTCTGCCCGCAATGAAGTGCAAGTCAAAGTGAATTCAGAAATCACTGTTTTCTATTTTCATGTACACTTTCTGTACTGTCCCAAATTTTCCAGGTTGGGGTTGTACAATTCATGGTAAAACAGCTACTTTTGTATCCTCGTCCATTTTTTTACCGGTTGACAATAATATCAAGCAAGTAACAGACATTTGAAGGAGCTTTACTTTGAATGTATTGTGTTGTGTAGTGTAGTGTTGTGTTGTACAGGATAAATATGATTTATCTACATTAAACTTGCCTCAGCTCTGGGTCAATCTAGTACTGAGTCTGAGCCTGCAGTTTGCCGGGGTCAGTACAGTATTTTACTGCCTTGGCCCAAATTCAGGTACAACTTCCTCAAAATCATACAGGTCACTGCATGCGTTGCCAAGAATCCAAAACATCATACCACATAGCACAGAACACCAAGACCAAACAGTATACACTCATACATCCTGCCATCTATAAGTACTTATTTCTTTTTGTTTGCCCAAAGGACTGCTTTTATTTTTATACTGCCCATTTTTATATGTAAATACGACTTAAATAAATCATGTTTTTCCATCCAGCATACACCTCCCTCAGCCATTCTATTACAACCTGTTCCTTGAAACCAGTTAAGTGGTGGCCTCTGTCATGTTTACCTTACTGCATAGCTGAGCTGGATTCCGGTCAGACAGACTGTATTGGGTTTTTTTTTCTTTCCTTTTTACATTCTGAGATGACATATTGAAAGACGCTCTTTTGTTCTTGTACTACGATGTCGTTTCCCACGGCAAATCACTCCCAATCCCTTAAAGTAATTGCGATCCTCGCGTTACACCATTGTTGCATTCAAGGACAAATTCTGGCAGCAGCTCTTCCTATCCCGTCTAGGAGCAAATACATTTTTAGTATGTATAGCTTCACATAACTTTTCAAACAGTCGAAAATAATGTTGATTATTTCCCACATGACTTAAGTTGATCTAAGAAATGAAAATAAAACATTAACTTGCAAACCTTGTTAAGGTCTAAACGTAGCATCGAATATATTCTAATGCTACAGATTTATGACGATTTTACACTAGCATGCAGTTAAATTCAAAAGCGCGTGAATATCGCATTTGGTGACAAGACATTCTACTAGGGCTACGAACCCTTTAAACCCTCCAGGAAATTCATGTTTTTTTTTTTTTTTTTTTTGTGGTCTCTCTCTATGGGTCTGGGAAAAAGCAATCTTTTTCGCTGCGCAGTGCGAAATTTCGAGGCACAATGCGCCTTAACAAGCGGTGTAATTTATAACCGGGTAAACACGTGGGAATACAATTATAGCACCATAAAATAAGCCACAACTACAGTGCGAGCACAGTTCTCGCGATGGGACGAGCCCTTCTCCATTCTTGTCTATTGTGAGAGTTTTCCTGTTCTCGCGTTGTTTCCGAAGTTTCCCACGCCTGTTGTTGTGGCGTCTGCCCTTTTCTCTCACTCTCCCTGCCCGACGTCCCCCCCCCCTTCCTCCGTCTTCCTCACCCGCCCCTTTCTCTCGTTCTCCCTCGCTCCTTCATCTCCAGTCTGCTTCTGTTGTCTCGGCAGCGCGTTGGTCTGGGGAGGAAGGATCTCGCGAGAGTTGGAGTTTTGGTGAGAGTTTGTGGAAGATGGCGCCTGTTGTGACAGGGTGAGTATAAGATTCAGAGCTGACGGTGGCCGAAGAGTTAAAGTGGAATTTACTAACTGGAGTAAGATTAAATGGTTTCGCTCGGGCTCAGACCAGCTGGCTTTCCCGTTCCTTTTAGCCTGTTATTCTCCGTAATGGCTGCAGGCTTCCCCCTCTCCTCTGAGTGTATTGTGTGTATTTCACTGTATAGACTGCGCCGTGTTGTGGGTTTTTCTCGGAGCCCGACGGCGGTCCGCCTGCACCCGGAGTTCAGCTCGGCGGCCGCGGCTCCCTCTGCGCACCAGACAGCGACACGAGTGCAGAAAAAAAATCACTGTTTGTTTTTCCTCCTTTTTGTTTGGTTCCCGTTTGGTAGTTTTCCCAAAACAATAGTTCTTATTTTCAATTTAACAAGCGATTTGAATGTTTGTTTTAAAATGCATCGCTGTGTTTTATTATTAAAACGCACCAGTTTTTTTTTTTTTGTTATTGTGTCCCTTTCTGAAGTCCCGTTCGCCCCTCTCTGTTTAAACTTCGCCTGAATGCTCTCGGCCGCTTGCGTGCTCGCTGGCTAACGTTAGCTCACCCTAACGCGTTAGCCATATTCTCACCGATCGTGTGGGAGCTCCTGCACACGCTTTCGGAAGCGCCTGCGTGTGTATTTCCAGTGTTAAGTGTAAGTTTTCCAGTGTTAAGTGTAAGTTTTCCTGACGGCCTGCTGGCTTTCCGCTCACTGCTGTACTGATGAACGGTGCAGACAAATGATTATTTAATGAGGAGTGCAACTAAGGACATTAGCTGGCTAGCCTGCTAACACAAAGATGCCCAGTCGGGCTGGTGGATTTTCCTTATTTCTTAAATAAACGTAGGTGTGATGTTTTTGGGGAAAAAATGAAAAATGTATATTAAAAAAAAACTCAAAGAAGCTAATGTGGAAGTTCACGCGTTTTTGGACGCATGCAGATTCGTGGTCAGTTTTGGGATAATATGAAATGTTTGTTAGCTATGTGGCGAGCTGACTTGATGAGGGGGGTAAAACCTGAGAGCCCAGAATGTAATGTTCGTTGCTGCCCAGCGTAAGCGAGCTGTTCTCTGAAGCTCATTTATCCCGGTGGGATGGCGAGCTGTGCTGGAGTGATGGGCGGTCGGGTCAGATGCATGGCGGAATCGTTAAGCTAGCGAGCGAGCGGCAGTCACTGTCGAGGTTCCTTCTGAACCAGCTAACTTACACTAAACACTAACTTAAACCATGTGAATTCGCAGAAGTGGAAGAGTTGCCGCATTGGACGAAAATGCTTTTGTTGGCGTTCATTTGTGTATTTGGAATAATTTCCGATGCAGTTGGGTTCAGGTGGTGGCGGAGGCTGCACATTACATTTATCTGACTTGTCCGACTTCCATAGCGACATGTGAAATCATTGCATTTAGTTCTGAAGGTGCGTTAACTTGAAGCCATAATTATTGCTTTTATATTGGGAAAGATCTGCTCGGTGTCACGGTAACCTGCCGAGTTTGTGTCAGTGTGTAATTTAGCTGTCTTAACAGCAGTATCTATGAGAGTTCCATAATGCCATTTTTAACTTAATTTTGCAGTGCTGAATACCTGCATGAAAAGTTAAGTTGCGTTTTTTGGTACCGATGTTTGCTGTTTGCCGTAGCACTTAAATTCTATAACTAAAATGAACACCGTATGAAAATTCGTTGGCCACTGGACTAATGTTGGCCAGCGTAAATGAGCGCCGTATGATGACCACTCGTTGTTGGTCGGAGTTTAACAGTGCCTAGTGCGCATGGGTGGATGTGCCACGCATGGACTGGTAAATATGTGATCGGAATAGACAGCTCAGTGGGTGACGGTCAGTTCGTTGGGCGGGTGGGGGTTGTGAAATGAGCATTTGTGGGCTCTCCGCGTTGCTTGGGTTGGTACTGTTTCGACTGAGAAAATAACGATCTAGCTGCCGCGCCACCTGTCCAGATATCTTGCCTTGGATTTTTTGGAGTACGGGGAGGGGAGGGAAAACAGCCAGAAGGGCAGATAATTGGCAGGTTGACGGCTGCTGTGGAGATCGCCGGTGTCAACGGTGGCAGCTAAAAATCGTTGACCCGCTGCTCACAGCTGTGACCCCATCTCCCGCAGCGCCAGCACAAACGCGCTACGGGCGCATCCTGGGGCCAAGAGGCTGGACTCGGGCAGGTCTCTGAAGCTGAGCTTGGTACTCATCGGAAGTTTGTTTTTGTGCGGGCTTCTTTCGAGATGTGTGTGTATTGCTCGGTGAGCTCTCCTTCTGCCTTTGAATCCAAGGGATCCATGGAACAATTCTATCATTTCCGGATTATTTGTCTTTCTTGTGCTGTTGTGTGCTACGGTATTTTCAAATGCTTAACATATAGTTTTTCAAATAAAATAAACTTTTTTAAATTAATATTTCAGTGTTTTTTTTCCCCTTCACAGTGTGCGTTTTGGTGGGCCTGCTTTACGTTATGTGGTTAAAATGAATGTAAAAACTCATTGATCTCTCAATGAGATAAGTCCTCTGTGAAGCTGTGCTCGGGTTATGGCTTGTGAAAAATACTTTTTAGGGTTTTTGCATAGGAAGGGTGTAGTTCCCCAATCTAGGGGTGATTCAGATCCTGAATCATATTGGGTGGACTTCACACGCGTGTAGAAATGTTTGCATCATGAAGAAATCAGAAATGAAAACTGAACCGTTATGTGAAGTCGGCTGAACAATTTGTCACTTTATTTCCAAGGTTGGGAACATGGCTGTTCAGGGTGGATTTGTACTGTATCGATGGAGGACCTATTGCTCCGCAGTCATACTGCTTTGGCCATGAGCACGTGCTGTAAGCTTGGAGGAGACCTGTGGCAAATACTGGCATCTGCCCTCATCCAGTACGCTTCTATATTTGTGCTTCTCCCATATTCTGCACCCCCCATCTTGTTGTATCCCCTGCAAGGAGTTGTGGGGGTGTACACTGGAACCAGCTTGTTTGTCCATTTGTCCGTCCATCCGTCCGTGGCCGCAGTTTTGTCCGGAGGTTTTTTCCTGAACCACATGGTGGATGTGTTTCAAGCTGGGCTTGCATTATCATCATCAGGACAACCTGTGCACCTGCAATTTTGAAAGTGGTCTGACATATTTTCATGGATAGTTTGCTGTTTTTTGACTTGGAAATTGAATGGGAGAGTTTTGTCCGGGACCTCATTTATAAAGTATATAGCGGATTGTTTTCAATCTAGGTATGCGATTTAACTAAAATGAGAACCTGAGCTCCTGCAATTTTGAAAGTGAGTGGACTCATTTTCATTGAGATTGTTGTTTTTCGACTTGGATATTTCAGTTTTGTGGGTATCATTTGATTGCCAGCTCTCTGGGCTGACTGGCTGAAATGGGTAGAAATGGACCCGGCGGAAGAAACGGATTCGTGGACGGGCACTTAATATACTCGGGGGGGGCATTATGATTTTTCAGCATAATGAGTAAAATCATAGCGAAAGCCGTTTTTTTTTTTTTTACTTCTTGAAGGATATTTAACAAATAAAGCCTAATTTCATTCATTGTCAGTAGCAGAATTATTTTGTAACAAGCGTTCTTGGCATTGTCTGCGGTGCTGAACTGGACAACGGCCGAAATCCTATGCGGAAAGGCAACTAAAAGACTAGTTTCTCTCGCTCCTTAGAAACACTGACTCGCACAAAGACAAAGACTGAAACGGATATATCTTTAGAGGGTCTCTCTCCATTTATGTAACTCTGCTGAACGACTTATGCAACAACATCGGCACAGCAGAAAAAACACTTACAATTGGAACAAGGGGCCGAAATTTTGCGACCTATCTAAATATGCTACCTCGCGGTTCTGCGCATGCGCAAACCTAAAATCTTGGGCTGTTTCTTCGCTCATATCTTAAATGTCTTCAAAAATCATAAAAATACATTTTTTTTCAGTGCGCCTTTTGACCTGCAAGCGTTAATATATTTGCATGTACACGCTGGGTTTTCCTGAAAATGCAGAAATTAGATGATGATGGCGTATATGGGCATATATCTTCAAACAAACTTATCCAACTCATAACATCTGCTTGTGTTATAATTTAACAAATAACGAGGTTACTACTGTAGACTGATTCATATTGCAATATTACGGCGAAAACAAAGACTTCACGATCGCTTTGCATTACGGTAGCATTTTTTGACAAGGCAGCATAAATTGTCAGAACACCGGCCGATGGCAGCAGCCGACTGCACACCGTAAATTACCACTAGCTATGTGATCCATTCACATTAAGTACGCAATAGAACAGCCATATCAAACCATAAAACTAAGCTATATGCTCCTCGCAAAACATTGAAACAAATGCAAAAATATACTCAAAATAATTAGGCCAAGCCTACTCCATGCTTTGACATTTGCAGTAATACAAAAGCCCACATTATAGCCTATCGAATCGTGTTTTGCACCCACAAGCAACATTGTAATAAAACCGTTCAGTTCATAAGAACACTGTAAAATTCAAAATTGCAGACTACAGGCTAGGCCTATATGTAGGCTAACAGTAAGGCTACCGGACTTTTCTTGACTCGGCTCGCTCAAAGTCCGCATCTGCAGACAGACAGACAGACAGACAGGAATGGGGGCGCAGTGAGGTCGAGTTTGTAATGTTTTACAATACCTAGCCGGGACTCTGAAAAGTAAATAAAGTAGCCAAATGGCGACTTACCACTAAGGCGACGTTTTTCGACCAAGTGAAATCTCTGAAAACATTGTGTTTCCACTCATCCCTGAACTTTTTCGTTAAATCCTTTAGCTTACGTTACATGTACAACTTAGCGACGCAATATAGATAGATAGATAGATAGATAGATAGATAGATATATATATATATATTTTTTTCCCTCCAGAGTTCCAGGGAAGACACACTCTGCCTCTGATTGGCTAAACCTAAGACTGACCGTAACCTCAACTTTAACCAGTCTCATCACCGAAAATGACAAGGAGCACTTTAGTCCATTCGGCGGGCAATGCCTCTCGCGCTCTCTCGTTTTCTCTTTTTGTCCCGGGGAGTCCGATGGCTTTACTGTTAAATAATTATGCCTAGTACATACGTAAAATTATTTGATATATTTAATTCTAATGATTTGTTTTAGTGTTAAGGTTTGTCTATCACGTTTTTGCCCCCCCATGTACGGGACTCTCGTCAGGGCAGGCACAGGTGACTCAGTGAGCGGGCCTGTGGACCCCCAGTGCCCCCCGTTGCTGCCAGGTGTGGGTAGAAGTCGTCCCTCTGGGCTGACTGGCTGAAATGCTGCATTTCAGGACCGATAAATAAATGTGCTGCATTACTAATAAACAGAGAGGACATTACACACCTAAACCTCACTGAACTCTTTTAACCCTTAGAATGATGTATGATATTAATAATTTAATATCACAGCTGTTGAAAACCAATCATGTGGCAGCTTGTTTAAAAGAGCTCCCGCAGGGGAGCTCTTTTAAACAAGTTGCCACATGATAGGTTTTCAACTGCTCAGGATTGTTACATTTACAACCCCAATTCCAAAATAGTTGGGATGAAGTGTAAATTGTGAATAAAATCAAAATGCAATGACTTTCAGATCACATGAGCCAATATGTTGTTTACAATATTACAGAGATAACATTTCAAATGTTGAAACTGAGACATTTTACATTTTTATCCACAAAATGAGCTTATTTCAAATTTTCTGGCTGCAACAGGTCTTAAAAAGTTGGGACACGTGCAAAAAAGGGCTGATAAAGCAATTAATATAAAGAGAATCAGCTGCAAGAACATTTAGCAAGTAAGTAAGTTAACTGGCATCAGGTGTGTAACATGATTGGCTATTAAAGGGATGTCTTAGAGAGGCTGTTTCTCAGAAGTAAAGATGGCCAGAGGCTCTCCAACCTGTGAAGGCTTGCGTAAAAAAATTGTGGAATACTTTAAAAGCAATGTTCTCAACGTCAAATTGCAAAGGCTTTGAAGGTCTCATCATCGACAGTGCATAACATCATCAAAAGATTCGGAGAAACTGGAAAAATCTCTGTGCGTAAGGGACAAGGCCAAAGACCTTTACTGGATGCCCATGATCTTCGGGCCCTCAGACGCCACTGCATCACTCACCGGCATGATTCTGTCATTGACATTACTAAATGAGCCCTGGAATACTTCAAGAAACCACTGTCAGTAAACACAGTCTGCCGTGCCATCCACAGATGCCACCTAAAAACTCTATCATGCAAAAAGGAAGCCATTGTTGAGCATGATCCAGAAGTGCCGCCGTGTTATGTGGGCCAAGGCTCATTTAAAATGAACTGTAGCAAAGTGGCAAAGTGTCTTATGGTCAGACGAGTCCAAATTTGACATTCTTGTCGGAAATCATGGGCGTCGTGTCCTCTGGGCTAAAGAGGAGAAAGACCACCCCTCCTGTTATCAGCGTTCAGTTCAAAAGCCAGCATCTCTGATGGTATGGGGATGCATTAGTGCATATGGTGTGGGACACTTGCATGATTTAAAAAGCTCCATGAATAAGGTTTAAGAGCAACATATCGAGGGCTGACTGCAATAAACAGTTATGTCCAGATGTTTTACATTGGACATAACTGTTTATTGCGGTCTGCCCTCGATATGCTCCCCTCCAGATGACATCTATTCCAGGGAAGGCCTTGTGTATCTCAGCAGGACAGTGCAAAACCACATACTGCAGCTATTACAACAGCATGGCTTCGTAGTAGAAGAGTCTGTGTGCTGAATGGCCTGCCTGCAGTCCTGATCTTTCGCCGATTGAGAACATTTTGCGCATAATTAAATGAAAAGTCCGTCAAAGGAGACCCCAAACTCTCCAGCAGCTGGAAGCCTGTATTAAACAAGAGTGGGATCAAATTCCAATGGCTAAACTCAAGAAACTTGTCTCCTCAATGCCCAGACGCCTCCACTCTGTGTTAAAAAGAAGAGGGGATGCCACACCATGGTAAACAGGCCCCTTTCC
Organism: Gymnothorax javanicus; assembly: GCA_029692085.1. Taxonomy (NCBI): domain Eukaryota; kingdom Metazoa; phylum Chordata; class Actinopteri; order Anguilliformes; family Muraenidae; genus Gymnothorax; species Gymnothorax javanicus. The sequence goes on along the minus strand of CM056201.1, from coordinate 110,921,130 downwards.
CAACTTTTTTTGAGACCTGTAGCAGCCATCACATTTGAAACAAGCTCATTTTGTGCATAAAATTGTAAAATTTCTCAGTTCCAACTTTTGCTATGTTATCTCTGTTCTATTGTGAATAAAATACTAGCTGGTGTGATTTGAAAGTCATTGCGTGATTTGCATTGATTCACAATTTACACTTTGTCCCAACTATTTCGGATTTGGGGTTGTACATTGATGTACATAATGTACAGAAATGACCATATCTGGAATTACCAACAGTATTGCAACAAAATGATGATTTTTCTACCTGAAGGAATGCTGGTTTGAAAATGATTTTTGACACAAGTGAAGATGACATGAAGGTCCCCTTTGCACAAAAATTTCATTCCCATTAACCCCTTCCCACGTGCTTTTCAGGGGGTCCAAAAATAGGGTATTTAGGGGGTCGGACCCTTTTCACAGCCAAATTTCAGCATATTGTAAATGTCCTAGAGTTGTTATTCCTGCATTAAAATGATGCCACTTCAGGGTTCTTTCAAAGCAATATTCATTCTGTTCCTCCAGGGACTGGGCGTGGCTGTCAGGATCCCCAGAAAAAGCAGATTTGGTTCGAAAATGCTCCTTGGGCCAGGCCCATTCTCTCCACACCAATGGGGTGTAGGATGCTGAGATTGGGTTTAAATGAAAGTATTAGGCTTGAATACGGTGTCCCCAAAATATGAGAGTCATACCTCTTATAGTTTTGGAGATATTCCATTTTATAGATGGCTAGGAAACAGACGGCCGAGCCCAAAAAAGTGCCACGCCCACTTTTTCGGACCCTTGTAGAAGGGAGACCATTTGGAGTATGAGTCTAATATTTTGGATTTTTCATATTTGGCCCATAAACTACAAAATATGTTAAAATGAAGCAAATCAGGCACCATGGACTGGGGAGTTTTCTTGAAATAGGTTGATTTCAAATGGAATGCCCCTATTATACTTCAACGACATGATGATTTGATATACTAAAAATCCACTAATTACAGGTACCAGTGTGATGGTTATATGAGCATCAGAATTTTCAGGTGTGAACATTGTAATCGCACATTTTTTACACTCTGGTACAAGGTTTTTCATAAGACCCAGATGAGTGCCATGATGAACGAGCTCGGTCAGCCATTGCTGTAGAACATGTAGGTGGTAAATGCATCCATCACGGTGTGAATATTGGTGCGCACTCAGTCTGTCTTCTGCCTGCCTTTCAGGACATGTTTTTTAAATTTATTTTTATTTGTCTGTCCTGGTGTCCTCCCTTTCTATCCTGAAAAAAATGACTTGCCCCCACACAAGGTCTAGCTCAGAGCTGAAGCTGAGTCCCCAGTGTGTGTAATTACGCCATTAAGCCCCCTTATTACCGGGTTTCCCTGAGAAGGAAACGAGGTATTAAACGAGGTGCGTGAGGACGCTGAGCTGTCCTGTTATATGGGGTACAGAGAGATGCTGGGGTGACCCTGTGAACAGGGCGAATGCTGGGCTGTCACTGGTATTTTCAGTGAAACATCCTGAGGGGTGAAATGCTGAGGCCTGACTGTGATGTTAAAGGGAGTGTGGGTGGTGCCCAGTGTTAAAGGGGCGTGTGCAGATGACTTTGGGGACAGTGTCCCTATAAAGGCTGATCTTTCCCATCAGAGGGGGTGCAGGTGGTGCTGATTCATCTTTGGGGGTTGGGGGGGGCCGTCTCCTCGCTGGAGTTTTTGGTCAGACCTCCTGACCCGCGGTTCGAATGCAGCTCTGCCAAGGAAACTTCCTCCATCCCTCTTCTGCAGACCAGGGCTATCAGATTGAGATTAGGGGAATATGGAGTTGATTCAGGTAATATATTTTACATAAATGTTGGCATAGGGCAGTGTGCTGCTGATCTGGCCTCTCCCAGAAAAGACTTCTCCTTAAGCGCAAATCATGCAGATATTATAAAGTGCTGGGGTAGAATGCATTAGACGGGGAATTAAAATGCGACAGGCTGGCGGGGTCTGGCCGTGGACTGTCCGTTTTCTTCTGAAACGCACTCCTGATGTCATTTCTCTAAAACACACACACACGGGCAGGAGAGGAGGAGTGAGCTCATGTCATGATGGAGTTAGAGTTGCTGGACGGATGAAGACCACCTTTTTCACTGGGGTGAAAGAGTGATATTGAAGACTGGTGTCTGGCTAGAGCTGTGATGAGGGGGTACTGTACAGCACCAGACTCAGAGAGAGCGCTGGGGACTCATGTTCATGCATGAGTCTGCGTCACTGCTCTCCTCAGATGGCCCTGTACCCGTGGAAGTGATTCTGACGTTACACTGAATACACCCATACATATACAGCCAAGCTGCATGTGTCAGATGGAGCTCTGCTGTGTTACGACAGCATGCAGAGGGCCTCTGGCCTGGAGGGAGCCGGAGGTGAACCTCTGTAGCTGCGCCTGGGTCCTGGAGCTCTGGAGCTCTGTGGCTCGTCACTCACTGCCCTGGCACTGATGACAAAGGCTCCGCCTCCGCCTGCGCCGTCCAATAGCAGGGGACCGGCGGAAACGAACGCGCGAGAATCACCAGCGAGCTTTTGACTCATTCAGTTTGGCAGGATCTAAGCTTGGCAGCAGGCATCGTACTGGTCCTCGGCCACACGCAAGCGTGTGCGTGCTTTTCTGTGTGTGCACTTGTGTGTTTCTGTGTGCCTGTGTGTCTGGATACGCGTGTCGGTATCTGGGTATGTCTCCCCATGTGGCACGAGGAGAAGTGTGTTTGTATGTGGTATGTGTGTATGTGTGTGTGCGTGCATGCATGGTTGTGCATGTATGTATGTACGAGTACATGTGCGTATGTGTGTGGGGCGTGTGTGCGTTTGTGCATTTGTGTGTGTGTGTGTGTGTGTTGGAGTGGGGATTTCAGTAGATTCTTTCTGAATCACTGGAGTTTTTTTTTTATTTTGCTGGGGATTTACTGTCACTCTTGATTTATGCGCTTTGCGTTTTTGGTTTTCTTATGGGATTTTGTATTGTCAAAATAAAAAGTATGTATTTTTTTATCATCTGGAATGGAAAGGGATTGGCTTAATAATTTTCCTTCTCCGAGTTGCACAAACACAGAATATTGCTCATCTCTTTGGTAAAGAGCCACGATAATACACGAGGCAAAACCGATTCTCAACAGCCGGCCTGTTCTTCTGCAGGATTTATAAATTCAGGATTGAGTTCCACACACTTCTGCGCTGGAGTCTGTGCTGCAGTCAGTGCCCTGATTTACAGGCTTTTCTCCATCTGCTCACGTGCAGCTTCCTCGTTCGGAGAAGCCATCCTGTGTTGTTGGCAGCGATTGCTTTATCGCCGTGGGAACGCTTGTGTTTGTGTTTTTATTTGTACCTGCTGACCTCAGCGTTTTTGGGTTTCAGGATGTTTCATTGAAAAATCCGCCGGGCGATTCTGCGCAGCGCCACTTCTCTACTCTCATTCAGCAAGCTCTCTGCCAAGTGCTGCGTTTCGCAATCTCTGCAGCGGTTGGCAGAAATAAAGAACAGGAAAAGAAAAATTCGGTTGAAGCCTGAATTTTCCTTTTAAATTTCAAGGGGGGGGGGAAGGGTGGTGAAGTTTTCTGTTGGGTTCCTATTTTGGTTCTGGGTTTTGTAATTGAAAGAAAGGGAGTGAGGGAGGGAGAGTTTAGCTGTGGTTTATAAAAGGGGATGTGTGCGTTTCACAGACTGCACAGGCACGGCCTGCTGGCGTTTGGGCCCTGAAGGGGGCTGTGCTCTGTTCTGGATGTGGCGGGTATCGAGAGAGTGATGTTATGGCCCATGATGTCATCTCCCTGCTCTCCGCGGGCCTGAGGTTTGCGTGTCTCTGAATGTGCTGACAGGTCCGTATTCGGCACGTGTGAATGTGCTGGACCTTTACAGAGCGACGGAGTGACTCTGGGGTGCGCGAGGCACAGGATACACTTAAGCTCTTCCAGCAGAATGATGTCATTACGACCTCAGCCAATCACTGCTCAGCTCAGAAAACGGTCTGATTGTATCATTAGTGCAGTGTTTCTCTGTATCGCTGCCCTGCACATTTCAGCTCTCTCCCTGATCTAACACATCCAGCACAGCTCATGAAGTCCTACACAGATTCTCTGATGGGGCTTGTTAAATCAGGGAGCCCTCTCAGAAGTGCAAGACAGTGATACTCCACGCTGCCTGTGTGGACCCATTGACCATTTTAAGGAGTGCATCCTGTTCAAACATAATATAATATATTTTTGAAACTCTCCAATTGTTCAGTCCCTATTGGATTGATAAAAACAATGCTTTTGACAAGCAGGCATTATATAGAAGATGCACAAACTAGTGGGTGTGTAAAACTACATTGCATTTGCATGAACAAATCTCGGTAATTTCCATTATTCTAGTTTGGAGACTCTGGAAGAGATAAGCAAAGAAGTTCCTGCATAGGGCTTTGAATTAACGTTTTCCATGGAAATCATGTCACTTTGACTCCAAGCAGCGCTTTTGAGCGGCTGAATGGCGCAGGTGAGTGTGGAAGAGAGTGACAGGTCACTTCCTCTTCTATAGCACAGAGGAGCCAGATTCACGCTCTCAGCTGCTGAGCTGTAGCGCCTCTCAGAGGAGCGAGCTGATGGTTTGTTGGCTTTGATTTGCTAATTAGTTTGTTAGCTTTGCTTTGCTAGCGGTTTGTTGCCTGTGTTCTGTGAACGGTTTGTTAGCTGTGTTCATAGACGGCGCCAGGGAGGGGCTAGGTGGTGCTGTGGCTACCCCTGGAATCGCCATAACACCCGCGCAGCACCCCCAAGAAATTCCTGTGATTTTTATATTACTCGTGTCAGCAGCTTTCGAGGTTGAAAAATTCGCGGCGAGATTATGGAAGGACACTGTAGCACAAAAAACTTTCTTGAATTAATGAAAGAAATAAACATTTAGCGAATCTTCATACAAATACACTGTGTAAGTTTTGAAACCTTAGTGCTCGTCTTTATTGGTAAAATCTCCAGTGTTTGACTTCGTCTGCACACGCGATGAGCCACCGAGCTATGTGATGACAGTTTTCGAGCTAACCACCAGAAATACTGAAATCTGCAAGCCCATGTATACGATATCTGATCTCACTCCAAACCTCTATTTCCTTAAAAATAACTTATTGGCCAACTGTACTTTTAAAACTGGACATGATCGTTCTGCCACCCGGCGATAACGTTATAAAATGAAAACAAAGCAGATCGCAGCGGATCTGCTTTCAGATTAGAAACAATTCTATGTTCCGACAGTGGATGTTCTACGTATATTCGTGTAGTCCAGTGGCGGGCGGTGGACAGAGAACAAGGAGGGCGATAAACTGGTCTTGATCTGTTTTCAGTCAATTTCCTTGGTAAAAGACACTTGAATTCTCCCCTCTCGGGTGTAGCTAATTGTCTTCGTTAAGACAAGAAATCAAACGCACCAGTTGAATGCAAAAAAGAGCGCATTTCAATCTTTTTCAATTAAACAATCATTACGGACAGGTTTGACGACTTGCTTAGGATGTGACAAAATTTAACGCGGAAAATCCACAGTGGTTTTTTCGTGAAGAGTTGCCTATTTAAGGCATATGAATTAAACATTTTATAGTGTAATGTGGAAAAAAAAAGCCACTAGATGGCAGTATTGACAATTTTTTTTGTTAAGCCCAGTCTGGAGCTAGGTTTTTGGGCATGTCCTGGGCATGCCTCAGAGGGGAATGTCCCAGAGAATTGGAGAAAAGTTTGGAAGGTTGGAGGGGGCTGGAAAAGAGTATATAAGGAGAAAAACTGAGAGAGTGAAAGGTAGTAGGAGAAATTGCAAGGAGAAATTGTGGAAGGATACATTTGACCAGACCTGTCACTTCTTTTCAAGACCTGTGAAGCTTTTGGTGGATTTTTGCCTGTGTTGGAGCATTTTCCTGTCCCAGGACATCGCAACATAGCAGCCCCATCTCAATTACCAAGGGACTGTAAATATCTCATTTTTTTTTTTTTATTCAATCTTGGTCAGTAGAGTACAAAACCCAAAACCAGTGAAGTTGGCACGTTATGTAAATCGTAGATAAAAACAGAATACAATGATTTGCAAATCCTTTTCAACTTATATTCAATTGAATACACTGCAAAAGACAAGATGTTTAATGTTCAAACTGAGAAACTTTATTTTTTTTTTGCAAATAATCATTAACTTAGAATTTAAAGGCAGCAACACATTGCAAAAAAAAAAAGTTGGCACAGGGGCCTTTTTACCACTGTGTTACATCACCTTTCCTTTTAACGACACTCAGTAAACATTTGGGAACTGAGGAGACCAATTTTGAAGCTTTTCAGGTGGAACTCTTTCCCATTCTTGCTTGATGTACAGCTTAAGTTGTTCAACAGTCCGGGTCTCTGTTGTCGTATTTTACGCTTCATAATCGCCCACACATTTTCAATGGGAGACAGGTCTGGACTACAGGCAGGCCAGTCTAGTACCCGACTCTTTTACTACGGAGCCATGCTGTTGTAACACGTGCAGAATGTGGCTTGGCATTGTCTTGCTGAAATAAGCAGGGCGTCCATGAAAAAGACGTTGCTTGGATGGCAACATATGTTGCTCCAAAACCTGTATGTACCTTTCAGCATTAATGGTGCCTTCACATATGTGTAAGTTGCCCATGCCTTGGGCACTAATACACCCCATGCCATCACAGATGCTGGCTTTTTGAACTTTATGCCCTATAACAGTCCGGATGGTTCTTTTTCCTCTTTGGTCCGGAGGACACGGCGTCCACAGTTTCCAAAAACAATTTGAAATGTGGACTCTTCAGACCACAGAACACTTTTCCACTTTGCATCAGTCCATCTTAGATGAGCTTGGGCCCAGCGAAGCGGGTTTCTGGGTGCTGTTGATAAATGGCTTTTCGCTTTGCATTGTAGAGTTTTAACTTGCACTTGCAGATGTAGCGACGAACTGTAGTTACTGACAGTGGTTTTCTGAAGTGTTCCTGAGCCCATGTGGTGATGTCCTTTACACACTGATGTCGGTTTTGATGCAGTACCGCCTGAGGGATCGAAGGTCACGGGCATTCAATGTTGGTTTTCGGCCTTGTCGCTACGTGCAGTGATTTCTCCAGATTCTCTGAACCTTTTGACGATATTACGGACCGTAGATGATGAAATCCCTAAATTTCTTGCAATAGCTCGTTGAGGAATGTTGTTTTTAAACTGTTTGACAATCAGCTCACGATTTGTTCACTAAGTGGTGACCCTTGCCCCATCCTTGTTTGTGAATGACTGAGCATTTCAGGGAAGCTGCTTTTATACCCAATCATGGCACCCACCTGTTCCCAATTAGCCCGTTCACCTGTGGGATGTTCCAAATAAGTGTTTGATGAGCATTCATCAACTCTCTCAGTCTTTTTTGCCACTTGTGCCAGCTTTTTTGAAACATGTTGCAGGCATCAAATTCCAAATGAGCTAATATTTGCAAAAAATTACAAAGTTTACCTGTTCGAACATTAAGTAACTTGTCTTTGCAGTGTATTCAATTGAATATAGGTTGAAAAGGATTTGCAAATCATTGTATTCTGTTTTTATTTACGATTTACACAACGTGCCAACTTCACTGGTTTTGGGTTTGTAGGTTGTAGATTAGTTCAGAGTGTTTGTTTAATTAAATCTGTTAAAGTTTTAAAATTTTGTCTGTCATCCCTTGCTGTCCGCTGCGCCATAACAAATTGGGGCCATAACAAATTGACGCCATAACAGATTGGGGCCGTAACAATAGAATTTATTATTCACTCACCTAAACATTTTATTATAAGGGAAATTAACATGTTGACCAAGAACAATGATTGAAATCGTGTCACTAATCTCATCCATTTCGAGGGATGTTTTCCGCCCCCCCAGTTTTCCGTCCACCGCCCGCCACTGGTGTAGTCACAACCTTTTATTCGAAGCGTCGTGGCGAACATTTGACTGTTTTCTTTGCTGACGAAACTGGGTCAGTCTGACCAAAGTAAGGGAGGTTCCGATGCGACCGACATAACCGAAGACCGTTTAGCAAGACTCCTGATCCCCCATAGACACCCATTGTAAGAAATTGGTAACAATTCCTGTCTCCTAAGTGGGCGCGGTCGCAGAAGTGTTATGCGATTTGGAGGCGATTTGCTGAATGAATGCTGACCGGGTTATCCGTCGCATCTTGTTGTCAGAAGTGGTGGCCAAGTGAGCGAGCAATTAAACGTTGGGATACACAAGTAGCTATCTATCTTATATATGCATGTTGCGTGTATATTTCCTTTTACTTTGCTACATCAGGCATTTTACAACACAGCTAACGGCTGTACTCAGCAATACTAATATGACTTAGCTGGCCAGCCACGGCATTCGCGAATGTTTTTTGACATAAGTTTAAAAATTAGATTTTGGCTTGCTAGTGTTTACTCTTGGAGTGGTTGTTAGGTTTTGAACAGGATAATGTTTGACCATATCTGTATTTCCTTTTTTTTTCTGTGGGGCTCCCCGGTATAATAAAGGCTAAATTAAATACTCAAATTACGTAACGTATTTTATTGTAATTGGCATTAGCTATAGCTTGAAGGGCATTGCAACAGCTAGTTTAAGCCTATGAAGCAGACAGCAAGCACCTCCGCTCCAGATCTGCGCCAGCTCTGTGCCGGATCAGCTGGAGTCGGCACAGAGTCGGCGCAGATCCGGAGCAGAGGTGCTTGCTATCTGACACTATTCCTTACCTGTCTACATTCTTCGGAAAAGAAAAGATGGATAGCTTGTTCCTATTATTGCTGCACAACGTTTCGGCATTTTTAACGTGGATAGCCAACGCAAGATACACTTCACATTGAATTTTTGCGCTTTATTTTGCCGCTTTTCCCAGCTTGTTTAATATCCGATATCAATCCAGTACAAGATTATAGCAATCAAATATATACCTTTTCCTCTTTAAAAACAATTAAACATCGATGACAATAACAGTATTATCGAACATATAAACAAAAGCATTATTTCAGTTTGAAATTTTAATTCGTGGGGGTTCCGGCAGTTCATACTGTATTTCTGTATTGCCAGATGTTACGTGAGCGCCGCTGAGAGAGAGACACGGGTCTCGAACAAAGTTCATTTTCTCCTGATCTGTTGGTCTTAAGAAATGCCATTGCAGCACCAGAATATTTGGAAGATACAGTATGTGGCCTGTGAAAAATAAGTCCAGTATTTATTTAATTCTGTGACAATGGGGCGAAATAATCGGTGATAATCTGTGCTCACGTTCACTTCTCCCCATTGGAATCAATTCATTCAGGACCTGCTGCAAGTCTATCTAAAGGGGCGGGGCACCTGCGTGACTGACACCACAAATTACTCCTCGGTGAGGAGTCTTCCGAACATCCCCAAGATTCAGAGCCCCTTCTTTAAAGAGTCGAGCATCCCCATAGCACCCGCAAAAGAAAATCTCTGGCGCTGCCACTGGCTGTGTTCTGTTAACGGTTTGTTAGCTGTGTTCTGTTAACGGTTTGTTAGCTTTGATTTGGTTCAGTGCCTGGTACAGTGCCACACTGTGTAGTCTGGTTTCAAATTCTGACCACATCAACACTGATTGGGTTATGGCCCAGCAGAGTGGCATGTGATTGGTCGGATCTCTGTCTGGGGGGTGGGGGTGATCACATCCAGCCGGGATAGCGCTCCCCCCCCAAATCACATACCATTGACCTCAGCAGTCTGCCTGTGGTGTTCTCCTCCACTGAGGCCAGCACTGTACTCTTCTGCAGGGAGCAAAGACCTAAACACTGAGAGACGACCGTCTGCAGCCGTCTCTGTCTGCCTCACTTCAGGAGAGCGAGAGAGAGAGAGAAAATTAGAGATTTAAAAACAGGTTAAAAAATATCTTTGGGTGTCTGTGTGTACCTCACCTCAGTGCAAGTTTGGGCAGGTTTTGTTTCGTTCGTGTAGATTAATGGAGGATTTCGTCACACGATAGCGGGTACGAGAAACGGTGCCTGAGGAAATGGGGAAATGCTGCAGTCAGGAGTTTCTGTGTAAATTTCGCTGGGCACTCTGGGAGATTGCTCTGACTTCGGCGAGGGCTGAACTTGTCTGCCTGAGGTGTGGTCCTGTAACTGTAGAACGCGCAGTAATGATGTCTACATACTGTGTGTGTTTTCTGGAAAAGTATTTGTTGCCTTGGCAGCGACTAATGGGGCTCCAAATAAACCATAAACACCCCCATCCACTGAGACCCCCGCGGTGGCAACTATGGTGTCCTGTCCTGTCCAAAATGCGCCTGTGTGGATGCAAATAATACTTTCCTTTTTGGCAATTGAGTGAAGAGATCTACTGATTGGCCAGATTGTCTTTAAACCTGACTCCCAGCGGTTCTGGGCCCTCGAGGACAGTAATTCAGGGAGCAGAGGTCTGGGTTAGGGTTAGAATTGTGAAAAATCGGACACCCTGTCTTTTCTGTGGAGCTGAAATCCAGCGGTACTTCTGACCGTATGGTGCATGAGAGCCCTCCGCTTAGTGTTTTCTGTTGGACACTGTGCATGAAGCAGTGGAAATGGGACTGGATTTGTGTTCTTCAGGGACCTCCAAAAATCCTTAGTTACTTCTGGAGTCCTGATGTTTGTGTCCTGAAACACTGAAAGACCAAGATGTATGTCCATGTTCTTCAAATCCCAGTCCTAAAGCACCCAGACCTGTTGATGTGTACACCCAGTTTTTACCTGCGTGTCGGCTGTAATGGCAGTTGGGCTAGTCAGCTGCCCTCTGTGCCGTTAATTTCTTGGGAGGAACGAAAACCAGGGCTGGACCTGGATTTGAGGTCAAGAGTATCAGAGATGTATGAGGTTTTCTGTCTGCCTGCGTCTGAGGGAAGGGAATGATCTCTGGCTAAAATACGGTAAATGTGGCAGATTTGATTTTGTTTGTGTTCATCATTTGTGTGTGACCACTGTTGTTGGGTTCATGGCTCCTGTATATTGTTATTGGGTTGGGCGTGTGTCTCAACTATATTTTGCTTCTGTGTACCACTGTCTCAGTCCAGGACGCACGTCATTATTATCCAGGATGAGGCTTTTTACTGCCCCTCTCAGCTCGGACAGTTCTGCTTGGTTAAGCTGTTAAATGAATACTGAGAGGGTTTGGGCATCAGTGTGTTTAATCTGACGATGTGAAAGAAAACGCCACGCATGTCAGCTGTTTCCCTCTTGCCCTGTTTATTGGATGCTACGGCAGCAGTATCGGTCGACCTAACGATCTGTTTGATTGATTAGTCCTGGCCTCACTGAGCACAGAAGACCCCAATTCATTTGAGCTGAGAACCTGCCAATATGGATTATTAGTTTGCGGCCGCAAAGATTGGAATCCTCTTCCGGGAAGCGATTTTAACAGGATGCCGTCACTTGGAGCTGGCATTTGCATTGAAATGTACCGAGGGAACAGTTTCATAAAGCCAAATTACCAAGTTAGCCCGGCGATAACTTCACTGAGTAAAACTGGGAACAGAGTCTTGAACATGAACTGGAGTGACAGCTGTCGTTATTCGGTCCAGTTGTGCTCCCAACTCAATAATTCTTCTTTGTGAGAACTTCCCCCCTCCCTGGTTATGAGATCTTGTGATTGGTTGGAATGAAAGCCTGCTCACTCTCAGCCTGCCATGGCCCATGATTGGGCACCACCGTCATAAAGGATTACATAAGAACCAATCACTGAAGGCTCTGATAACATCGGCTATAAAGGGGGTGGCTGTGTTAGAATGGTCAGGGATCTAGGAACGTAACCCAGAGATAACAGGGTTGATTACCAGATGATGGATTCCCATTATAGTATAAAAATAAACCCATATACAGTCATTCAGTTGTGTATATTTGCAAAATATGTCAACAATGAAAATCAATGAGTAAAATGGAAGGGATTGCATAGGGTATTACAATAAGCATGGCTGTGTAAGATTTAAAAACATGTCAGATTCTTGCCAAGAGCGAGGAATCCGCCACGAGAGCGAGGAGAGAAAGAGGTGGTGCTGTTCTTAACGAGGACGGAGAGTCGGGTCAGCGGCAGCGTGTGGCAGAGTTTCCCCTGCTGTCGGAACACGAGAGCTCAGGTCTCTGACTGCGGTTAGTTACCGTACACTAGGGCCGTGAGACGCGTAATGCCTTACCGCTCCTGTCCGTCGAGGAAGCGGTCAGATGCGATAATACTTCCGCCCCTTGGGGCCTCCTCTGCATCGATCTCTAACTAGCGCACAGCGGCCTCCTCCTCTTCCTGTGGTGAAGTTGAGTCCCATTTCGCGCACTTTGGAGGCGGGACGTCTAGGGACCATGTTGCAGTTCACGCCGTGTCGTAAAAATGAGTGTAGGTCACATTCTGTGCGATGATGGGAAGGCTGTGTAATCGTTCCCTCTGTGCCCTGATTCTGGTGTGCGTGCGTGCGAGCGAGCGAACGGGGGAGGAACATCGGCCAAATCCCCCTTACCTTGGGATTCCTGACTGATAGGAGGAAAGTTTTGCAACATTACGAATACAGAAAGCTGGCGAGAGACCGATGGCACTTGACACAGGCGATGGGGATTCCCCCCCTCTCACACACTCGCATGCACACGCTCTCGGTCACCTCCCACCTTGCTGCTGAGGTTGAAAAGTGGGCCAAAGTTCCTTGAGTCATCTCAGAAGTTTCTAATTAGCGTGTGTGACTTTGCGGAGTGACTCGCCTCAGGTCGCCTGGCCTCGCTGTTTCGCGTGTGGTTTGTCGGCTCTGCTTGTTTGGTGGGGAGACTCGGTGGAGGGAGAATGAAGTTGACCCTTGACCTCTGGAGGACTGTGGATGTATGAGTCAGACTCGATGTGGCCACAGAGCAGGGAGTTTACAGAAACAGGCTTTACTCGGCCAAAACCGTGCGGAACCGTCACATTTCACTGCTAATGATTCATTCCTTCTCATCCCTGCAAATCAGTCATGTGCTGATTCCTTTCACTACAACAAAGTGCCCCAGAAAGGCTTGTGTTTTCAGGGACCTCGTCTCAATGTTCACTCTGTTGCTCAAGCATAAAGGAACAGAGAGGGGGATGATAATATTGCCTGTGCTGTATTGAAAAAGCAATCTAATGAACCAAATGAAAATGGTCACTACTACAGTACCGGTCTGAAGTTTCGAATCCCCTTGCAATTAAGATGTATTTTAAAGAAATTGATAATTTTATTCACATGAGCGTGTCAGATTGATGAAAAAGCATAGTAACCGCACTGAAACAAATGTTCCACGTCTGAATTATGAGTATGTTTGGCTAGACTGCAGCAAAGAGGAGGCTAGCCACAGAAAGGCGAAAGTCTGGAAGCGACTGACAGAGAGTGAGTGAGCAAGTTACCCCATTGGTTACTTGAGTGTTGGAGTTTCCCCATTGGTCATTGCTCTTTCAAAATGAATACCCATGAACAGTTGATTACATCATGCAGGGAGCTGCCGTTCATAAACACAACATTCAAAGTTGGCCCCGCCTTCGCAACTCAACCTCATCAGAAGGGCTGAAAACTCAAAATTCTAGCAGCACAGAACATCCCTTGAAAATAAAGTTTGGTCTTGACCTGTTTTCAATCATTTATTTAAACTGACATTATGAGAACTCTGAAAACTCTCTGGACCATCAGGTGTAGCCAGTTCTCCTTATTTGTTATGCAAGACGAGAACTAATAAGTTTTGATCTGTTTTCAATCATTTCCTTTATTAGGAACTTTTCCAATGTTAAGAATGAGCCCACAGCTGTTTAACACACAGCTCTCATCTCAATGCTGTGGTGCAACGATAAAATAGAGAATGTTTTATTTATTGACTTTATAAAAAAGATAAACTGCCATGATAACTCCCGTGTTTGCTTTGATCTCATGCCGCACTATGTAATCCTAGTTGCACGATTGTTTAATTACATCAGAGAAAGCAAAAACTAGCACCAAAGATCCACAAATGAATAACTTTGATTGAAATGCAATTTTGCGTTGGTGCTGTTTTTTCTTTCTAAAAGTGTAAATTGCAGGTTGGAGCCCCAGCGAATAAATGTTTAGTAAAATGACGTAGAAACTTGATTTTCAAAAAAATATACACATATATACACATTTCAGTGACTTCTGGAGCCGTTTTTGTGAGAGAATTACGCTTCCGCGTCTAAAACCGACAAACCGGAAGTGACGAAATCGAGACTGAAAAGTTGAATTCCATCGTAATTACCATTAAGAAATATGGATCCCAGTGCCGGTTTTGAGTCTGAAGAGGTTGAAAATGTGTATTCGTCTGCATACGACGAACCACAAGCTTATAATTATGAGCCTCCCAGGCGTCAGAGAGCAGGAGCAGAACAGAGTTAGGAAAAATAACAGCCACAGGAGAGAAATTGAGTTGCGGTGTGAGGAGAATCAGTGGAGAACTGGGCAGGTGCCTTGGTGTGCGAACGGCGTTTGCTGACAGCTAATGCTGTGTTCTCTGTTGTGATGTTCTCATCACAACACTGTGAAGTTTGGGATCAGGCCATAGTATACTATATTAGTTAATAATGGTCCAATACTGACGACAGAAGTATTGATACTTACCAGACCACAAACTCAGAGGTGTATAGTAACGAAGTACAGTACTTAAGTAGTTTTTTTTTGAGGATTTGTACTTTACTTGAGTTTTTTTTTAACCGGGACTTTTACTTTTACTCCACTACATTTAAAACATAAAAATTATACTTATTTCGTTACTTTGACACTGGCCACTTCGTAACTCGTTAAAATTAAAATATGAATGTAATTCATCATTTAAGGATTAGCTGGATTTGGCGTGTTCGAGAAGAACAACGGTGCTCGGCAGGGTATCTTTGAGCAGATGTGTCCGCCAGCGGACATGGAGCTGTAAATTTATGCACGCAGTTACAATATTCTATCACTAGATGGCACACCAGAATCAGTTATTGAATATTCACAAGCAAACTGAGCTGGAACAGAATAGGGCTTTAGAATATGGACGAGTTCACTCCAATTCCTGTATTTCGGGAGTTCCCTGAATTAAACCCCTCAGCTAAGCCTGATGTGAAAACTGCTCAATATACTTGCCCATAGTATCTATCCAGCGGTTCAAAAAAATTATCTCTTGCTACAGAAAAAATCGTTGTCCTCTGTAGCAACTTCAGCTACAGTGAGTCAATGGTATCCCAATTAGTAGTTAAGAAAAATCAGTTTTCTGAAGCAAAATTCGACATGGTGAGAGAGGGACGAGACTGGGGGGCGGAGGGAAAGATAGATAAATATGAAGGACAGGTCCCTGATAAGTTCTGTGTTTATTAGGTGCTTGAAATCCCGCCTCCTCACCTGCACGAAATGCACCCAGGAGCGAAAGCTAGCACCCGCTTTTCTTCGGTGAGGAAAACCGTGGACGCGATGTCCTGACATGCAGGAGTTTGTGCACCCGTAGCACACACAATGATTTGGCATGGTCACCGGAATTGAACTGCACTTAAAACTAGCTATAAAAAAAAAAAAATACGCACGAACCGAAAGATAACCACTCAAACTCGATACCACCTACTACTTCACATTGGTCAGAGGCAGACTCAGGCAGAGTGTGTTTCTCTTCCTACGTCATATGACGCGGTACTTGGGAAAAAAAAAACGGGTTTTTAAGGGTCTTGCTCAGAAAGACCACCGTTTACTCTGATTTTTTTTTTTTTTTTTTGTCCCTATGTCCAAAAAATCTTAACTTATGTTTTAAAATCGTCATTTTACACAAGATTACATATAAATCTCATTAGGTCATTTAACCTGTAATTTACACTTTAAGTTACCTTATTGAGGAAATCTGGCTGCCCCTGATAATTTTATGAATTTTTGGAGTTCATGTAATTTAAGTGAATAATTGAAAACTGATCAAGACCAGTCAGTGTTTTCAAGGGATGTTCAGTTTTCAGCTCAGCAGCTGCCGCTGGTGAGAGGCCCTGTTGAGGAGAAGAGGGTGGCGGGTGTTGGGGGGGAGGGGTGAAGTACAGGTGAGGGAGTGCGGGGCCGTGCACCTTTACCTGTACCTGAGGAAGCAGGTGTTCCCTCCCCCCCTCTCTCTGCTCGGTGTTTAGTGTCAGGAAACCGTTGGGAGTTGGATGTGGGGATTTTATACGGGACAGTTTTAAAATGGCTTTGAAGGGGAGGGAAGCCGAGTCTTTGTTCTGCCGTTGCAGGGAGCCGTTCTTTAACAGTGACTCCTGAGAGGCATGTGGGCTGTAAGGTTTAGGAGAGCAGTCGGGCGCTGTTGCGTGCGTGTGTAGTGTGTTTGGCACAGAGCCAGAGATGGCCAGCCTTGTGAATTTGGCTTAATTTACCCTACAAAAAACCCAAAACAGGTAGATTTATTTTAGCCTTGCATTTACACTCAATGATAAGTTTTCAAAGACTAAAGCTTATAAAAGCTAAATACTTTTTAAGTCTCGTGCTTTAAAATATGAAAATTGTGAGTGACCACTACAAAGGCTGCTGATTTATATAAAGTGGAATTTGTAATACTTTGAAATGGATATGTGAAGTAATGGTTTTGATGGCTGTAAATGAGAACTTATTTTGCTGTAATGTTTTCATTATGACCTTGCAAAGCTGCTCCTGCTCCTGAAATGGTCAGGTCTCTCTGCAGAAGCAGTGCATTATAAATGCATTATGAAATCCAGTTCCACTGCATTCCAGCCCTGCTATCAAAAAAAAAAAATAGAAGAAAATCTGTGATCTGTTTTGGTACCTGTTCTGAACCTCAAATCTCAGTTACTCGCTGAAACTATGCATTAGTTCTTGTTTTGGCATAGAAACATTTTTCACTTCTGCATGTGAGCCTTTAAATGAGATTAAAAATAAGACCAGTGTCTCTGACGTCTGTAAACCCTGGTGAACTGCATTTATTTTTCTGTTTACACACAGAAGGTGTATGGTGTACGGGGTCAAGCGTACTGCTCATGTCATACTACTTCTCAGTCTCATCCAGTTTGTATGCCTGTGTGTATTTATGCTTACCTGTGTAATACTGTGTTAGTGTAAGGACAGGTGTGTGTGCAGTCATGCTAGTGTGCCTGCTCTTACCGGCCCCGACTACATTGGCTGGTATTGTTCTCGCCTTGTGAGTCTGTGTGTGTGTGTTTGCTACATGGTGAGGACCAGAACATTTTGGGACATTCTTGGTAAGTGAAGACATTATGGCAAATTTAGACTTGGTGAAGGTCAGAATTATGGGTGAGTCAAAGTATGGGGTAGAGTTTGGATTGGGTTGATGTTGGTCGTGGTTAAGAGCGCAGAAAGGCTGCAGAGAAGCACAAAGAATGAATGGAGGCCAGTGTAATGTATGACAAGATGTGGTCCTGACCTGGAGACAACCATTGTTGTGGGAACAACCACAGAATTTGTTTCGAGTCCTCTACCAGGTGTGTGTGTGTGTGTCTGTCTGTGGATAGGGTTTGTTACAGCAACAGTGTCACAATCATACAAGATGTAGACGCACAATCAGTTACTAAATCAACCAATTAAACAAATTTAATTGATTTAATTCATAATTGGGTTCAATTTTACTTGACACACTCAGGCATGATTATTACCAGCCCTGTGTTAGATCTAGACATTGTAGTGCGTTGAGTTCAAGGGAAAGAGATCAGCCTGTTGGAGTGAAACACAGGAGTCTGTATTACTCTGCATTGTTAGGCCAGGAAAACCACTTCTGCACTTTGCATACTGTGTGCATGAGTGTCCAACTCCGTTTGTAAGCCTCCAGTCTCCAAAAGTTAACATGAATAATCTTCAAGCAAACCAACCAAAGAAAACAAGTTGCATTTTGGGGTGTGTTGTGCAACACACAGAAGGGGAGTGATATCCTTTTGAAACTCTTTAGTTCATTGTCCTATGTTTTTTGATTGAATAGTCTGAATTCTGAAAACTAAATATTGAACTGTGTCGTGAATAGGTCTATTGGTCAACGCAACATTTATTGTGAAATTTTACATTTATTTACGGCCAGATTTGGAAGAACAAGAATGACTGATGACTGTCGATCCTCGTTGTTGTTTTACGCCCGCTTTTCAAGCCATGGCTTTGTAGCAAATGCACCTCCTCTGCAATGCGCGATATTGTTTTAAATTTAGAGGAAATTAACTAACTAACAAGGATTATACAACTCACTCTGTGAAAAAAGAATCATGTCCCTTGTCAAACCGAAAACACACCGGTATTAGGCTGATTAATCCAATACTGTCTCTGAATTCCATCTCCCGTTTGAGCAGTTTTTTTTTTCAGCAGTGCAACCAAATTTATTTTATGATTGAACTTGATGAAAATATTTTCAGTGTTCAAAAGAATTGGCTACATTCGGGGGAAGAGCAGCTGCACACTCCTTGCTGAGATGCTGTAATAATTACTTTATTAAATTACCAACGCTTCTAAAGTCGAAGCGTTGGTAGGCTAATTGAATCATTTAGTAAATTGGTTATTAGTGCGTCGTGAAAGTTGGACGCATGGCATCCATGCATGCCACCCGTCCAAAACTTTTACGGTCGCAAAATCAGTGATGCTGCCTTTATTGTCCAGCTTCTGGGAAAGTTGTAGGACGGCTACAGTGAGATTATAAGAATGGCAATTATCTAATTAATTTATAAGAAATGAAATCTAGACCTTCTCTAACTGCCATCTCCAGCAGTATTTACAACATTCCAGTTTAAGATGGAATTTTGAGAAATTTCTGTTCTTGTTGTCCGTGCAATTTCAAATTGCAGCCTTCCTCTTTAATGCAAAACTATATCAATAATGGCAGCGCAGCTTATTGGTTGCCTATTTGCTCAGTAAATTAATTCAGTTAATTTTTAGATTCTTATTCAGAAACAGTTTGAGAGTTAACCTGCATTATGGTAATATCGCTGTTTGTAGACAGTTTTATTTAGACATAAGTAAACTTGCACGCAAACCTAAGTCTGCAAAACCGCGTTTTTTTAAACGTTTTCTTGGGCGTAACAAGCCAATTGGACACTGACGCCGAAAAAGTGTATACCTTTTTGATAGCTACGGGAATTCAGTAGCTTCGATATTGACATGTTTTGTGTGATCCCATAATCTCGTCTGTTCTAGCGTCACCAGGTCAAACTTTACTTTTCCAAACGCCATGACTCTTAACAGTTTTGCTGGGAAACACCTCTCACTTCTTGTGATTGTTTCTGTTGCGTAGACTGTGGCTTTTATTAATGTTGATCACCCTATGGCTTCAGTTGTCGGGACACCACCGGAGCGAAGCTTTCATTTTTACAAATTAAAGTAAAGCTGACAGCTTCAACGGGAATCATGTCTAATCTACCTTCAGCTTTACCTGAGAATAGAGGAAGATGTTATTGATTGTGGTGGCTCTGTAATGTTTGCTGTAGCACCACAACTATGACCATTTCTGCACCACCACCTTTAGGCAAACTGAAGTTTTTCATAAATGCAGGAAGTAAAACAGTTCTGATGGGAATCAAATAGAATTTGCTGTGAACATATGCAGAGCTCAGAGTAGTTCACCTATTGATTTTTTTTGGACTGTACATCCTTTCCTGTAGCGCCACCACAAGGATAAATTATGAATTTTGCCAGTGGGGAGAATGCTGCCATTTCGATGATATACCCTGCAGTCATCCGCCGGCAGTATTTGCCTTTTTAATGACTGATAGGAAAATTTGCAGACGTGGTGGGTTCACCTGCGAGTGACTGTCATTTTCGAGTTTGGAAAAATTGGTGTCCATAATTTATTTCCAAGTGTTGTAGAAGTCCGTGTTCCAGAAGTCTATAGCATCCAGTGTATGACAGTGCAGTTCTGCATTAAAATGTGTCATGTGTTCTTTCTTCTTATTTTCTTATCTAAGACTTATGACCTTTCTCTCTACGGGGTTGTAACCATGTGCTACCAAATCACTGTCGAAGATTCACACCCCGGACCATTTAGTTTTAGTCCGAACGAGACAGCAGATTGGTAGTTTTTGCTGGCAGGCTTTGCACAACTGGGCTGGATTAGCAGCATTACTGCAAGATTGTATTAATATTACCCAGGTGTGGCGAAGGTTCGCTTTATAGATGGTGGTAAGCTGTTTGCTATCATTTATTTATGGATGGGTCACCTATTTGATGTAGCTTCTCTGTCAGCCAGTTCGTGAGGCTATAAAAATCAGCGTGTCTGTGCAGCATCTGTGTTCGTGCAGCTTTATTCTAGAAAATGGGCATATAAAAACTCGGAGAAGGATTCAAAAAGTGCAGACTGTCTGCTTACGCTGGGCACTGTAAGATGAGTCTGAGAGAGATGCTGGTACTTTCTGAAGGTGGCGACGCGACCCCCCCCCCATACACTCCTCCTGTGCACTGTGTGTGTCCCTATCGCTCCGTCTTCTCCTCTTCCCTAAAGCCTCTGTATGTATGAAGCTTTACTCCAAGGACAAGCAAACAAAACAGTACAAAGAACATCGACTGTTTACCAGGTCTGTAAACTGGACGCTCACACTGAGGGGAGAGAGCGAGATGCCCGTTTCTCGCCGATGTGGTGGACTTTTCTTTCTATACTGTATGGAGAAGCTCAGCATTGACGGTGCATCGGGCCACACTGGAGTGAAGGTGGAGAAAGATCTTTGCAGGAAATGGCAGAAATAGAGATGGATGTGATGTATTAAAACTGGTGGTATTTTGGTTATTCTCTGAGCATTTGACTCCTGTTGCAGAATATAGGAGAATAAAGCCTTTTTCCACCGAGGAGTCTGGGTTAGTTCAGTTCAGTTTGTTACACAGTAGAACGGTTATTTTTGTGTTTCGGTCGTCAAAGGTTGTAGATAATGGCCAAAAGAAATGTTCCAGTTCGTCCCGTTTTTGTTACTTTTTTGTTGGGGTCCACTGCGGTGGAAAGGCAAACCAGATCTAGGGTTTCGGTAGCGGTTCGTACAGATCATGTGCACCGGCGGTAAGGGTTCAACACCGAAAGTGTTTGGTGGACTGATAACTGAACTATTGCTCACCTGCCTGCAGTTGTTTGCCAGGGCAGCCTTGATGTGAAATGATTTGTTATTTTTACCGTCTGTTAGACAGGGACTGCGAGGGCTCAACTGAGTGTAATGAAGGAGGATGTTGTCTTTGTTATAAACTTCAGAGCATGAAGGGGTAGTTCATTTTGGATTTCTAAAAATATTACTTTATTTCAGTGTGTGTTATTGATTTGCCCTGTTAGATTTGGATCGTATTTTGTTGGCCTTGACAATTTTGGGTGGGTAATGTAGGTTATTTTTGGTACTTGAAGATCTTTATTGCAGCCTTGCAGTGTCTGATATTGGGGATTAATGGTCTTTAATGCTGGAAAATACACTTCAAGAAGCTTGAAAAATGCACTTAAAGTTGCTGCAGTAAAGTTTGTACGCGTGTTGCCTGATTATTCCTCGGAGGGTGGTATTCAGTATCAGACCTATTTTGGGTTGAACTCTGTGACCTGAGACAGGCTGTAGGTTAGTGCTGCAATGCAGGTTTGATCGATCTGTCTGCGTTACGACAGAACGGACATGCGGTGCTTCAGTCTGTACTGCTGCAAGCCTTGTTAGACGGGGGCGATTAATCTCATCTACAGAGGGCTGGTTGGGGTGCAAGTTTTGTTTCAGCCCGTTGCTGTTACACTTGATTCAACTAACAAACTGACCAGAGGTTTCAGTTAAGACCCTGACAAATGTAATCGGGTTTATTAGTTTTGCCGGAACAGAAACCATCACCCAAACAGGGATTCTCATCCTATACACTTTTTGCGAAATTCAGTGTATATCTTCTCACAGTGTGCTACCTGTTCGTTCTGTGTGTGTGCTGCAAAAAAATCCATCATACATGCACTGCCCTGGATCTTTTAATGGGAAACCAAAAAAAGTGGCTTGAGATTGTCTATTGTTTTTACAACTCAGTTTAGATGAAATCACTCCCACTTTTGAGGGACGAAAGCCTTGGCGACTGTGTTTCGATGTAAAGCGTGACCTCCCCGGATGTGTTTGGGATCCATATGATCGTGCTTTTCATCGGAACACGGCTGTCGAGGCTTTCGTCATACAGAAGTGGGCGTGGTTTGCCAAATATTTTACTTGCTACGGCGAAGCTCACATTCTTTCCCTTGGAATTGCGAGTCTTCGCTGATGTGAGGTTACTCGTGTTACCTATAATGTGCTCTTCTGTGGAATCACACCGTAGTAAGAGGACAATCGCAATACCGTCAGCGATTTAACCCTAGCATGTTATATTTTTTCTTGCACTCTTAGCATTTGCAGTGACAATGTTGCTCCATGTATCACTAACTGCAGTGTATCAGTTAGTTGCTGTTGAAGTTACGAGTGATACTGTTGTCGATATGGTCCGGATTCCGCCATATTTCTATTTTGGTTAGTGAGCTCTGTGATTAGTGTCATTGCTGGGTGGGGGGGTGTATCGCTTCAGCCATTGAGTTCAAGTGTCAGCCGTCTGTCTACAGAATCACTGACTGTACCCTTAAGGTCTGAAGTGAATTTGTAGCAGCTCGGAAGGTTACAGATAAATGCAATCTGTACAGAGTACAGTTGTGTCTTTTCTATAGAAGTGAAGAGCTCCTCTGCTGGTTTGTTCCAGCGTTTTCCCCTGTGCGGCTGGGGCGGCAGGCAGACTGTACCTCAGTCAGATTCAGCAGTGGGCAGTGAGAGGAGACAGCAGTGGAGTTTGAGTGTGAGAGAGAATATTTCACAGAGAGGATGCACAGCAGTGCGAAATACAGCACGTGAGAAGGGCCTGCGATAAGAAGTGTGTGTCAGAGAACAACTCTGTGTGTCCGAGTGTGCGTCTGTGTCCGTGACTTCGGTGTAGAACTCGGTGTGTCCGAGTGTGTGTCTGTGTCTGTGACTGCGGTGTAGAACTCTGTGTGTCCAATTGTGCGTCTGTGTCCGTGACTTCGGTGTAGAACTCTGTGTATCCAAGTGTGCGTCTGTGTCCGTGACTTCAGTGTAGAACTCTGTGTGTCCGAGTGTGTGTCTGTGTCCGTGACTTCGGTGTAGAACTCTGTGCGTCCGAGTGTGCGTCTGTGTCCGTGACTTCAGTGTAGAACTCTGTGTGTCCGAGTGTGTGTCTGTGTCCGTGACTTCGGTGAAAAACTCTGTGTGTCCGAGTGTGTGTCTGTGTCCGTGACTTCAGTGTAGAACTCTGTGTGTCCGAGTGTGTGTCTGTGTCCGTGACTTCGGTGTAGAGAGTGTTTGAGATGGCATGCGTGTGCGCGCGTACGCGGTGGAGTCATTTATTCCTTCTGTCTGTTTCCTTCTGTGAGTCTCTCCGGAGCGGTGCGTGTGGAGCGCTGGTGCGGAAGTTCTCTGCCTGTGTCATAGAGCAGAGAATATGAGGAAAGCGGGCACTATAAACGGTTCTAGAAACACTGCTGGCCCCGCACAGCCACAGCCACCAATATTTCTGCGCTGGTGATTGGCTCTCTCTCGCCCTGCTCGCTCGCCCCGGGGGCATTTATTCGCCCAGCTGAAGATGCTCACCGCTGGCGCGATTATGAAAGCACGGGCTTGGCCACCGTCTCGCGTTCTTTAGCCGCACAAGCGACCGCAGCCTCTCGATGTGCTGGAGGCTAAATGTTTCCCTGAGTGTTGAGTATTTTGGTATGGTTGGAATTTAATGGTAAGATTTAATGAGAAAGTGGAATTAAATCTTTGTGCCTAACTGACCGTTATCAGGCAGATGCTCCCACACAGTCAGTTAGAGTTACCTTCGCTGTGCTGGTAAGCTGTGCAGAGTTAAAGCAGATTCACTCAGCTATGTTACCTGTCCTCTGTCAGTGGGGGTTCAGTGTGGTGTAGAATTGTGAATTTGCTCCTGTGTATCAGTGTGATGAAGCTGTGCTCAGTAGGTGTGCTTGGCTCAGACGGGCAGTAACTGTGTGCTAAAGTGCCTCTGCTCTTCAGAAGTGCTGCGGTTTGGTCAAAAATAACCGCTAGACCAATGGGCTCTGGAGGATGACATCAGCATGGCGGTATTTCGCAATAACCCGCAGATAGAAGTGCAGCTACACTTGTACAGAGCCAAGCGGTGCCTCTCTGCCATCATCTACACACACACACACACACACACACACACACACACAAACACAAACACAAACACACACACACACACGGCACACACACCCATCCCTCCCTCTCCGCCCCACATCAGAGGAGTCTCCGAGTGACTGGGAGGTGATGTCATGGCGTTCACCCGATACGGAGTCATGAGCAGCCGCGGGGCACGAGAACTGCTATGTGCCAGAACTGTCCCCACCCCTTTACGGATGATTGGAGGAGGTGTGACGGTACAGCTCCTGTAGGGGAGCGCTGCTGGGGTGGGGGAGTTTTGGCAGAGGTGTGAAGCGTCTTTGCTTCATCCATTTGAAGGGGCCCCGGTTCGCTTTGCGTTTGACCTCCGAACTCTTGCAAGGCGATATACGGCACTGAAATATCCGATGATCACCTCCAGGTTGGGATGATGTGGAAGGGGGGTAAGAGTCGGTCGGGTTTATAAAGGGCTGTACAGTGGAATTTAGCGCAGTAATGATGAGAATGGCCTGACCATCAGAGTGTGTGTGTCTGTGTGTCGCACTGTAGTCCTGGAAGATCTCCGGCATTTTCTTACAGCCTGTTATGGCTTTGAGAGGAAGTTTGGCTCCTTAACTCGTTCCCCACGGCAGTGAATTCTAGCATTCCCTACGGTAAGCTGGTGCCAGCGGCGTGGATGACCATTCGCAGTCCGACGAAAACACGAAATCAGTTGACGATCGCGGTCATGGGCCACCTGTACTTCAATACTTTATAGTGTGTCATTTTCGGGAAAAGCATTCCGTACAAACGCGACAATTTTATATAAAACTATTCCCTAGGGAATGAGTTAAGAAATCAATGACTTAACCCTTTTAGAGCACTGAAATAAACTTTCAAAAAAAAAAATTTAATTATCTTGTGCTGTCGAAAACCTATCATGTGGCGACTTGTTTAAAAGAGCTCCCGCGATAGGTTTTCAACAGCATTGAATTTGATACCGTACATCATTGTGCAACAGTATTTGTATATAGCGCTCTAAGGGGTAAAGGCGCGAGGTTGCGAATGTGCGATTAGGCTTCTCGTAACTGAGCATTCTAATGCTAATGCAACAGTGGCTAGCGGCGGTTGAAAGTAGCCGTGTTGTAAGACGTCGGCTTTGACTCTTGAAAAGACGCGCCGCTTCAAAGGGTTATACGAACCCTGCTGGCTGAATAGCGCCGTAAAGCGGGGGGCACCGCGGCCCTCCCGGACCCGAGTTTGACACCCCGGCTCTGCCCGGAAGAGCCTGGAGCCGAACTCGGAAACGTCTGCGGTCGGTCTGCCGGGACAATGGAGCAACCTGTGTCTGCGATAACCCCGAGTTCAGCTGGAATGAGAAGCAGATCTCTTCCCGCCCGGAGGGAGCCGAAACCAAACACCTCCGACTCCCCCCGTTCGCTTCTGCTAATCCCCCTCCCCTTTACTTTAATACCCCCCATCCCACCCACCCCTTCATCCGCTGCCTCTCTGAAGTGCGCGACAGCGATGTTACGTGGTTTTCGATTGAGGCGAGAGCAGCTCTGTAATGCC
The DNA here is from genome assembly GCA_029692085.1 of Gymnothorax javanicus. Lineage (NCBI taxonomy): Eukaryota > Metazoa > Chordata > Actinopteri > Anguilliformes > Muraenidae > Gymnothorax > Gymnothorax javanicus. The sequence continues at coordinate 110,895,521 of CM056201.1, read as the reverse complement.
ATCCAGGTGCCTCCAATAGGATCGCAGGACTTTTATGCCGGATAAGAAAAGATAATAAAAGTTGGAGGCTGGAGTGTGATCATTCAGTCCGGCTCCACGTGATGCTGAAGTGCTGGAGCCGTCGGCCTCCTTCAACCAGTCCTCCATTCTTCATATTCGCTCCGAGGGCTGGGGGGGGGCACTCTGGGGTATTTTCTTTACTGGGGTGGGATTGTGGCTTAAGATGACGGACATTCCTCGGCGCGATACAGTTTCTAGTGCAAAGTTTCTTGTCCGGGGCTTAACGCACTAAACAGAATTCTCCTGGAGTTTGCAGTCTGACTCGCTGGACTGCGGCCCTCGACCGCTAACTGCGTCAGGCTGGTGTTGACACAGTCCATAGTGCAGACGGTCGGTTCACGGTCAGTTTTACGTCCGCTGTTGGATGGAGAGTGAGCTTTCTCTGTGTTTCTCGGATGGTTATGCGTAGCTCTGGCAATTACAGGGGGCGTTTTTCTGTTTGCTTAATGGCTGCGGATCTGTTCAGGTCAAACTAAGGAACAGGCTCATTTCAAGCTGCTACACTGTGAAAAAGTATTCAACCCCTTCCCTATTTACTCTATTTTTGCGTGTTTGTTGCACGTAAATGTTTCATATCATCAAACTAATTTTAAGATTAGACAAAGATGACATAAGTAAATACAACATGCGGTTTTAAACGAGGATTTCATTTATTGACAAAAAAAATCCATCTAAGCCTTCCTTTCACCCATAGTCCGCTGGGATAGACTCCAGCTCCCCTGCGACCCCAGTGATTCCAACCCACGACCTTCTTGCTGTGAGGCAGCTACCCTCTGCGCCACCGTGCCGATTACCAGTCACAGCTGATGGTAGATAACATGTAATGTGCACCCAAATGCCTTCTGTTTCCGGCGGAGGAAAAAGAGCTAATTTGCCCTGTAAAATTGAGAGCTGGTCGGGGTGAATTACGTGAAACACGGACGGTGCTGCAATTGAGTCTGCAGTATTTGAAAGGAGCTCTTAGAGAGTGCACACAGTGCAAGAGTGAGATCTCTTTCAGACTGGGAGACTGCGGGCTCGATTCCTGCTCGATACGCACCCTGTCATCCCTTCCTTACAGGCATGTCATCCTGACAGACTTGTGACCTGACACAAAAGCTGCCATAAAGCATCAAGTATTTGATCATTTATTTAATGAAGTTGTGGCTGAGCAACTGAGTGTGCCTTGTACTACAGGTGAGGGATCCTCAATTCTGGTCCTCAAAACCAAATTCAGCCCTGGTTTCCTTAACTACACAATTAGCACTGCTGATTGGTCAGGCTGGCTTCACACCTGATTCCCAGGTAAAGGGAGGGTGGAGAACTAGTGGTTTGCCGTCCTGGAGGACCGTGATACGAGGAACAGGCTTCGGGTCCTGAACACGGCGGAACATGATAAATAGGTCTGTTTCTGTGCAAAGTTTTGTCCATTTTATCAGGGTCCTGGCTCCTCTCCTCAGTTTTTTTTTTTTTTTTAAAGATTATTTTTTGCGGGATTTTCTCTTTTTATTGGATAGTTACAAAGTGGAGAATGACAGGAAGGTTGGGGAGAAGAATTGGAGAAGACATGCAGCAAATGACCCGAGCTGGAGTCGAACCCGGGTCGCCGCAGAAAGGACACAGCCTTTATGGTACGCGCGCTTAGACCGATGTGCCACCAGAGCGCCTCTCCTCAGTTTTTCGGGAGTGTTGCATGAACTGACTGGTACAAATCCATATGTCCTGGCTGTAAATGAACAGAAATCGATACTTGCAGCACAATGCTGGTAGTTTAAAGGAGCTGTGTCACGATTACTGCGCATGCTTGCAACTTTTAACAAAGTAAATCCTTTCAACTGCAAGTCAAAATCATGAAGTTATTTTTCTTCTTCTGTGAATATTGGCGATGGCAAACCATCTTACATTCTTATTGTTCCTCGGCTACATCTTAAAATAGCACTTTGAATCCTCGAATTTCCATAGAATACTCCTTAGTATAAAGGCATAATGCCGGAGTAACTAAAATATATAAATACAATGCAAAATGAAGACTGATTAGCATGGATGGAATCAGATTATGACTCGCAGTTAAGCAGATTCACTGTTCTAGGATGTAAGTTCTGAGCAGCTCCTTTAATATGTATTGGCTGTACAGAGAAGGGAAATGGTTTGTTCGAGAGGTCGTGTATCGTCTGGCAAATCAGAATGGCGGCAGGCTTTGAGACACATCAGTCCTTTGCTTCTGTAGGGGGGGTAACAGAAAACTGCCGATTTCATGCCTGCGATTCATTTATGATGTTTTCAGGTTGGCAGTTCTTGCGTTTTGGGTTGTGGGTGGGGTTCAGTTTTGTCGTGAAACAGGTTGACAGTCTCTGCGTGTCTCCCTGACCTCGGTGTGCATGCTCGTAGCCTGCGAGCCCCACGGCTCATATTGATGCCTTCCGGTCCCTGGTAAAGCTCACTTCTGCATTTCAGAGGAAGGTTTCGTGTGTAAGGTTTTGTGTGCGTGTCTACATGTTCGTCTACATGTGTGCGCTGACATGTGCAGCGCATGTCTGCGTGCGTGTGTGCTGGCCCAGGCCAGTTCCTCTTACTCGAAATGAACACCCTGTATTCTTTTTTCCCCTTTTTTTGCTTGACACCACTTCACGCTGTGAGCTGTGTGTTCTTTGGGAATCTTATTCCCGGGGGGTATCTGAAACCTAATTTAGCACGTCCATCTTAATGAACGCTGAACTGTTACTCCGCGTATAGGGACATTCCAGAGTGATTATGGAGGAGAGAAAACCGGCATATTTTCCCTGTCTTCTCAGCGCTTCAGAACTGTGCTCGTACAACGAGGTCTGAAGCGGCTTTTGCACTCATCTTTGAGGGAAAGTTGTTAGCTGCAACTTCGTTGTTTCAAACGGAATGATGGATACAGCCGTTGAATCGCTGAACGTTGGTTTTGCCTTTGATTCGCGAGCCTCATCGGTCAAACTTTATTTCCAGCATCTCGGCTTGTGGTTAGAGAGGCTTAGTTCATTCGTTCGAATGTGTTCTTCATTATAAAAAGGGGAAGTATGACTGATATTATGCAAGGTTTTCCACGTAATTAAACAGCAGATAGTCGCATTATAATACCTCAGTAGTCGTAAAGTTAATCATTCGCATATGTCTGGCAGACTGCACGTTATTTTCTTAGGAGATGAGGTACTGCTAGGCGGAACATGAACCGCACTCGTTGGGAATAAGTCCAGGATTCGCGATGCACGCTGGCTCGTCCAGATTTAGTTAAATTGGTGAAATTGTATTGCTGGGTCGTGAACTCTGGTGACTGAGTGCCTTGTCACAGGTGGTTCGGTCTGGACAATTTCAAACTCAGTTTCCGCTCACACGTGGTTTCGGAAACCGTTTAGTTCACCCCGCTCTTCAAAGTGGCTTGCATTCACATTTGCTAATTAGTTAGCATGGATTATCCGGTGCTACTTGCTTATTAACAACCCATTAGAGGGATGAGGTACTGTGATATTGTGGCCTTTCCTCTGTTTGTTGTCATTCTCAGTTCGCCTCACTCTCTGCTCAAGGCCGTGCACTCGGTTTGAAATGAAAAACAGTGGCTGCGTCGGCCACAGTTGAACCCTGTGGCTACATAGACCTGAACCCCAAGAAGTGACAACTCGCCTCAGGAGAAAGAAGACCACCATTTCCTGTTATTTTGTGTATTTATCTTTTGCATGCAAGCCCTAAACGTGCATTTACCAGACCCTGAAAGCATCTTCTGCATTTTTTAAAAAGGTTAGTTTCCTTTTATAACTGAATATGTACACAGAAGCTCTGCCGGCGAAGCACCTCAGAAGCTTTGTTTAAACTGGGAACCGAACAAACACACTTCAGGTTTCAATTCCGAGTCCTGAACCATTGCTGTGTGGGGGTTTGTGATAATGATTGTTTATCTTTCATTGAGTCAGGGTCACAGGCTTCACTAGTTACCTGTATGTCGGTGTATCCAGCTCTCCTGTTTGTAAAAATGGTTCCGATTCACCACCCTGATGGTCACTGTTACTTCACAGCAGGGGCATCCAGTATCTCAGAAGGTCCTGTGTGGGAGCAGCACTTTGTTTTTTCCAGAGCATGGAGACTCCAGATTGTGTCGCATAACTAATAAGGCAACATTGTCATCAGTATCCCACGCCATAGTGGAATCCAATTTTCGAACTCTAACCAGGTCATGACTGGTTACACACGCATGATAATGATGCTCATAAATCAAGACCTTAATAAAGGTGATCAGATACCTAACTGCTGAGCTTTAATAAGAACTCAAAAACTGTGTTTTGCATGGACTGTTTCTGTGTTAGCTTATCTCCGGAGCTGGGGCGCGTTTCCCAAAAGCGTTTAGTCCATTCACCGTCAATGGGTCCAACTGTGCAAGTTGGCGTCTGTGATTTCGGGAAACGCACCCCCCTACTGCTCCTGTCTTAGCTTGTCTCCGGACCCGGTCCGGTCGATGCGGTTGGGTTTCCCGGCTGGGCCACTGTGACAGGGTGCACATTATACCTGCTGGATCTCATTACTGCTGAGTTCTGTATTAATTAGGCCTCGCTTGACTTGGTGCCTAATTGAACACTAACTGCCATTTCACATCACTTAAGAAACTGGCACATCGGGCCGCTGCAGTATTTATCTCCTCTGTTTGAGCATGCAGGTATCCAACCTCATTATGAGCTAAAATATTTCAGCTTCTGCCAGAAAAATTAATTAAAATATGAATAAAGCTCACATGAAGCAGCTGCTTCGTATTTGTATGAGGGCCAATGTGATGAAATTTGGGGAGGGAGATGGAATAAGCAATGATGCATTTCCCTCAACTCAAAATGCTGTGGATTATTGGTCTTCAAACACAATCCTAGGATACCGCTGTGATCGTTAGTTTTTGCTCCAACCACAATAGCAATCCCAGGATTTTAATGAGTTGTTAATTTTTTTGAATTACACTGTTCATGTCTGAGGCGCATTATGGCAGAATTGGCTATGCGTGCCCTGAGGAGTTCTGTAGTCATATTGTACTGTTGCAGATTGACACTTTTATTGCATTAAAAAAGAGTAGAGTATTTGTAACTGATTGAATTTAAGAATCAGCAGCTTCTAAATGATGAAATTGCGTACAGATTGTCACAGAAACTTACCATTCATGAGATAATGAAAGCAAAGCAAATTATAACGGGTCAAACCTGCGGTTTCTGTGCTTTTTGCTTTGGGAGTTCTTTTGAAAGAGCTTAAACACCTGTTTTCAGGAAAAACAATTTAGCTGTTACTTGGAAAAATACACCGTATAAAACACTAAGTACTGGGCTTTTATTGTTTGTTGAATGCTTTGCCATTTTTGTCATAATGTAATTTAAGGGTGAATATAATCCCTCTAAACATGAGAAGAATCTAATTCATCTTTTTAAAATTATGGGATTATAAGAGTGGTAGGAATAAAAAGTAACGGACACAGTGAGTGGTCTCCTAGGACCTTGTATTTGAAGATGATGTCTCAGAGAAAGGTACCCATGCAGTTAGTGGAGGGTGTCAGTTTCTCTGTTTTTGGCGGGTTTCTAAGCATGCGGTTCATTTCAGCCTCTGATTGGCTGAAGAGTCCCCATGCCGCCCCACTCAAAGCTTTCATTGGCTCCTGATCGAAAATATGCCTGAAAAGCGCTCAGGCGCTGCAGCCCTGCAGAACTGGAGTTCAGCACCCCTGAGTTACCAGCTCAGGCGACCTTCCCGATTTTAATTAAGAGCTCAGCTGGAGAGGGACTGCAGTGAATACCTGTGTGACCAGGGTTACGGGAGTCCCGAGGGGCCCTGTGTGTTTCTGTGCTGCTCAGGGCTTTTTCTGCTGCTTACTGTGTGGCTTATTAATCGGGCGCTCCTCAAACATCATCATTCGTGTGTTATTACGGCATACGCAAGGCTCCTGTACAGGTGACACACTTGAATTTTGAACAAAATTTTGAACAAAAATGCTTGAATTTTAATGTGGTGTCTTCGAGATTGGAAAAGTGCTTGAATTTTCAGTAAAGTCCTTCTGCTTGTAATTGTGACATTAATTGCATTACTTAGTTAAAGAATAGCAGTCTGACTGAGTAGTTTGGTGAATATGTGATTTACCACAGCAGCTTGTAAGTGCACCTTGGAAATGTTTGAAAAGTGCTTGAATTTGGCTGTGGAGAAGGTGTAGAAACCCTGTATGTGGTCTTAATGCATCCTGTGTGTTTGCTGGCTTATACATCCTCTGTGAAATAAACTCAACATACTCTGCAACATTTCTCACTGCTCTGTGAGCAGCCAACATTAATCCTGAAGAGCTGTTTTTTTTTTTTTTTTTTTTAGTTTAGTTTTTAGATGCTGAACTTCGCCAACTCTTACTCTGTTCCATTAGAGCGTTTGTTTTTCTGTTTATTTGTTTGTGTATGGATTTGCACTCTACTGGTCACTATTTCAACTTTATGACTTTCTTTCTTAGGTCATCATCTTATTTAGGAGGATCCTAGCCAGAGACCTATAGTTTTTGGTGAAACCAGGTCAAAGGTCAAGGTCGCCAAAAATGTCCAGAGCACATGTTGGTTCATCACTCTGGTTGTAATTGAGATAGACTTCAAACCGACACCGTTCTTTTCGTCAAGTGAATATGGTCCTAGCGGCTATGGATTGGGATGGCGTCACACTTACCAGTGAAATTTTGCAAAAATCATTTTTGTTGACTGTTATTTAGCCCATCGGTCGAGTAGGTCGCACACACAATTTGAGCCACATGAGTTGTGTCGTTATTGACATTTGATGTAAATTTTGAAAATTGTGGAAAGGGCCTCATTTTCCTACATCCCATAGATCCCTGGTCCTCAAATCACACCCTACGAGGTCCGAGGACTGCTAGTTTTCCACCCTCCCTTTACCTGGGAGTCAGGTGTTAACACAGTCTGGCCAATCAGAGGCACTAACTGTTCATTTACTTGGCTGGGATAACAGAAAACCTGGGCTGGATTTGGATTTGAGGTCCAGATTTGAGGACCCCTGCCATAGATCCTTTGGTTTTGGAGTCAGTTGGACGGGGTTATATTTTCTCATAAGTGAGGAAAATATTGATGTTTGTCCAAATTTTTAGACCTGAAAGGTCACAGTCAACTTCAAGGTCACACAAAAGGTCAGAAGCACATTTTTGGATGATGATTTTGGCTCTATTCAGTCTGAAGACGTCAAACCAATGCCATTCCATTTGTGAAGACCATACGGTCCTAGCAGTTCGTCTGAATTTAGCCAGCTCATTGTCGTATGAACGATCTTTCATTTCATTTTTTTTTTTGTTTTTTTTTTTTGGGTCATTCTCTGCTTAATTGATCAATGAATGCAGTTAATTACACAGTTGCCTCTTGGTTTGTTCAGTTTGTGGTTGTTGTACATCAGGTTAAAACAAAGACCAGCGAACCCTGCGGATCTCCAGGCCCTCTGCATTATTATGTCCCTCACGAAACGTCCGTAACGTCCCTCCATCTGTAAATCCGTCATTCTGAGACTCCGTAAGTCCACAACACTACCGTTTCCGGGTCATGTCTCACAAACTATTTGAAATTTTTAAACGATACATGGTCCATGCTTAGAGCTAGTGGTGAACTGGTGCCTTCTGCTGTTTTGGTGATTCTGGGATTTTTATTTTTCTAGGTTTCCGTAGAAACACATTTTTTCTGGGGGTGGGGGACATCACAGCACAGCACATGCACATCAGTAGTTACACGAGCATCTAGTCATGTCCTGCAGTCTTTGAGGGTCACTGAAGTTTTTGGTGCCATTATGCGTTATCTCCATAGCGACAGTGATTGTTGTTGTTTTTGTTGTCAGTTGTGGGTGCTTGTGTAAAGTGACTGCACTTTTGAACCCTGAGATTGGCGAGCCCTCCTCGTGTTTGTGCTGTACTTGATGGATAGATGGAGGCTGTCCTGCATCGATGCAAACTTGGTGACCTGCCCAGAATATTCACCCCTCATCAGCGATGTCGCAACTCCTGTACTCGGGCGAATCGGCCCGGTCTCGAACCGTTTCCTTCGGAGCAGCGATGACCATTCAGAGAACAGCTTAATATATGGCTTTAACACGCCCACTAATTTGCTCCTCTTAAACAAGCTTGTGAGTTATTTACAGCCAGCATAAATCCTCAGCACTCGCTGTCAAAATAAGTCTGTGAATACAGGACCAAGCGACCGCGGGATCGTTATCAGCTGGTTTGATCAGGAATTTGAATGTGTAAATAAAAGGGAGAGTGACAATTCCCCGAAGTTTTATAACGTCTTTACTGAAAGTGTAAAAGGCATTTTTCTGAGGAGGAAAGCAAACAGCCCTTCATTGGTTTTTATTAATTTTTCTTCGCTGACACTAAGTGAATGCAGACCGGTCTCTCGCGGGCTGTTTATCACACGGGCTGATATTTTTTATTTATAGGAAGAAAAAGATAAAGCTGGATTTAATTACTGAAGTGTGCGTACATCAGTATTTGCAGCCATTGATTCTCATTTTCGAATTATCCGTGTGATGCGTCATGAAGATGTTTGCCTAATGGAAAGTATAATGTCAAGTGTACTTAACGGCAACATATGATTTTAAAAATATGAAATATGTGTTGTTTTAAAAACATGACCCGTTTTCCCCAGTACTGTGAAGTTTTGCAGCATCTTTTCTGCGCTGGACATTATATTCCATCACGGTTTATTGGTGTGGAGCACCTGCAGTGTGTCAGGTGACAGACTCTCGTGATGCGGGGGGGCGGAACGAGACTTTGGGACAGAGTGGGGGGGTCGGAAGAGGCGGAAGGCGGAGGAAATGAAAGTACATTAAAACCGAGAAGGAAAAAACGATAAAAATACCATCCTACACAACTTCCTTGTCTTCCATCGTGGCCCCAAGGCCCGGCCCTGGAGGGGAAACGTCACGCCGCCGCATTCTGCTGAAGTTTGCGTTGGGTTCGTCTTTTCTCCTTTTTTTCTTTTCTCCGCTGCACTTCGGGGACGGTTGTGCAACTCGTCCTGTTGTAAGCGCTCAAAAACTGTTAAAAAAAAAAAATAAATAAATAAAAAAATGAAGAAATAAAATGTTTTGTCTGACATTGAATTGTTTTTACCCCAGAGAAGAGGACATTGGCCAGTGGAGTGGAATTCTGGGTATTATCCTCCCTCCTTATTTTAGAGCTGAAGATGGTAGCCCGCAGTTGAGCTGTCTGTTGCTCATCTTGTTTTTTATTTGTTCATTTTTTCAATTTGATTGTGGCCCACCCACTGTCCCTTTCAGAGGTCGTAGTTCAACATTTCTCCTCTGTGGTAATGGAAGGTGAGGAGGTTTATTGTCTCTTGTTAAGATTCATCAGCGTTTCTCTTCCCCAAGTCATGACATTTATTACTTTTAAGATCACGCTGCTGTGGCTCTCTCTCAAAACCCAGTTTTGGCTCTGGTTTTTGCTTTTATATCCCAGTATTCTCTGTGCCAAACCTACATCGAGGATGTCGGGCTCAGAGAACCTCTACCATGACTACATATCCCAGCATTCTCGGCGACAAACCAACATTAGGGATGCTGGCTTTAGACAACCGCTGCTAATTGAGTGGTTATGGTAGCCTAGGATTTAGCCGAACTCTGGTCTACCTGTCTTTTAGTGTGGCCTTTTAAAATTTAGACGGGTTTAGACGTTTTTGAGTTTAAGTGATACGTATGATTTGATTTTTAATAATCTAAACCCTTTTAAAAATGCCCCTCTGAATGAAGGGTAGGCTGATGCCGGGCTAAACCCTGGATGGCGGCATTTCAGCATCTCAGAAGAGTTGCGTTTGACGAGGCTCAATGGAAGTCTGACTAACGACTTGTTGGCGGCCTCTCCTTTTAAATCGCTCCAGGGCCTGTGTTATTGGAAAGCATTTCTGAGGAGAGCTGCTGGTCTGAGGTCAGCTCTGCTGATGATTAACTCTGTTAGAAGATGTTTGATTTAGAGCAGCGCTCCTTTGCTTCAGTGATTCTGGCAGCTACAGCATCGCTGAGAAAGTGATGAGGATGGCTGAGTCTCCTGGGTGCTCAGATGGGAAGAGAGTTGGGGGTTAATGTTTTTACGCAGGTGTGATCTCTCTTTCTCACCTCAGGTTATTTTCTGAAGCTTGGCTGCAGTGATGAAACCGTGACAAATCCAGTGGTGTTTGTGTGTGTGTGTGTGTGTGTGGTTTTTCACACTGAGCGGTTTAGGTGTGAAAACTAGCCAAATAAACAAACGCAAACAAACTAAACTGCACAACCTTAAAATGGCCTTTGATGCAAACCATTGGACCCACGCTAATGTGGTAAAATGTTCCTAGACTTGAAATGTTTGCAAATATATAAAAAAGCTCAATTAATTTTGCTCTTACAGGCCAATGAAATTAGGCCTTTTTTCATGTCCGTGTCTGGAGTAGTAAATGCATCAGGTCCACCCGAAGACTCACGCTGTGATTGGTCAGTCTAGAGTCTTTCTGGTCCTTTCTATTGAAAAGAACCTGTTGCTCAACTTGATGGTGATAAAACTTCTAGAACAATCGACTTGCATCAATGGCAGACTGAGCTGCTGCAGATGTAACTCTTTAAGGTGCAAGATGATGGATATTACCTGCAAGTTTTAACCCTTTGTTGCATGATTCTTTTCCTCTTTGCCTTTTAAGAGTGGTTAGTGGGTTTGGTTACTGTAGTAATCACCGGGCTACAAAGGGTTAGAGCTGATGCAATAAACACCTCTGGTAATTGGAAAAAAAAGTTCTAGAACTTTTTGAAGAAACTTTCCAACAGAACATCTCCTCTGTTCAGGATTAAAGGCCCCAGCCTCTCTGGGGTTGCTGGGGAAACTCCTTAAATCTCGGCTTTTTCTACAGAGAAGCTCTGCTGTAACGCTGCGTCTGGCCTGAGTGCCGCAGGGAAGCGATCACTCATAGACAAATTCCTGAAACGCTGCTGCAAACATCGTTAGCGAGATTGCTCTTCTCGGTTGCCGCGGCGGTGTTTGTCTGCTTACTGGAAATGCGCTGGGGTTAGCACAGGTTGCTATGCGCAGCTGTTGACCTATTGTGACTTCTGGGCGGCTGGCTTTGTAAAGTAGCGCAGGTTTCCATGGTTAGTGTCGATCGGGCACTTTGGGTGCGGAATCTGTGGAGGGGCCTCTTCATGTTTGAGTCAGAGCATTAAATTCAGCTGATTGAGGAGTTACAGGGCTGTCAGGTGTCAGAGCTGTCTCCTCATCAGGACACTGCTCTGGTTAAAGGTAATATTTCAGAATGACTGAAGCACAGAGGGTGAATCTTCTCCATCTCTCTCCTGTGTTAAGCGTCACACACTCTGTCTCGCACTGTAACTCCCACTCTGTCTGTAACGATCGGTTTCTCGTGCACGCTCTCAGTCTCGCCCGTGTCCTCTCTGTCTTATTTGCACACGCTGTCTTTATTGCACGCATACTCTCCCTCTCTTGTGCACACTTTTTGGACTCTCTTGTGCACACTACCTCTCTCTCGTGCACACACAGTCTCTGTCGTGCACACTCTCTGTCTCTCACACACTGCGTCCTCTCTCTTGCTCGCTCTGCCTTGTGCACTTTCTCTCCTCCTCTCTCCTGCTCCCTCCATCTCTGGCTCACATCTCCTGCATGCTGTCCATCTCTCAGCCTCTCTCGCTCCTCCGAGGTCGAGGGACCGTTTCTCACTCTGGAAAGGCGTTTACGCTGTAGCTCTACACTGACTGGCTGGAAGCTCTTTAGCGTGATACTCATGTGTTTCATCCTCAGTGACAGTATGAGTGGATTGAGACGTGCAGGCGTGGTGCGAGGGCTGGCAGGCCTTCTTTAAACGGCCTCTCTGTGTGCAGAGGAGATGGCAGAACCGTGCGGTCCGGCAGTCTGCACCGAGGGCTGTTTGAATTGGCACCGTCCGCCGCTGCCGTTGGAGACAGGTTTATCCCTCGCTTTTCAGCAGGAGGAGAAGAAAGCCAGTGGTTATTCCTGGAACCAGAGGCCTGCTCTCCGCTCTCGAGTAATGACACACCCGTATCTGGAGTTTGGACGGGACGTGGGTTCTAGAGCCGTACCCGGGCTCTGGGGGTTTGGGTTCCCCTGATCTCCCCCTTTCAGCTCCCCGCGGCGAGGAAGGGCTTTATTGCTAAACGGTATTGTACCGCTGTCGTGGCTGGAGTTTTCCTGTTTGCAAGAGAGCGGCCATAAATGCACCGCTGCTGCCGAATTCTCAGTGCTGGTTTTCCATTAAAATGCTGCGGCAGAAGATTGAGAGCAACTGAAAATTTACGATGCAGGATGGCATTTCCTGTGGAGGGGTTTTCCTATATTTACATTTACCATCACGTAATTGCAGTGTAGGTCACAGATCACACTCAGTGGATCTGTATGTTGTTTTCTCAATGGCTTTCTATCAGTAAATCTGCAGCGGTCTTCATTCTTCTGGTCAAGTCGTTTTGATGAGATTCATTAGTGAGTGCGGCTGTAGATGTTGTGTTGTTTACACATTCTTCACTACTGTTAACAGTGTAGGAGAGTGTGTGGCTCGTCTCAATTATAAAGCTCTAATTCTATGTACATCTCGGTCATGAATAGCTTTAAAGTTTACATGGATGTGTTTTGGTCTGATCGTGATATGAATCAACAGAAACATTCAACAGCCTCTCTGAAACGGGTAGTGTTTATTCCTGAGGAGACCCTGGCTGTAATGTTCCAAGCAAAGTGAGGTTAACATGAGCCTGAGATTAAGAGCAGAAATTAATATTTCTTTAAATATGTGCAAAGGACTATCAAATATTGCAATTACAGCAGAAGTAGTATCAAATACCCTAGGCTGACATAAGCTCCTTTTTTGGCATTTTGTGGTCTAAATGGCCTTGCACGTGCTAGAGGTTTCAGAAAATCAAGCTCATCGGATCATCATTAGTGTTGTAGGCCAGCGCGGTTCATTGATCACCATTGTTGTACTTGTACTGTAACTCAGTGGCACATGTTTCATCATAGATAACAGCCTGTACTTCACTGATGTGGGTTTCTTGAGTGCAGTCAAAGGCTCGTGCTCCCTTCTCCATCTGTACTGCACTGTGTTCTTCAACACAAAGCAGCATGTAATCACTATCCTCCTGAATCTGGAGCTTTACCGTGGGAACAGCGTTAATTTGTTTCCTCACTAATTGCTCACCCTGTTTTGGTCATCGTGAGTAAGCTGTCATGCTCTCCATATCTCAGGTCATCACAGGTGAACCTGCCTCTCTTGTGTTGATTTAGCACCTCTCATCTTCCTCGCCTTCGAACTATAGTCATTTGGGTGAATTTCCTCAAAATTAGCCGCTGTCGTTTAGAATGCATTTCCCATCCTGAACTTTGTTGCTGAAATATGACAAAGCTCCAGTTCCGTTCCCAGAATCTCATTCATATTGCTGTATTTATTGTGGATTAAAATCATTTGACTCATCAACCTGGCCTGTGATCAGAAGTTAATAATAGCTTCACCCAGATTTAGTGCCACGTGTCCTTCTGAGACAACAAGATCTTTTTTTGCAAAGCAATTTTTTTTTCCGGTGGCACTGCGTAGCTCAATAATGTCTCGTAGTGCAGCCATTGTTGCTTAGTGATGTAAGATGTCAAAATCAAAGCTGTTGAAAACCTATCATGAGATGACTTGTTTAAAAGGGCTTCCCTCAGGGGAGCTCTTTTAAACAAGTTGCCGCATGATAGGTTTTCAAATGCTCAAGATAATTAAATTGATATTTTTTTAAACATTCTTTTCAGCGCTCTAAGGGTTAAGCTGGAAGAGGAAGTTATTTGAGGCTTTGACGTTACTCAGTGGCAGTTAATTTATCTGACCTCTTGCAGTGTTGGGGCATGTTTACATGATGCCTGTGTAAGTACAGAAGTCGCCACTTTTACGTCTGTTCCGCTCTATAAAACACTACTTTGTGTTGCATTTGCAGTAACATGAACACCATTAAAAACACACTTAGCATGCATCTATTGCTCTTGTTCCCTGTCGTTATATCATGAAGTGATGTTGAGTGCACAGTTATATTGTTGACTGAGAGGCCCTGAAGGCTGTGTTCTGCAGGAGGGGTCGATGTCCTCTCACTGAGGTGCGTTACAGCCTTTACATCTCTGTGACTGTCAGGCGTCCTGCAGGGCCCTGACTGAAGTTTTCCTGTTTGTGTGCATCTGACCTTCTCGTTGGCAGTGTATTATGGCATTTAAGCACAGGTCTTGTCACCTAAGGGCTGTTTTTTCAACTCCAGTTAGGATTAGTGTGGTTAATTAACTTTAATCATACATGGGTCTGTATTCAGCTCTGTCATTTTATTAGTAAACAGTCGTGTGCAATTGCTGCAACCACATATGTGCATGCATCCATACCTCCGGTACATGAGATATGGAAGGGGACATGGCTAAATGGTGTGTGTGTGTGTGTGTGTGTGTGTGTGTGTTTGAGTTTCTACAAAGTTTGGCTATGTTACGTGAACTCGTTTAGTAAGTATGCTCCTGTCTGTCACAGGCCACTCCCATCCCCTGTTTTATAATTGTCATGAACAGTTATTATTATTATCCCCTGCAACAACGTAGTTGCGGGGGGTATTAAAATGGGGTCCGTCCGTCCGACCGTCCGTCCGTAACATTTCGTGTCCGGGCTGTAACTTTCTTCCTAATCACCCGATACTCATCATATTTGGCATGGAGGTGTAGAAACACAAAAAGGTGTGTCATGAAAAACAATTTTGAAAATATTTTCGTAATTTTTTGCATTTTGGGGCAAAAAGTGACAAATTCGTGAGATGTCTGTAAAGTGTCCTGTCCGGGCTGTAACTTTCTTCCTAATCACCCGATACTCATCATATTTGGCATGGAGGTGTAGAAACACATAAAGGTGTGTCATGAAAAACAATTTTGAAAATATTTTCATAATTTATTTGCGTTTTGGGGCAAAAAGTGACATATTCATGAGAAATCTGTAAAGTGTCCTGTCCGGCTGTAACTTTCTTCCTAATCACCCGATACTCATCATATTTGGCATGGAGGTGTAGAAACACCTAAAGGTGTGTCATGAAAAACAATTTTGAAAATATTTTTAAAATTGTTTTGCGTTTTTGACAAAAAGTGACAAATTTGTGAGAAATCTGTAATGTGTCCTGTCGGGCTGTAACTTTCTTCCTAATCACCCGATACTCATCATATTTGGCATAGAGATGTAGAAACATATAAAGGTGTGTTATGAAGAACAATTTTGAAGATACTTTTACAATTTTCAGCGTTTTGGGGCAAAAGTGTCAAATTTGTAAGAAATCTGTAATGTGTCCTGTCGGGCTATAACTTTCTTCCTAATCATCCATTTATCATCATTTTTGTCGTGTAGGTGTAGAAACACATACAGATATGTCAGGAGAAACAATTTTGAGAATTTTTTTTTTAAAAACTCGCATTTATGTAGGAAATTTGTAAGCAATCTCTTATGTGTTCCGTCCAGGCTATCTGAGGTATCTTGGAGATATGTTGTCTTTGTAGTGTAAAAAGACATGTTAAAGGTTTGTGACGATAAACAATTTTGAAAATATTTCATGGTTTTCATTATATACTTCGAAAGTGTTTGATTTTGTTTTTCATAACATTGATTGAATTGCCAAAGTATTATTAACAAAGTATACTATCTAAGAGAAGCTAACAGATGTAACAATCTTCAGGAAAAAATAATTTGTGAGTTGCGGGGGATATTGCTTGACAACGTCAGCAGCTTGTTCAGCTGTCCTTTGGCTCATGACTGACCATCGGACTACATTTTTGTGCAGTCTGTGAAGCTGCTGTAAGGTTAAGTGTCCCCCTTTTAGCCAATTAACACAAACACACACCTTCACTCAGACACACACACACTTCATATCTATGCCAAATTTCTGTCTCCAATGGCGAGAACCATGGCCGTATGAAGTTGGTAAGTGTTTGTAGTGCATCCGACAGAGTGAGCTGTTGAGCTGCTGATTGTGTGTAATGACAGTTTAAAGCCTCTCTAATTAGAGCACAGGCGAAACGCTTATCGCGGAGATCTAGAGTGAATCGTGACCCCTTGCTGAACCTGCTCATGTTAGCGGAGGCCTTGGTTGCGGGTTTATTAGTGTGTGCGTAAACGCTGAGTTAAGGCCTTGTGTTTCTCAGGCTCTCTTCTCCTTTTTGAAAGGGGTGGTTTGCGTGACTTTTTAGCGGATTTCATTTTTATCTCACTGTTTAAAAATCAACAAAGATCAAAAAGTCAAGATCTTTTGTTTTAATTCCTGTAGAATTGTTTCCTCCTTTTGTTTGTGTTTTGACAAGGCAAAGATCGTAGCCACCTGCTTCTTCTCATGACACCTGTAACCTGTTTTGAACTCGACCGTGGTCGCTGCGGCCTGTGAAGGTTTAGCCCAGATAGGAGCGGAGGTGTTGAGTGTGGGTGTGAATGGGTGTGGTTCAGTGTGTCAGGCAGAAAGCAGTAGTTCTGTGGTCAAGAGTCTTTCATGTCTGCAAGTGTGTGAATCTTTGCGCACGCGTGTGTGTTTGTGTGGACCGTGTTTGAGAGGTTGTCTGTGTTTGTGTGAGTGTTTCTGTGCTTGTGGCCACGCAGTATGTGTGCATGTGCGTATGCGCTGGCTGTTTGTGTGTCTGTGTGTGTGTGTGTGTGTGTGTGTGTGTGTGTGTGTGTGTGTGCATGCGCGCAATGTGTTTGTGGCCACGCAGTATGTGTGCATGTGCGTATGCGCTGTTTGTGTGTTTTTGTGTGCGCGTGTGTGTGTGCGCAATGTCATTGTGGCCACGCAGTATGTGTGCGTGTGCGTATGCACTGTTTTGTGTGTGTGTGTTCTTGTACTTCCTACGTACTGAGGACCGGCATGAATTTTTAACCAACAAAGTGAAGTCTTTTTTGGGAAGTGAGGACATTTTGGCCGGTCCTCACAACTACAAAGGCAAATTGTGACTCATTAGTTAAGGTTAGGGGTAAGGGAATTAGGGAATTAGGGAGGGTTTAGGTTAGAATTAGAGATAGGTAAGGTTGTTTGGGGTTTGGGGTAAGGTTAGAATTAGAGATAGGTTAAGGTTAGGGTAAGGGTTTGGGGTAAGGTTAGAATTAGGGATAGGTTAAGGTTAGGGTAAGGGTTTGGGGTAAGGTTAGAATTAGGGATAGGTTAAGGTTAGGGTAAGGGTTTGGGTTAGACATACATTGCTTATTGTTAGAATTAGGGAAAGGCTGTAGAGACACAGGAAGACTGAATGGAAGTCAATGTAATGTCCTCACAAAGGTACAAGTACAAGGAAGAGTGGGTGTGAGTGTGTGTGTGTGTGTGTGTGTGTATATGTGTGCAGTTTGTTTCTGGGAGACTGTGTTTGTGAGCTTGTGTGTGTGTATGTATGCATGAGTGTTAGTTTGTGCAAGTGTTTGTGGCCACACAGTATGTGTGCATGTGCATATCCACTCTGTGTGAGTGTGTGTGTGTGTGAGTGCGCAGTGTCTTTGTGTTGGTATATGTGCATGGTTTGTGTGTGTATGCGTGCACAGCTTGTGTGTGTGTGTGTGTGTGTGTGTGTGCCTGGTTTGTGTATAGGTATGTATTTGTGTGATGGTTTGCCTGCATAGTTTCTGTGTGTCGGTGTGTGTTTGTGTGTGTGTTAGTGAATGAGCGCTCATGTGTATGTGTTGGTATAGTTTGCAGTTCTCTTTGAGAGGGTAAGAGTGACCCTTCACCCCTTTTTCTGTTTCTCTCTGCAGGAAGTTTGGGGAGCGCCCTCAGCCACAGCGCCTGACCAGGTAAGACTGTGCGCTCCCTCACCCTGAGCCGAGTCTGTGCGCTCTCTCACCCTGAGCCGAGTCTGTGCGCTCCCTCACCCTAAGCCGAGTCTGTGCGCTCCCTCACCCTGAGCCGAGTCTGTGTGCTCCCTCACCCTGAGCCGAGTCTGTGCTCCCTCACCCTGAGCCGAGTCTGTGCTCCCTCACCCTGAGCCGAGTCTGTGTGCTCCCTCACCCTGAGGCAGTCTGTGCTCCCTCACCCTGAGCCGAGTCTGTGCGCTCCCTCACCCTGAGCCGACTCTGTGCGCTCCCTCACCCTGAGCCGAGTCTGTGCGCTCCCTCACCCTGAGCCGAGTCTGTGCGCTCGCTCACCCTGAGCCGAGTCTGTGCGCTCCCTCTCCCTGAGCCGAGTCTGTGCTCCCTCACCCTGAGCCGAGTCTGTGCGCTCCCTCTCCCTGAGCCGAGTCTGTGCTCCCTCACCCTGAGCCGAATCTGTGCTCCCTCACCCTGAGCCGAGTCTGTGCTCCCTCACTCTGAGCCGAGTTTGTGCTCCCTCTCCCTGAGCCGAGACTGTGCACTCCCTCACCCTGAGCCTAGTCTGTGCGCTCCCTCACCCTGAGCCGAGTCTGCGCTCCCTCACCCTGAGCCGAGTCTGCGCTCCCTCACCCTGAGCGAGTCTGTGCTTCCCTCTCCCTGAGCCGAGTCTGTGCGCTTCCTCTACCTGAGCCGAGTCTGTGCGCTCCCTCTCCCTGAGCCAGTCTGTCGCTCCCTCACCCCGAGCCAGTCTGTGTGCTCCCTCACCCCGAGCCAGTCTGTGTGCTCCC
The DNA here is from genome assembly GCA_029692085.1 of Gymnothorax javanicus. Lineage (NCBI taxonomy): Eukaryota > Metazoa > Chordata > Actinopteri > Anguilliformes > Muraenidae > Gymnothorax > Gymnothorax javanicus. The sequence continues at coordinate 110,876,884 of CM056201.1, read as the reverse complement.
TCACCCTGGGCCTAGTCTCGTGCTCCCTCACCCCTGAGCCGAGTCTGTGCTCCCTCACCCTGAGGCGAGTCTGTGCTCCCTCACCCTGAGGCAGTCTGTGCTCCCTCACCCTGAGCCGAGTCTGTGTTCCCTCACCCTGAGCCGCAGTCTGTGCTCCCTCTCCTGAGCCGAGCTCCCTCACCCTGAGCCGGTCTGTGCGCTCCCTCACCCCTGGAGCCGAGTCTGTGCGCTCCCTCACCCTGAGCCGAGTCTGTGTGCTCCCCTCACCCTGAGCAGAGTCTGTGCTCCCTCACCCTGAGCCGAGTCTGTGCTCCCTCACCCTGAGCAGTCTGCGCTCCCTCACCCTGGGCAGTCCTGTGGCTCCCTCACCCTGAGCAGTCTGTGCGCTCCCTCACCCTGAGCCGAGTCTGTGCGCTCTCTCCCTGAGCCAGTCTGTGCGCTCCCTCACCCTGAGCCGAGTCTGTGCGCTCCCTCACCCTGAGCCGAGGTCTGTGCGGCTCCCTCACCCTGAGCCGAGTCTGTGCTCCCTCACCCTGAGCCGAGTCTGTGCTCCCTCACCCTGAGCCGAGTCTGTGCGCTCCCTCACCCTGAGCCGAGTCTGTGCTCCCTCACCCCTGAGCCGAGGTCTGTGCGCTCCCTCACCCTGGGCCGAGTCTGTGCTCCCCTCACCCTGAGCCAGTCTGTGCGCTCCCTCACCCTGAGCCGAAGTCTGTGCGCTCCCTCACCCTGAGCCGAGTCTGTGCGCTCCCTCACCCTGAGCGAGTCTGTGCGCTCCCTCACCCCTGAGCTTCCTCCGAGTCTGTGCTCCCTCACCCTGAGCCGAGTCTGTGCTCCCTCACCCTGAGCCGAGTCTGTGCTCCCTCACCCTGAGCCGAGTCTGTGCGCTCCCTCACCCTGAGCCGAGTCTGTGCGCTCCCTCACCCTGAGCCGAGTCTGTGCGCTCCCCTCACCCTGAGGCAGTCTGTGCTCCCTCACCCTGAGCAGTCTGTGCTCCTCACCCTGAGCCGAGTCTGTGCTCCCTCACCCTGGGCAGTCTGTGCTCCCTCACCCTGAGCCAGCAGTCTGTGGCTCCCTCACCCTGGGCAGTCTGTGCTCCCTCACCCTGAGCGAGTCTGTGCTCCCTCACCCTGAGCCGAGTCTGTGCGCTCCCTCACCCTGAGCCGAGTCTGTGGCTCCCTCACCCTGAGCCGAGTCTGTGCTCCCTCACCCTGAGCCGAGTCTGTGCGCTCCCTCACCCTGAGCCGAGTCTGTGCGCTCCCTCACCCTGAGCCGAGTCTGTGCTCCCTCACCCTGAGCCGAGTCTGTGCGCTCCCTCACCCTGAGCCGAGTCTGTGCTCCCTCACCCTGAGCGAGTCTGTGGCTCCCTCACCCTGAGCCGAGTCTGTGCGCTCCCTCACCCTGAGCCGAGTCTGTGCGCTCCCTCACCCTGAGCCGAGTCTGTGCGCTCCCTCACCCTGAGCCGAGTCTGTGCGCTCCCTCACCCTGAGCCGAGTCTGTGCGCTCCCTCACCCTGAGCCGAGTCTGTGCGCTCCCTCACCCTGAGCCGAGTCTGTGCGCTCCCTCACCCCTGAGCCGAGGCTCCCTCACCCTGTGCGCTCCCTCACCCCTGAGCCGAAGTCCAGCTCCCTCCCTCACCCTGAGCAGAGTCTGTGCGCTCCTCACCCTGAGCAGAGTCTGTCGGCTCCCTCACCCTGAGCAGAGTCTGTGCGCTCCCTCACCCTGAGCAGAGTCACCTGCCGAGTCGCGCTCCCTCACCCTGAGCAGAGTCTGCGCTCCCTCACCCTGAGCCGAGTCTGTGCGCTCCCTCACCCTGAGCAGAGTCTGTGCGCTCCCTCACCCTGAGCCGAGTCTGCGAGCTCCCTCACCCTGAGCCGAGTCTGCGCGCTCCCTCACCCTGAGCCGAGTCTGCGCGCTCCCTCACCCCTGAGCCGAGTCTGCGCTCCCTCACCCTGAGCAGAAGTCTGCGCTCCCTCACCCTGAGGAGAGTCTGCGCGCTCCCTCACCCAGCCCCCTGCTCCCTCACCCTGAGCCGAGTCTGCGCGCTCCCTCACCCTGAGTCTGCGCTAGTCCCTCACCCTGGGCTCCCTCACCCTGAGCCGAGTCTGCGCGCTCCCTCACCCTGAGCCGAGTCTGCGCGCTCCCTCACCCTGAGCCGAGTCTGCGCGCTCCCTCACCCTGAGCCGAGTCTCTGGCTCCCTCACCCTGAGCCGAGTCTGCCCTCACCCTCCCTCACCCTGAGCCTGGGGCAGTCTGTGCGCCCTTCACCCTGAGTAGAGTCTGTGCGCTCCCTCACCCTGAGCCGAGTCACCCTGTCTGCGCTCCCTCACCCTGAGCCGAGTCTGCGCTCCCTCACCCTGAGCCGAGTCTGCAGGCTCCCTCACCCTGAGCCGAGTCTGCGGGCTCCCTCACCCTGAGCCTCACCCTCAGCCGAGTCTGCGCTCCCCTCCCTCACCCTGAGCCGAGTCTGCGCGGCTCCTCACCCTGAGCCGAGTCTGCGCGCTCCCTCACCCCTGAGCCGTGTCTCTGCGCTCCCTCACCCCTGAGCCGAGTCTGTGCGCTCCCTCACCCTGAGCCGAGTCTGTGCGCTCCCTCATCCTGAGTTGAGTCTGTGCGCTCCCTCACCCTGAGCCGAGTCTGTCTGTATAACACCTCTACTGGCCTCAGCTCTGTCACTGAATTTCCTTTAATGCCCTGCTTTAAGTCTGTTTATCTGGCACTTGTACTGAAGAGTGAAATTTATTCACATATTGCTGCTTAAAACCGGTCTGCCGTCTTCTCTTGGATTTTTCTGCTCCCGATTATTTGCATGTGATCTTCTCACTGCATTGCTGCAGCCAATGGGTGTTCAGCTCACAGCTGTGTGGTTGGTGTCGACAGGAAAATGATTTTCATTTCAAGGGCTCTTGAAATTTTAATTACTGTCATGCAGGGTCTGTTCTCTTGCTCAGAAGTCAACCCTGCAGCCCTTTGGGTATGAGTATATGTGCTCCCCACTGTGCTGAAGTTTTATGCTGTAGTAGCCTTTGAACTTTGAGTGTTAGCAGTGTTTGTCCATGGCTCTCGTGGTGTGGCCTGCGAGATAGAGAGGATGTCATCCCTTTAGATTCTCCCTCTTATGTCGTCCATCCAAGTATTCAGGCTGTGCTGCTGTGGGGACATTTTCAGAAGGACAGTTTGTACGCTCTGACTTAGTGGGGACTTTCTCTGACCATCACTATGATGGTTCTGACTTTGAGGGAACGATTTCGGACAGTATGAAGTTGATGACCAGGATATTAAGTAGAGATTTTGTGGCTGACTATGAAGGTTGTGGCTTCATGGGGACATTTTCTGACTGAGTTTGAAGTTTATGACTTAGTCTGTAGGTTTTCAGACCGACTGTTTAAAGGTCTTGACTTAGGAGTAATATTTTTAGACTTTTAGACAGTTGGTATGAAGGTGGGGAAATCATGGGGGCATTTCTAGTTGAGCATTTGGTTGATTGTGACATGGGGAATTTTTCTGACCAACAATATGAAAATCGTGACATTTTGGGGACATTCTTGTGTGGACAGTTGAAGGGCTGGTGGGAAATTTCTTGTTTATTTAACTAGTGTTGTGTAATTTGACGTTTGTCTCTATATGCCTTAGTTCCTTACTGACTGTGATGAACCTTGCAAATCGTTGCTGTTAACTTTTAAAATATTGTTGCGTTGAAATTGCTAATTCACCAGTGTTTCGTGTGAGAAGTGAGTGCGTCCATCATTTAAAGCAAAATGTCTATTAATTTTTCCATAAATATTTTGAAAGGACGAGTCTCTTGTTTACGTTGGTTTATGTATTTCTAGTCGTACGACTCTCAGCGGTTAGGAGATTACAGGACCATGGTTGCGTGTGCTCAATCTCATCCGTTACTGAACATTTCTTGTGATAAATTGAAAGAAAAGTGATATCCGCACATTGTTTTATCTCCCAGCCTTACTCAACCATGAACATAATCGTGAAAAGGTCTGCATGTGTGCTACTCATTGTCTAAATGGCTTGCGAGTCTGGGAGGTGTGTGTTGACGCCTGTGTTTTATTGTTTGTGCGTGTGTGTGTGCATGTTCGATTGTGGTGTGTTTGTGTCTGTGGTGGCGGTTTGTGTAGAGGGAGTATGGTGATCATGTTTGATTGTGCGTGCGTCCGTGTGTGTGTATGTGTGAGTGTTTATGTGTGTGTGTGCGCATGCATGCGTGTGTGTATGCGTGTGTTTGATTTTGTGTGCTGGGGCGACGTGTAAGGGTAGTCTGGTGACCATGTTTGATTGTGTGTGTGCGTGTGTCTGATTGTGTGTGTGTGTGTGCGCGCGTGTGTGTGTGTGCGCATGTCTGATTGTGTGTGCGGGGGCGGTGTTTGTAAGGATGGTCTGGTGACCTTGTCGTCTCGGGTTCGCGGCGAGCAGAACTCCCCCCTCCCTCTCCCGCCTGAGACAGGAGGACCCCTCTCTGCTAAAGACGCTGCAGCAGATGCCTGGGACAGATGTCTGTCTGCCGTCCCTGACCATATCGCCCCCCCCACCCCCCTGTGCACGAGCAAGTATACATGCACACGCACACACACACACACACACACACACACGCACACATGCATTTCTGCCTGTACACGTCAACACTCAGCACACACATGCAAACACGTGCGCAGTTCTGCGAGTGTTCATGGAATAACAGGATGAAGTTCGGCGTCCCCCAGCAGTGTTGCAGGGAGACGTCTTGTTTTCCAAAAACCAAGTTTTGTCTTTTTCATTTCCTCTCAATGTTAGCGTTGGTGTCCCCATCATTTCCAGAGCACAGCTCAAAAACTGCTCTATTTTATATTTTTCTTTTTTTTCACGAAAGTTACATGTATAGATGTGATGGTGGACTGGTGCCTTTCGATAGTTTGGAATTTCTATACACTTTTTTATTTTTTGCATTTTAATGACATGGCAGCAAGTTGGAGTTGGTCTCAGCGGAGGGTGGTGTTTGTGTCCGCAGCATAACTCAGTCACTTCGTTGTTCATCGTGTACAGAACTCGATATCGGGGGTCTGACGGGGTTTGGGGGGGTTTGGAGTTGGAGGAGATGCTGTAGTTAATGCTGAGTTAATACCTCTTTCCGTTTGTTTGTGCGTCTGTCAGTCTGTCTGTCAGAGGACTGTTTCCCTGTATCAGAATGAGGTGTCTCTCGGAACGGTTCTGTTGACCAGGTTTCGGTCTGAGAGTCGATGTCTGTGCATCATTACCCTGGATACCACCGTTACTCGGGTTTGAGTTTTTGCCGTCTCTGTCAGTCTGTGAATGCTCAAATCCTTCTTTCCCTCGTTTAGTGTCTGTAATGAGATGGTCTGTGCGTGAGGTTAATCCGCCACATACACTAGAGGGGCAAAATGCTGTGGACGCTGCTTGGTCTGCTGCTGTTGTTTGTTATTCTGGCTCGGCCTCGTACGCTGGGCCTGTGCAAAGCGGAGCATCAGGGCGCAGTGACGTCAGGTTAGCCAGAATTTGAAAAGTGGGTGTTCTGGTGCGTTGTGAGATTCCTCTGGAACCCGTCATGGGGAAACTCTATCAAGGAACTCTAGTTTAAAGCAGCGTCTGGTTCTGCTGTAGTACTGTGTATGGTCTGTGTGGTTTAAATAGTCTCTGGTTCTCCTGTGGTATTTTGTATGGCCTGTATGGTGTAAGGCATCGCCTGGTTTTCCTGTAGCGCTGTGTTTGAGTTGGGTTACAGTGTCGTGAGATGGGGTTAAGGTTGTCTTGCGGGTTGGTTGGGTAGTCTGAGGTTGAACGGTTTTGGACAGTGTGTGTCCGGGGGGGTTTGGGGTTGTCTGATATGGGGGTGCAAGTGTAGCCCATTTTTCTCAACAAAAGGCGGCGAGAGACGTGCGTGATGTCGACCATGGATGTTGGCGGTGGCGTGTTGGGGCAGGGGGCCCCGGGGGGCCCAACCTTGTCCCCCAGCGTCCCCCTGCACAAGCCTATCATGTCATGTGTCACTGACATCTGTGCCAGCAAACCGTTTTCCCCCTCCTCTCCCGCCCAGTCCCCTGCGACCCCTGACCCCGGCCCCGCAGGGTGTCAATATCAGAGCTGCGAGTAGCAGGTAGCACCGAGATCACTGCCGTCTGCCTTACCTCAGCACTTGTCTTGCCTGTAACGGCGACTCTGCGCTGGCGGTCAGCTCTCAGTGCTGTGTTTGTGTCTGTAGGAAACCTGACGCTGTTTTGCAGAAACAGTTTTAGTAGATTTCCTGTTTTTTTCCCTCCCCTCTTGTTTTGCTGCTAAGTTGTCATTGCCATGAGTGGATTATGCCCTTTTCTGTCTGTAATCTTTCTGTATTGATATATTACATTACAATCCCTGTAATCAAATAGGTTGTTTTTAATACGGGTCTTTGTCCAATGATTGACTTCAAGAGCTTTTGTTGGTAGTGAAGGGTGTTGTACTTAGTCTCTGCGCAGTCAGTCATGTGTGACCAGCCTCTCTGACACAGCATCACACACCCAAACACACCCTCTGATATGTGCAGTTAGGTAATGCTGTTATACAGTTGAGTATTATTTGACCTCTCTCTCTCTCTCTCTCGCTCTCTCCCTCTTTCTCTCTCTCTCCCTCTTTCTCTCTCTCTCTCTCTCTCTCTGCAGAGAAGCCATGCGGAATTACCTGAAGGAGAGGGGCGATCAGACAGTGCTAATTCTACACGCCAAGGTCGCGCAGAAATCTTACGGCAACGAGAAAAGGTAACCTTCCCCCTGTAATCTGTGTTCTGTTTTTATAAGGGCCTAATTTAGGATCCCCCCCCCCATCACCCCGTGTGTGTTCAGGATGGGCTCGGGGGTGGAGAGTTGGTCTGTAAACCCAGCCGGAGGTGACGAGTTTGACTCCGTTTATGATTCCTGTGCCTCTGTGGCATAGCTGCCTTTCCCTCTGTTCAAGGAGGGCGCTGGGCTGAGTTTTGCGTTCAGGCCTTGTCCCACCCTTTTTGGAGCCAATAGCATCAGAATGTGTTCAGACCTCGGCTCCCTCGAGGATTTTCTCTAGAATATTTTGACGGAGCCAGTAGTTGTGCGCGGTAGCTTCAGAAACGTCTGCCGGTAAAATCGCTCATTGGAGCAGAGTTGCCGTAACTTTCTCTGAGGAAGCGAACAGAGGGAGGGAGGAACTGTCTCTCCTCCTTGTGAGGTCAACGAGCTGCTTCGGGGTCAGTCTGTGCTGCTGAAGAGCTGTACGGGACGTCTACAGACCCTTCTGCTCGAACGCGAAACGGCACTACCGCACACACATGCAACACACACGCAACACACACAACCATGTGCACGCACAATTCATTATTACACAAACGACCTTGTGCACGCACACCGGCATTATGACACACACAAGCATGTCTGCTCACGCATGCAAGCACCCCAATGCGATTATACTTGTGTAGCGCTGCTTACGCGGACTCGTGCCTTACATGGAGGCAGTGAGCTGTAAAATAGGGACAGACTGAATCATGTAAGCAGGGCTGTATATTTATTCACTGGTTCTCTCTCCATCTCAAACGCTCGTTAACGTGCCCTTGCTCAACTTTAAATTCCACTCTGCCTTCTGTTGTGTAGGTGTGAGTGTCTTAGTCCGTGTGTGTGTGTGTGTGTGTGTGTGTGTGTCGGGCTGCGTGTGAGGTAATATCGCTGCGCGGGTTAGCGGAAGACTCTCTGATAGCCTTTTGATTTGGCAGCGCGAGCAGCGTTTGTGTGGCATGTGCTTTTAATTTCCTGTAAGAGCTCCGTCAGAGCCGGCGTGATACGGAGAGGGAGGGAGAGAGAGAGTGTGTGAGAGAGGGGGGGGGGGAGAGAGGGGGGAGAGAGTGAGGGCAAGTTGGGATGAAGGGGGTGTAGGGAGAATAAAGGAATTGGAGGAGAGGAATAGAGGGAGAGAGGAAGGGAGGGGAGGAGGGAAGAGGAGGAAAGAGATGGAGGGAGAGGAGTGTGTTTGGAGGAGAGAAGGAGGAGTGGAGTGAGGCAGAGAGGGATGGTGGAGCGGAGAGGGACGGAGAGAGAAGGTGAGGGACACCAGGTTTTAACTTGAAGAAAGTTGAGAAAAATTGCCCAGAGAAACTAATGCTTGGAGGTGGTTCTTTATGGCCCACTAGTATCAACCATGAAAACCGTTTAAAAACTCCAAAGCAAATTTTTGAAAAAATCTACTTTTTATTCAGTTTCCCAAATTGACGTCTTTAAATTTACAAAAACTACAATTTCATGATATTGATGGGACATTTCATGACCATCTGGATGAAATCTTTTATAGAGATCCTTTCCCACTTGACTTTGAGTCACAAAAAAAATTAAAAAAAAAAAAACCACTTTTTTGAAAATTTACGTTTTTTTTAAAGACCGTTTTTTTTTTTTTTTTTTTTAAAGACCTTTTGCCAAAATTTACTTTGGTTAGTCCAAGACTAGTAGGAAAGGATCACCAGTTAGAATTGCACCTGAAACTTTTTAAGCATTAGCTGTATTAAACTCTCTAACTGCCCGTTTCAGTCTTTGTCCATAGTCTGGATGTTTGCTGTCTTTGACGAGATGGCGTTTCCAGTAATTCGCAAATGAGGCATGAACCGCCGCGAATGTTTGCTCAGTATAGCGCCCGAGCCCACAGCTGTGTTCAAGGCAAAATGATGCAAGATGGTTTATGACCAAGTGTACTTTTGTAGTTATTGAGCATCCTGTTTTGTAGTAGGCATCCTCGAACAAAGCTATCTTCTGCCAATTTTCTCCCAAACGCTTCCCAAAGCACTAACAACATCGTTAAAGGTTCTCCTCCGACAAGGCATTCAGAGTCCTTTTGCATGTTGAACATGGCAAACGAATATCATCGATATTGTAATCAGTCAAAATGTGTTCGTGAATTTTATCAAGCAAATTTTCGGTGATCTTGAAATTTCCTTTTCGGAAACAAACCAGGCAAACTTTCTCTCGGCATTCAACGTGCAACATCTTTCGAGTAACTGGGCACTTGAAGTGGTTGACACCAAATTTTGTTCACCTTTATTATGTGACATCATTACATCCTGGTGCAATCTATTGATTCCATGTCCTTACCATCACCTAATGCTTATTATGCAATTCAACATAGGCCTTTTCAGATGAAATAAGTGTGGGTGGAATTTGGGGAGCACAGTTAGAACTTTCCTTGAAACCATTTATCCCAAACAGGTCACTGTCCTGCAATGAACTGTTATTGGTGTCAACTATTGGGTCCTTACATAATTATTTGATCATACAAACAAAATGGAGGGGGGTTTTGAATTGAGAAATGGGCGATGCTTGGGGAAAATTGTTAGTTACATCCCA